>CM071846.1:55638213-55962616 GCA_036507275.1 Sicyos edulis | reverse complement strand
TGACTTGCTCGACGTCCCCGCCATGGATGCAAGGTACTTTATGCATCGGCCCGGATGATGCTATCTACCTGCAATTCTAACCTGCCCTAGCAATCAGCAAACAAATCCATAAAATCCAATACGTGCTCAATAAGAATACAACGAGCCTAGCATGATACTACGAAGCAAGGAACAGATACGAGCATGCTAGAAAGGAACAACCTAGCATGGATTAACATGAGAATTAATCAGAACAACATGCTAATCGGGAATTGAATTGAGTACCTAGCTATACATGTCAATAAACACAAACAAGCAATCAATCAACAATCACATATAATATCGCAGGGTCCACACAACTCCGGTAAGAAATCCTTACCTTGGTCGGGGACGATTACACGAAAACCTAGGCTACGAACGAACCCGAACTAGCTATCAAGAACCTATCAATCACAACACAATTACACACAAAATTCTAAATTAAATTAAATATAATAAAATAAAATAAATAGGCTCGGCTCGGCTCTCACTCGGCTCGGCGCGGCTCGGCTCGTCTCGGCTTGGCGGCTCGGCTTAGCGACAGGCGCGAGGACACGGCGCTAGGGCGCTGCTTCTGCGCACGAGCAATGAGCAAGGCGAGCGGCGCGAGCGCGTGTGTGCGGCGAGGGCTCGGTGAAAACCGGGCTGCGACAGGGCACCGATTTGGCGAACTCGAGCGAAGGAGGAAGAACGCGAATTCGGGCGATTGGAGAAAATTCGACGAACGATTGTTGTTGGTCGAACTCCCCTACTGCAGCTGCACAAAAACCACCCAGCAACTCGCTTCAACATGGCCGGAAAATCGAAGCCGAAAATAGGGGATTCAGATTGAAGGAGAGAAGAAGAAGAAGAAAAAAAAAACTTACCTTCAGCCCGGAAATGGATCGACTTCGAACTGGGGAAGACGAGCTCGGTCGAATCGGAGCTAGAGAGGGGAGAAATCGCAAAGGGAAACGCTGTCGGTTGAAGAAGGAATCGCGAAGAGAAGAAGGAGAAATGGGGAAGAAGGCTCGGCGAGCTGGCCTTTATACCAACCGCCTTCGAAAACAAGCATATATACCAGATCGCGCGCATAGTTTAACAAACACGCCTAGTGGCTCGGCTGGCAGCGCCCCCTGCCTAGCACGTGACACGTCCCTGGCTCGAATCCCACTCGACGCGCTATTTAATTCCCTATTTATTTTTACTTTTTCCCAAGCCCAAATGTCTTCACCAAAATTCCCGATCCCATTCAAATCGACTCATAATTTTTCCGGCAATTTACAATTTCAAAACCGGCCCTATCGGCCCGACCCAAAATTACCAAAATGCCCCTGGGCCTCCCGGGAAGACCGGGATGAAATTTCCGAGCCGTTACAATATTCCCCCCTTATAAGACTTTCGTCCTCGAAAGTCACTTAAGATTGGAACAGCTCGGGATACTGCAATCTCATCTCATCCTCCCGCTCCCAAGTGGCTTCCTCTGAACTCTGACTCCTCCACTGAACCTTTACCAGCCGGATTTCACGATTTCGTAGTGTCTTTGTCTCAAAAGCAAGAATCCCCACTGGCTTTTCCTCGAAGCTCAAATCCTCATTCAGCTGCAAAGGCTCAAAATCAACAATGTGCGACGGGTCCGACACGTACTTCCTCAACATCGAAACATGAAAAACACTGTGCACTGCCGAAAATGACGGAGGCAAGGCTAATCGATAAGCGACCCTGCCTATCCTCTCCAGAATCTCAAACGGGCCAACAAAACGGGGACTCAGCTTTCCACGCTTGCCAAACCTCAAAACACCTCGCATCGGTGCGACCTTTAAGAATACATGTTGGCCAACCTCAAACTCCAAATCTCGACGCCGAACATCGGCGTAACTCTTCTCGTCTGCTCGTTTGTCAACATACGAGCTCTAATCTTACGCGACAAAGCACCATTGGTCAATCGCGCAACTCGGGACCCAAAACACGCCTATCACCAACCTCTTCCCGAACACGTGAGATCGGCAACGCTTACTATACAAGGCCTCGAATGGAGCCATCCAGATCGTCGATCGATAATCGTTGTTATATGCAAACTCCATCGATCTGATATCTGGTCCCAATCGCCGGAAATCCAACACACAAGCCCTCAACATATCTTCGAGAATCTGGTTCACCCTCTCGGCCCGCCCATCGCCTCGAGGGTAAAAAGTCATCTTTAAATCGCACTCGGTGCCTAAAACCCATACGAGCGCTCTCGAGAAACGAGAAGTGAACCTCGAATCACGGCCGATACGATCCTCACAGCACACCGTGACATCGAATGATCTCGCTCCAAAAACAATCGCGCGCCATTGTTCCACGGTATAAGTGTCTCTACAGGGAATGAAGTGTGCGCTCTTAGTCAATCGATCGACTATCACCCAAATCGAGAGAACTTCCTGAGTCCTCGGCAAACCGTAAATAAAGTCCATGGAGATCTCTTCCCATTTCCACCGAGGTACACTCGTCGGCCGCAATAAACCTACTGTCTCTCGCTGGGTGCCTTCACTTGGCGACAAGTGAGACATCGACCGACAAACTCCGCCACATCTCTTTTCATACCCATCCACCGAATGTCCGCTTAAGATCTCGATACATCTTGGTACCCCGGTGCCAAGTAAACGGAGAACTGTGGGCCTCAGAGAGAGCAACTCGTCGCAATCCTACGACATCCGGAACACACAACCGCCTCATGACGTCATTGCCCACCCGTCCGTGAATACACAAAGTCAAAATCTTCATCGGCACTAACTCTGTCAATTAATCTCTTAAGTGCGGGGTCACTCGGTGACTATCAATAATCCATTTGTCTAATCGATGGTCGGATCACAACCGAGCTACTCTGGCAGTAACCTCACCCAACAACACTGCAATCTCAGCCCGCTCGCCAAACTCTCTCTCAGTAATCTGGTGGGAACTCAACAACACCGCGGAGTGCGACGTCTTCCTACTCAGAGCATCGGCTACAACATTGGCTTTACCCGGATGGTACAGAATCTCGCAGTCATAATCTTTCACTAACTCTAACCATCTCCTCTGCCTCATATTCAGTTCCTTCTGAGTAAACAGATACTTGAGGCTCTGGTGATCGGTAAACATCTGGATCCGCTCACCATACAGGTAATGCCTCCAAATCTTCAGTGCAAACACCACTGCTGCCAACTCCATATCATGAGTCGGATAGTTCTGCTCATATGGCTTCAGCTGACGGGAAGCATAAGCAATGACCTTCCCGTGCTGCATCAACACACAACCCAACCCGAATTTGGAAGCATTGTTGTAAACCACGAAACCACTGTCCCCTCCGGATCGCCAACACAGTCTTTGAAGTCAAAGCTGCTGCAGTAGGCAAAGCTCTCATCACACCTACCGTCCCAAACAAACTCGACACCCTTCCTCGTCAGACGAGTGAGGGGCGAGGCTATGGCGGAAAAGTCCTTAACAAACCGACGGTAGTAACCTGCCAAACCTAGGAAGCTGCGTATCTCGGTAACTGAAGTTGGCTTGGCCCACGAACTCACGGCCTCAATCTTGGCAGGATCCACGGCTATGTTTTCTGTACTCTTAGATAGAGTTGTAGGGTTTGTCATCATTCAGAGGCTGAGCGGACATAACGTACTTTGTCCCCACTGATCGGGAGTAAAGTGTGTGCAGCATAACGTATCTTGCTTCCCCCTCGGTCGCCAAGGTGGATTTAGCTCAGGTCGGGAGTAAAGTGTGCACAGCATAACGTATCTTGCTTCTCCCCCCCCCCAACCCGCCGGTTGTGGACTTAGCTACCCACTTCGGCATAAGCCTAGTTTGTAGCCTGCTAGAGCGGAACCCTGCCATCGGTGTAAGCCTGCCCTGGCCGGTTCTTAGCTTCAGGTCGGTGGATCATGCTGCATAGATGAGCGCCGAGGGCCTCGCGCTACTGTGATCAGTGACACCGTTTCCGAGTCATAGGCATGCGTACCTGGCCCGCTTAGTTTGCCCTTAGGCCCCCGCATTTACGCCGGTTGCAGCAGCATGCGGTGTGCGCGCACACACGTTAGTTGCCGGTTCGGAGAGCTCCCCCGGGCTAATGTCGTGAGTACACCATTCCTTCCGTTAGAACCTGACTTCGGGTACTCTCCCGTAAGTCCAGTTTAGTGCAAGGGCAAGGAGGCCCTTGAGGACATTCTAAAGATCAGTGTATTCCCCCCGAGTGACAGATACCTCGGTGATGTCCCAGGATTGGTCAGTGTATCCAATCCTTAGGCCGGAAGTAGGAGACTTCCGATGACTCCAGATCTTTGTTTATGAGCTCGTTGAGCTATGATCTGTGTTGGTAGCTGTTTGCTTGCATGCTTTGGTACTAGATGACTGATTATATCGTATTGTACCCCGGTTGGGGATTCTTACTGAGTAATTCGTTACTCACCCTTATTTTTGTGGCTTTTCCACAGGTAGCCATGGTGCGAGACAGGATGGCTGGAGGAGGAGCTGTGATCATGGAAACCCGTTGTTCAACTCTAAGTCTTATGTTTATGTTGATGTTTTAAATGCCCTCTGAATGCATGTAGTTGGGCACGGAGCCCTAGGGTGTTTTCTGAATGTATTTCTAGATTCTAGCACTATTGTAAAGTTTGTATGTTTTAAATAAATCTCTGATCAGAGTAAGTTTTGTAAAGGTATTTGTCTTGGAACAGGTGCTTGGAAACAGGGACAGGTTCTAGGAATTGATGTTGATTTTTAAATGGATGTTTTATGTTTTAGTTTTTACTTAGAATCTGAACACCATCTTGCGAATTTTCTGTAGATTTGAATGCATGCATTGAGGTAACGGCCTATTTTAGAACCCTTTCGGGTCGGGTCGTTACATGTTGGTATCAGAGCTCAGAGTCATAGATTTTGTAGACTGACCTTTGTTGTAGGTCGTTTTTCCATGATCATCGCGACTCCGGCATGTCATCAGCACGCCTAAGTTTCTTGTTTTTAAAGAAAGGGGTAAGAATTTACAATACTTTTCATGTAGTGTTTGCCTTGTGTAGAGTTGTGGAGCGGACGAGCAGGTTCTGACTGGTTGTTGGTTTGGGCTTAGAGAGCCATCATGCCAACTTTCCGCAGTGCGAGCAGTTATGTAGCAGCTTGTTGAGGTATCCAGATAGATTTGGATGCCCCTGGGACGTCGTCCCCGAGGGAGGTAGAGCGTAGACTCCCGTAGGCCATTTGTGGCCCAGTTGTTGCTTTTCCCCTAGTGAGAGGGTGGAGATGCTTTGTACAGATCGCCAGTATGTTGATCGCACTCAGAGGAGCAGGACGTTTGGCATGTCCGACCGAGGAGTTGGACTGATCGTGTTGATGTTGAGGCCGCGTCTAGGGTTGTTAGGCCCACAGGCCAGATTTGGCCCCGGCAATTGAGTTGCCTAGTGGAGGGGGTAGAGGCTAGCAGCGCCTCAGAGTAAGACTCCTTGAGCAGAGTGTGCTCCAGCCATGAGAGATTTGATGGCAGGTCTTTAGCTATCAGAGAGCGGAGACCCAGGCGCAGTTTGTAGCGCGTAGTGAGGAGTCCCGGGAACAGATAGCCCAGCTGACAGAGTTTGTTTCATCATTTTCCCCCCCAGTAGCTCTTGTAGCCCCGGAGGTTCCCGAGAGGGCATGATTAGCAGGTTTATTCAGATGAGATTGTTGGCGATGATGGAGCCGCCCAGTTTGGCAAGTGGATGCTTGTAGAGCTCGATATTTTAGTAAGTCCTGCTGCTAGTAGTAAAGCGGTTGGCCAGGTTTGAGTTTAGCATCCGTGTGTTGGGATGCCCTGCTGTTCAGAGGCCGAGGTGTGCTGCTTCTGTTTATTTGGTACAACAGTTGGTGGTGGAAGTCCCTTGAGAGAGGTGGACTAGCAGAGTCTCCATCAGTCGCCCGATTGATTGGCAAGTTGCCGTGTTAGTGTCTTGAGGCAGATGTAGAGACATCTTTGCCCCTTGCAAGCCTGCTGTTGTTTAACAGCCCAGTTTCCTCAGATGTTTGGTAGAGTTTAGCACTCTTCCTTGGTGAGCTCTTAGAGTGGAGCTAGCTGCTGCTTGTTGAGAGATCCGGCCAGAGTTTTGTTGAGCATCATGTGGAGATGCAAGAGTAGGCTGTGAGCCTTCGGTTTGATGAGATGCCATAGACATGGTTGTTTGGGTTGAGCCCTTGTATGCCTAGCCAGAGTTGTTGTCACTTGAGGTAGTGACCTTGCTGGCCCTATCTGTAGTAAGATGTGGATTTGTTAGTAGTAGCACTTGAGGTGCATTGGTTGGTGTGCCACTTTGGCACTAAGTCTGGTTTGGCTTGAGTTTGGCATGGGCATAGCAGATGGTTCTATGCCGTCCGGAGTTCAGCGCACTCCTTTAGCCTTGGATCCGTTTATGGCAGTTGCACCTGTTTAGGTCGTGCCAGAGGGCTAGTTCAGTGGTAGTCGATGGACTACAAGCGAAAGGATGCTCGAGAGGAGCCGGAGCCTCTTCCCAGTGTTTCTAGAGGTTGAGTAAGTCAGCAGATTTGCGGTTGGTAAGTGTTGGTGCGCATGAGCCTCGCGCTAGTGTTAAGGCCAAGAGTTTCCTTGTGGTTGGTAGTGCGGTCAACTACCTTCGAGTGCCTTAATCTGAGGAGAGTTGTGCATCGTATATGCGAGTTTGGTCCAGCAGAGGGACCCTGAGTTGGATGCTCATGAGATGAGCTGGATGCCTATGAGGCGAGTTGGATGCCATGAGGCGAGTTGGATGCCTTTGAGGCGAGATGAGTTGATGCCTTGTGAGAGGATTTGGATGCCTTTGGGTAAGGACCCTTGGTAGAGGCTTGGTATAAAGTAAGATTCAGTTTGGCATGGTTATGCTTTTGTAAAGCAAGGTTGCCTCAGCTTTGAGCATCGTGTGGAGTTGGAACTTTTGGTGTTCCTTCGGTTGGAGTTTAGTTGGAAACTAAACAAGTGCGGTGGTAGCAAAGCCGCGCAGTTTCTGTTCGCCTTGGCTAAGAGAGTTGTTTGGATCCTTTCCTTGGGTAGAAGCCTTGTTGTGGCTGATGTTTGAGTAGGAGGACGACGCATTCGGTAGCATTTCGGGTCCTCTTGGTTCCCAAGGAGTTTGAGTTGGCCAGCATGGTTGAGATGCGGGAGAGAGTTGTGCCTGTTCAGGCAGTTGGCTGTTAGCTTGTTTGTTGACAGTGTGTGTGTCGAGGGTTGCCGAAGAACCCTAGGTTGTGGAGAGCCTCTCCCGAGCTCAGTCAGGCCCAACTAGTGAGTTTCAGTTGGCTAGCTGGAGGCGTGTAGTTTGTAGCCTCGGTTGTGTTGCTGGCAGTCTTGGTAGTCTAGCAAGCCAGTGGTTGTTTGGAGTAGAGTCCGGATTGGTTCCGGTGCGGTGGCAAATTGATGTTTGGTGTTGACCAAGGTATGGTTTGGAGCTGCTAGAGGTTAGTTTTGCTCGTGGGGCGAGTGGTTCGTGCCCTGTTGGTGGCTTTCCTGTTTCTAGGATGTTGAGTTGCCCCGTTTGGCATTTGGAGGTTCAGTCTGAGATGGACCCCCTGTTGCTGCCCCATGAGATTTAGATGTTGTTGCTCTAGTGGAGCAAGACAGTGAGCGTATGTGGAGTTCTCTGTCCTTCGGTTGTCTGCTTGTAAGAGCCGTTCCTTCTGAGAGTTGCCAGATTTCTCCCGTAGCCATGAGTTGATGGTAGAGGTGCTAGCAAGAGGGAAGAGTTTGTTGGCTGCTTGGAAGCAGTTGTTTGTCCGGTTAGGCGGACTCTTGGATGGTGTTCTAGAGGCTGCAGTAAAGGTTGTTCTGCCTCTTGTGAGTGTTGGGCCAAGGTTTGGTCCCTTGTTGTTTCGAGAGCTAGCTCGGTTCTAGCTGGAAGGCGTTGCCCTGAGGTCTTGTTCCTAGTCAGGAAGTTTTGGAAGTTGACCCCTCCCTCGGCAGTTGTGTAAGTTTTGTTAGTTTCGGATTGGTGATCCGATTGGTTGAGTATTCCCTTGGGTGTTGCTTTCAAGAGAGTTGGTTGTTGTTGCCTTGGGTTTGAGCAAGTCAGCGAGCGTGTGTGATGTTCGCTGCCCTTGAGAGTTTGCTTGCTGGGAAATCGTTTCCCGTTTGGCAGGAGTCAGCTTAGCTTCTGAGTTGTGTAGTGGATCAGAGTAGCGCAGCGGTCAGCCCAGCGAGAGGGTCCCTGCTTTGTGTTGTTAGCAAGCGAAAGTTGTTTGTCCCCGCAAGGGCGGAGGCCAGCCAGTAAGAGTTGTTTCTGGCAAGTTGTTGGTTCTTTGGGGATTGAAGATTTCCCTTTCCCCCTAATCTCTGTGGTGGTTGAGTTGCTCCCTGGATGTCAGCCACGAGTGTTAGCTTCGGAGGTAGTCTTGCGGATTCGTGTGGCTCAGGATCCGTAAGCTTTGAGGTTGTCGTCATCCATTTTCCTTGTAAAGTTTCGGGAGTGGAGCTTCTGGTTGGAAGATGAGTTAGGCTTAAGCTTAAAGGAGAAGTCCTATGAGTAGCCAGTTGGATTTTAAGAGTTGAGTGGTAGCATGGAGGCGAGCGTTGCTCGTTATAAGTTGGGTTGAGTTCTGCTGAGCAAGCCCTTCTCAGGCTTTGCTCCTTGTTGTTGTGCGCTCGCAGTTGGCGTAGCGGAGCCTCGTTTGAGTGGGTCGACACGGAGGTGCCGTGGCTTTGGTTGGTAAAGCCGTTGAGCTGTTTTCCTCAAGGTGTTGTGTCCCAGTTAGCTGCGTGATGGTTTAGTCCTTGCAGCGCGAGATTTCCTTGAGAGGAATGTTGGTTGTTCCCTCGCCTGACAGTGTTCTCTTAGGCCAGTTGCTGGTAGGTTTGCTCAGGAAAGTTTGCGTTCGGCCGATGAGGAGCTCTAGTTTGTTGGTTTGGCCGAGTGGAGCCTGTGCCTGGCCCTTGTCTTTTAGAGGTGGCCGTAGCTGATGTTTCAGCTGGTGTGAGTGTTGTTAGCCGTTGGGTGTACTAGGATGGTGCCCCTTGCCTCGTTAAGGCTGTAAGCAAGGTTTGAGGTTCGCTGGTCTCTCGTGAAGTAAGAGTAGGCCGTTTGGTTTTCTAGAACCTGGAAGGTTCAGTTGTTTGGTCAGTTTGTTGTAGGGTTGAGGCTGCTTGTTAGCAGCTGTGAGCTCCCAGAGGAGTTTGCCAGTGCGTGGTGTAAAGTTTCAGAGCTTGTGGCCCGTCCTCGAGTTTGCTGAGAGTAGCACCGTTTGAGAGTTGGTGCGAGTTGAGGTCATGGTTTGCCGTCTATTCCCTTTGGAGTTCAGTGTATGCCCAGTCTGGATGGCATGGTGGCCTTGAGTTTTTTAGAACCCAAGAGGGTTTGGTTTAAGAAGAAGGGCTAATGTTGTCTTGGCCGAGAAGTTCAGTTGGCTAGATCAGTGGAGTTTTCCTAAAGCTGTTTCGTCTTAAGACTTTCGAGGACGAAAGTCTTAAAAGGAGGGAGTATTGTAACAGCCCAGTTTCCTATTCCAGTTTTCGAGGTGTCTTCGGGTCAAGATTCGGTTGTTGGTTGAGTCATTAGAGCGGTTTTGACCCTTAGGGGTATTTTGGTCTTTTGGCTCTCCGGGCAGGATTTGTGGTTTTCAGGGCTTCGAGGTAGCTCCTGCCTTTGTCGAGGCTTGTTTGTTGTTGGCTACGAGCCCCGAGGTGTTTGGGCTAGTCGGTTGGATGCTCGGTTGTGGTTTGGGCTTTGGCAAAGTGATGGTTGGTTGTGTGCTTCCTTTGGGATTCGAGCCCGGGCCCTTAGTGTTGATTTGGGAGGTTGTTTTAAGTGAGATTTGTTTATTGGAAAAGATTGCTTCGGTCGGCTCTCGAATGAGGAAGCCGGGAAATGGGATTCTAAGGTTTTAAGTGGATAAGGATGGATAAAATGGATAAAATCCCTATTTTCCTTTTTATTTTCCCATTTTCCTTTTCTTTTCTAAATTCCTTTTCTTTTCTTTTTATTTTTCACTTTTCTCTCTCTCTCTCTCTCTCTCTCTCTCTCTCCCCGAGGCCCCCCACCTAGCCCGAGCAGCCCAGCCAGCCCGAGCCCCTAGCTCGCCCAAGCTTAGTCCGAGCAGCCCCAGCCCTTGGTAGCCCAAGCCCCAGCTCGCCGAGCCCAGCCCCTGCGCGCCCTCGCCCTGCCTAGGTCGCGTCGCCCAGCTCGCCCTGCTCGCGTCGCCCTCGCCCTCGCCCAGGCCATGTTCGTCCGCGCTCGAGTCGCCCCGCACAGTGCCAGGCCGCCTAACCCTCGCGTTGCCCGTGTCGTCCGTGCCCGTGTCGGCCAGATCGTGCATCCTGTAGCCGTGGCGTCGTGTCGCGCTTCGCGCCGCGCTGTTTTTGTTTGCGAGCGCGCGCGCGCGCGCCGCCGCCAGCCGAAGCTAAGCGCGCGCGCGCGCGCGCCCTGTGTTGCCCAGCGCCCGTCCGCGCACAGCCAGCGCCCCCTGCGCTCGAGCCCAGAGCGCCCAGCCCTGCGCCTGTCTGCGCCCCTCAGCTGCCTAGCCCGTGCAACCAGCTCGTTCGCGTGTCAGCCGCGCCTCGTGAGTTGCTCCCGAGCCGAGCCCTATTTATTTTATTATTATTTAGGCCTATTTTATGATTATTGATGTGTTTGTTTGGCTCGCTATAGGTTGCTCGGGTTCGATCGCAGTTAATTTTATTGTGTGTTGTTGCCTTCCGACCAGGTAAGGATTTCTTACCGGAGTTGTGTGGGCCCTGCGATATTTTCATGATATGCCTTGCTTGTTTGCTGACTGTTATGAGCATGTTAGAGATAGAGCAGTTTGATTGATTTCTTGCTAGGATGTTTGCCTGATTTTACATGTTAGTGCCATGCTAGGTTTGTTCTGTCAGCATGCTTATGATTCCTGCTTAAGCTCGTAGTATCATGCTAGGTTAACGTGTTTGATGTCGGTCATTGTTTGCTAGCCAGGAATCATTGATTTTACTTTGTACTCTTAGATAGAGTTGTAGGGTTTGTCATCATCCAGAGGCTGAGCGGACATAACGTACTTTGTCCCCACTTATCGGGAGTAAAGTGTGCGCAGCATAACGTATCTTGCTTCCCCCCCGGTTGCCAAGGATTTAGCTCAGGTCGGGAGTAAAGTGTGCGCAGCATAACGTATCTTGCTTCCCCCCCGACCCGCCGGTTGTGGACTTAGCTACCCACTTCGGCATAAGCCTAGTTTGTAGCCTGCTAGAGCGGAACCCTGCCATCGGTGTAAGCCTGCCCTGGCCGGTTCTTAGCTTCAGGTCGGTGGATCATGCTGCACAAATGAGCGCCGAGGACCTCGTGCTACTGTGATCAGTGACACCGCTTCCGAGTCATAGGCATGCGTACCTGGCCCGCGTAGTTTGCCCTTAGGCCCCCGCATTTACGCCGGTTGCAGCAGCATGCGGTGTGCGCGCACACGCGTTAGTTGCTGGTTCGGAGAGCTCCCCCGGGCTATTGTCGTGAGTACACCATTCCCTCCGTTAGAACCTGACTTCGGGTACTCTCCCGTAAGTCCAGTTTAGTGCAAGGGCAAGGAGGCCCTTGAGGACATTCTAGGAATCAGTGTATTCCCCCGAGTGACAGATACCTCGGTGATGTCCCAGGATTGGTCAGTGTATCCAATCCTTAGGCCGGAAGTAGGAGACTTCCGATGACTCCAGATCTTTCTTTATGTAACGACCCGACCCGAAAGGGTTCTAAAATAGGACGTTACCTCAATGCATGCATTACAAATCTACAGAAAATTTGCAAGATGGTGTTCGGATTCTAAGTAAAAAGTAAAACATAAAACATCCATTTAAAATCAACATCAATTCCTAGAACCTGTCCCTGTTTCCAGCACCTGTTCCAAGTAAAATACATTTACAAAACTTACTCTGATCAGAGATTCATTTAAAATGTACAAACTTTACAACAATGCTAGAATCCGGAAATACATTCAGAAAACACCCTTGGGCTCCGTGCCCAACTACATGCATTCAGAGAACATTTAAATCATAAACATAAAACTCAGAGTTGAACAACGGGTTTCCATGATCACAACTCCTCCTCCAGCCATCTTGTCTCGCACCATGGCTACCTGTGGAAAAACCAAATAATAAGGGTGAGTAACGAATTACTCAGTAAGAATCCCCAACCGGGGTACAATACGATATACATGGTCATCTAGCAGAAAGGTATGCAAGCTATGAATATAAACACAGAATAGAGCACATAGCTTAGCCCACACTTGGGCCTCGGATGCCAACTCAGGGTTTTAGTCCGAAAATAACTCACCACACAATACGCCCTATAAGAGAAACAAGTCTCGGCCTCAGCCTGTCTACTGTCGACGAAAGGTGCACTGGCTCAAGATCCCGAGGAGCTCTCCGGTCGACGCTATAATGAGCGTGCGCGCGCACCGCGCGTGCTCTGCGCAGAACTATGAAGTGCCGGGTCTAGTGGCAAGCTGCCCATGTCCAGTCACCACGCCTAACTAAATCTCTGGATCGGTGTCACTGACATAGGGGTGTGAGGCCTGGACACGTGAACTATGTCAGCTTGAACCACCACACCTGAGGCTAAGGCACGGGTCGTGGTAGGCTTACACCAGGAAACCGTCCTTTCCCTATCAGGTGGCAACTCAAGGGCTACCGCCAAAACACGCTAAGGACGTACCGGCTGTCGGGGACAAGGCAATGCCAAGTCATCATCCCGACCGTTGGGGCATTTAACAGTCTGCCACCCTCACCCAAGATTGCAGGGCCCGCCGTTAGGGTTAGCTAGTCCCTAACGGGATCAGGGACGGAGCTCCATCTCGTACGTCCCTGTCGGGGATGCAAGGTTCGTTATGCACCCGGCCCGGATGATGCTATCTACCTGAATTCTAACCTGTCATAGCAATCAGCAAACAATCCAATCAATCCAATACGTGCTCAAAAAGAATACAACGAACCTAGCATGATACTACGAAGCAAGAACAGATACGAGCATGCCAGAAAGGAACAACCTAGGATGGACTAACATGAGAAACAATATAGGAAATCATGCCAGTCGGGAATTCAGAATAGAGCACTTATCATTAAACATGTCAATAAACACAACAAGCATACAATCAGCAATCACATAATATACGCAGGGCCCACACAACTCCGGTAAGAAATCCTTACCTGGTCGAAAGGCAAAAACACACAACAAACCTAACTGCGATCGAACCCGAGCAACCTATAGCGAGCCAAACAAACACATCAATAATCATAAAAATAGGCCTAAATACAATAAAATAAATAGGGCTCGGCTCGGGAGCGACTCGAGGCGCGGTGACCGTGAACAAGCAAAGCCGCACGCAGGTAGGCGGCTAAAAGGGCTAGCTGGGCGCGCGGGCGCGAGGTCGGGCGATGGCGCGCTTGTCGCTGCTGCAGATGGGCGCACGAGCGCATGTGGGCGCTGCGCGGGCACGAGCGCTAGCTTTGGCTGCTGGCCGCGCGCGGCTTCGGCACGAGGGAGGACGACGCGCGGGCGCGAGCGACACGACGCCACGGGCTACAGGACGCGCGATCTGGCCGACACGGGCGCGAACGACTCAGGCGACTCGAGCGCGGACGGACACGAGCTGGGGGAGGCTCGGGCTGGCAGGGCGACGCGAGCAGGGGCTGCGCGACGCTCGGGCTGGGGCTTGGGCGACGCTGGCACAACCTGGGTAAGACGAGGGCGCGCGGGCTGGCTGGGCGAGCGGGCTGGCTCGGGCTGGCTCGGGCTTGGGTGAGGGCTCGGGGAGAGAGAGAGAGAGAGAGAGAGAAAAAAAAGAGAGAAAATGGGGATTTAGAAAAGAAAATGGGAAAATAAAAGAAAAATGGGAATAAAAGGAAATAAATCGGATTTTATCCAATTTTCCATCCTTATCCACTTTTCAAACCTTAAACTCCTATTTCCCGGCTTCCTCCTTCGAGACCCGACCGAAGCAATCTTTTCCAATAAATAAAACTCACTTAAATCCAACTCCCAAACCAACAATAAGGGCCCGGGCTCGAATCCCAAAGGAAGCACATAACCAACCATCACTTTGCCAAAGCCCAAACCACAACCGAGCATCCAACCGACTAGCCCAAACACCACGGGACTCGCAGCCAACAACAAACAAGCCACGACAAAGGCAGGAGCTACCTCGAAGCCCTGAAAACCACAAATCCTGCCCGGGGAGCCAAAAGACCAAAGTACCCCCAAGGGTCAAAACAACTCTAATGACCCAACCAACAACCGAATCTTGACCCGAAGGCACCTCGAAAACTGGAATAGGAAACTGGGCTGTTACACTTTATGAGCTCGTTGAGCTATGATCTGTGTTGGTAGCTGTTTGCTTGCATACTTTGGTACTAGATGACTGATTATATCGTATTGTACCCCGGTTGGGGATTCTTACTGAGTAATTCGTTACTCACCCTTATTTTTGTGGTTTTTCCACAGGTAGCCATGGTGCGAGACAGGATGGCTGGAGGAGGAGCTGTGATCATGGAAACCCGTTGTTCAACTCTGAGTCTTATGTTTATGTTGATGTTTTAAATGTCCTCTGAATGCATGTAGTTGGGCACGGAGCCCTAGGGTGTTTTCTGAATGTATTTCAGGATTCTAGCACTATTGTAAAGTTTGTATGTTTTAAATAAATCTCACGATCGAGTAAGTTTTGTAAATGTATTTGTCTTGGAACAGGTGCTTGGAAACAGGGACAGGTTCCAGGAATTGATGTTGATTTTTAAATGGATGTTTTATGTTTTAGTTTTTACTTAGAATCCGAACACCATCTTGCGAATTTTCTGTAGATTTGAATGCATGCATTGAGGTAACGGCCTATTTTAGAACCCTTTCGGGTCGGGTCGTTACATAACAAAACGCCAAACTCTCTTGGCTTAGAATTCGCCCATGCAGAGCAAATCATAGAGATACTCAAATCTCTCAAGTGACAAAGCCTTAGAGTAACGACCCAGGTTTTCATCCCGGTCTTCCAAGTATGCCCTAGGGGTATTTTGGTAATTCACCTATTACAAAATACCTTCTTGAAGTACATATCATAAACAAACAAGGCCAAAAGAATTGATTTCGAGATCTGAGAAGCTCCAGACACACCAGGATCATAAACATGTTCAAACTAAACAATCAAAAAAGAATAGCAAACCTCATATAGTTCAGAATGCTACCAAAGCAAAGTAGCTCATAACATAACAAAACGCCAAACTCTCTTGGCTTAGAATTCGCCCATGCAGAGCAAATCATAGAGATACTCAAATCTCTCAAGTGACAAAGACTTAGTGTAACGGCCCAAGTTTTCATCCCGGTCTGCCAGGTATGCCCTAGGGGTATTTTGGTAATTTGGTCGGGCCGTCAGGGCCGTTTCTGTCTTTTTCAGCTGTTAAAATTATGGGATGGTCTTATGTAGGGTTTTGATGCGTTGTGGATGTGTTTGGGCATGGTGAGATGCAAAAGTAAATTATAGATTTAAAGGCGTAGTTGTTGGGTTTCGAGCCCGGTTCGCCGAGAAGTCAAAAGGGTAGTGTGCCAGTTGTGCCATTGGGTGCTTTTGTTGCTCATTCCGCGGTAGGTCTTGGTTAGCTATGGGTCTTTGGGGTTTTGGTGTATTTGATTAAATGAAGAGAAATAGGTTTTCATCTCCTTTTGTTCTCCAAACTCCCTTGCCGCCCCCCTTCCTCTCTAGCTTTTGCCGTGCTCTTTTTTCCGTTGCCAAGGTCCGTCGATCGTTCGTCGTCCCAGGTAAGTGTCTCGATCTCTTGCTTCTTTATTTGGGTGCTGTTCTTGCTCGCCAAGAGAAGAAGAGGTTGATTTCTTGGTGTTAAGCGGCCAGTAGAAGAGCAAAGCAGATCGCCCCGCCATCGCCGCCTGCACTGCCGTCGACCGGCAGCAGCCCCTGCCCATCGCACCAGCAGCCGAGCAGCCCAGATGCCCATCGCCAGCCCCTGCATCGCGCCCAGACGCCCATCGCGTCCCCTGCCTCGCGCCCAGACGCCCATCGCGTCGCTTGCATCGCCAGCAGCCCCAGCCGCAGCGCCCCGGCCTGTGGCGTCGCTTCGCCCGCGCGCCGTCCTAGCGCTCGTCTGTGTCTGCATGCTAGCGCCCCAGCGCTCATCCGCGTCTGCAAGCCCGTGCCCCAGCGCTCGTCCGCGTTTGCACGCCCACGCCCCAGCTCCCGTCCGCGTCTGCACGCCTGTCCGCGACCAGCTCCACTCCCCAGCGAGCCCATCTGCGCGCGCTCAGCCCCCTGCCGCACCTGCACGCCCAGCAGCGCAGCCCAGCGCCAGTGTGTGCACGCCCAGCAGCAGCCAATCGTCCGTGCAGCCTGTCCGTCCGCGCGTCAGCCGTGCCGTGTGAGCCCTGTTTGTCTTATTATTTTAGACCTATTGGTTGTAATATGTGTTGTTGTTTGTTAGGTACCCGATAGCTAGCTCGGGGTTCGTTTGCAGCATAGGACCTTAGAGTGTTATTGCCTTCCGACCAAGGTAAGGTTTTCTTACCGGAGTTGTGTGGGCCCTGTGATATATTCTGTGATTGCTGTTTGTGTGCTTGTTTATGTTTATCAGCATGTTTAGTGGATATGTGCTCTATTCTGAATTCCGACTGGCATGATTCCTGTGTTGTTCCTCATGTTAGTTCCATGCTAGGTTGTTCTGTTCTGGCATGCTCGTTATCTGTTCTTGCTGTGTAGTATCATGCTAGGTTCATTGTTTCTGTTGAGCGTATTGGATTGTTTGTTGTTATCTGTTATAGCTTAGAGTTCTAATAGGTAGCATCATCCGGGCGAGGATGCATAACGTAACTTGCATCCGTGGCAGGGACGTGCGAGGCAGTACTCCGTCCCTGATCCGTCGTTAGGGTTTAGCTAACCCTAAAGACAGCCAAGTGCAATCTTGGGTGAGGGTGGCAGACTGTTAAATGCCCCAACGGTCGGGGGAATGACGAGGCATTGCCTTGTCCCCAGCAGTCGACACGTCCTCAGCGTGTCAGCCGTAGCCCTTGATTGCCACCTGATAGGACAAGGTCGGTTCCTAGTGTAAGCCTACCACGGCCGGTTCCTTAGCCTCAAGTGCGGTGGTACAGGCTGACATAGTCATAGTGTCCTGGTCTCACACCACTATGTTCAGTGACACCGATCCAAAGATTTGTTAGGCATGCGTACTGGACCAGGGCAACATGCCCTAGACCCAGCACCCCCCCTGGTTTGCAGCAGCATGCGGTGCGCGCACACGCTCATTACAGCGCCGACTGGAGAGCTCCACGGGATCTTGAGTTCAGTGCACCTTTGGTATCGACAGTAGGAAGGCTGAGGCCGAGACTAGTTTCTCGTATAGTATCGTTTCGCGTGGTAGTTTTTCGAAGTAAGATCTTGAGATGGCATCCGAGGTCTATGTATGGAGTAAAGTGATGTGCTCTCTTCTATGTTTATATTCATAGCTTGCATACCTTTCTGCTAGATGACCAGTTATATCGTATTGTACCCCGGTTAGGGATTCTTACTGAGTAATTCGTTACTCACCCTTATTATGTGGTTTTCCACAGGTAACCATGGTGCAGGACAGGATGGCTGAAGGAGGAGCTACTGATCATGGAAAACGAGCTGTTTACTCCAAGTCTTATGTTTATGTTTTCTTATGGTTGTATTATCCTCTGAATGCATGTAGTTGGGCACGGAGCCCTTAGGGTGTTTTATGATTGTTTCTGGATTCTGACACGGCCATAAACCGTTGAAGTTTTGAATGATTTGAATAAGTCTCTGATCAGAGCATGTTTTGGAAATGTATTTGGCTTGGAACAGGTGCTTGGAAACAGGGACAGGTTTCAGGAATTTAATCTTTGACTTTCAAAATGGATGTTTATATGTTTTAGTTTTTATTCAGAATCTGGAATACAATCCTGCATAATGTTTCTAAGTTTTTAAAGCATGCATTGAGGTAAAGACCTAGTTTAGGACCCCATTCGGGTCGGGTCTTTACAATTAGTCAGAATATCTGTAAGATTATGAACCGTGTTCACCTTCAGCAACGAAAACCTGTTCTCAACAACAGCATCTCGAACAAAGTGGAATCGAACATCAATATTCTTGGTTCGATTATGAAATGTAGGATTCTTAGACAACGCCAGCGCACTCTGACTGTTAGAATGCAAAGCAATCAAACAGTCTATATCCAACATTTCATAAATCAAACCTTTGAGCCAAAACGACCCCTTGACCGCATCTGTCAAAGCAATATATTCTGCCTCAGTCGAAGGCAAAGCAATAACTATCAGCAAACTAGACTTCCAACTTATCACATTGTCGAACAACATGAAGACATAACCTGTAAGCGATCTACGCCTGTCGGCATCAACAGCATAATCCGAGTCGACATAACCTGTTAAGATGGATTCATCAGAACAATCAGATTTTGTATATAAAAGACCCTTCACGACTGAGCCTTTTATATACCTGAATATCCACTTAGCTTCTTCGCAATGGGGCTTACCAGGGTTACTCATGTACCTGCTCACGACACTCATCGAGTGTCCCGAATCCGACCTACACGATATCATGGTGTACATAATACTCCCAACAAGATTAGAATAAGCCACTCCGTTCATATCTTCAATATCTTCCTCAGAAGATGGAGATTGACTAGATGAAAATTTGCAATGTTTAGCAAATGGAGTCTTTACCGACTTGCAACTCTCCATGTGAAAGCGCTTCAGAATACTAGCCAAATAATCAGGTTGGCTGATACTCAAACAGTGACGATCTCGGTCTCTGACCAACTCCGTTCCCAAAATCTTCTTAGCATCTCCCAAATCTTTCATCTCGAATTTACTATTCAACAAATTTTTTACCCTCTTAATCTCTCCAACATTCTTAGATGCAATCAAGATGTCATCCACATACAATGGAAGCAGAATGAAGCAATTTGCACTAAAGACTTTCTGTATACACAAGAGTTGAAAGAATTCTTAACAAATCCATTCTCTAATATGAAAGAGTCGAAGAACTTATTCCACTGCCTTGATGACTGCTTAAGGCCATAGATGGATCTTTTAAGATGACAAACCTTGCCAGACTGACCATCTAATTCATAACTAATTTTAGTAGGACTTTACTAGCATGCATGGTTAAAAACTCAACAAGTCTCAAATAATTTAAAATCAAAACCAGCTGAATTTTCAATAAGGGTAAAATAGTAAACGTTTATTAAATAGTTTATGCGGAATAGAAAGACAGTTAATAAATAATAGGACAAGTGACCCCCATGATCCAACAACCTTGTCCAGCTCATACGTCTCAGTACACCTCAGCAACTGGAAGGGGAAAAATGATATGGGTGAGTAATAGGAATTACTCAGTAAGAACTCCCACCTAGAGTAAAAAAATGCATACATCAGCTCAACACCTAACCAACAACTACACTCATTATCTACAACACACTCAGACTCAGAGCTCAAAGTAGAAAACCTCTAGGCTCCTCTAATTGGGGAAGCACAACTTGTCCCACCTATTCAGGTACTTATCTGGCCTATATACGTAACTGGTCCAAGTGATTTCTACAGGAAAACAACTGGTCCTGCTAAAAGAAACTCTACTGGTTCAAACTAGTTAGGGACGCAACTGGCCCTAGAATAAAATCTATAGTAACGCTACTGGTCCTATAATAATGTAGGGACTCAATTGACCTATTAAGATTAGGAACTCAACTGGTTCTAATAAGATTTACAAGAACGCTACTAATTCTATAATAAAGTAGGGACTCAACTGACCCTATTAAGATTAGGAATGCAACTGGTCCTAATAAGATTTATAGGAACGCTACTGGTCTTATAATAATGTAGGGACTCAACTGACCCTATTAAGATTAGGAACTCAACTACTCCTAATAATATTTATAGGAATGCTACTGGTCCTATAATAAAGTAAGGACTCAACTGACCCTATTAAAGATTAGGAAATCAACTGGTCCTAATAAAACCTATAGGAAACGCAACTGGTCCTATAAGTTAAAATGATCCTATTTACTACTCAACATCCCATACTACTGAACAGTATCAAGCACAAAGAGTATTCATATAAAAAATATGATAAACAAACTATCAGTAGCTTCAAAGATTGAATCCATTCATCTTATAGATAATCTAGCAAATTAAGCAAACAATGCATTTAAGAACCACGCAACCCTAGGTAAAATTCCTTACCTCTTGAGTCAACTACTCTCGAACGAGCTAAATAAACAATCTTAAAAGACAACATTGAAAACATAACCTAGAGTTAAACCTTATAAAAGAATATCCCAAAACTCACTTTTTAAAAAAATATTTAAATGGCCCAAAAACTCGTTCTCGAAGTATGTTCAAAATGTCTTACCAAACTCTTATAAAAAGGATAAAAGATAAATACTATTTTAGGTTTATAATAAAAAGATGTCTAAATATACCATAAACTTTCCACTACAAAGATTATAAAATTTCTTTCTCTTAAAATTTGATATATAAATAACTAACTTCTGGCCCACCAATAACTTAAACAACAGACCAAAGTCCAATTTTAATTTCCAAAACTAAAATTCATAATTGGAAGATAATAAAATATCCTATAAAATTCTTGTTTAAAAATAATATTAATTAAATGTCTTATAAGGTTCATTTTAAAAGATATTTAATTATTCATTAAAAAAAAATCATGGCTAAAGGTCATTAAATAAACATCTCATAAAGTTTATAATAATAAGATCTTTAAATATACTATAAAACTTCCATCACAAAAAAATAAGAAAAATTCTTTTAAATTTCTCAAACTTGATATTTAACATAATTTCTGGCCAATTAATTGATATTTAGATATGGCAATTAGGCAAATGTGTAGTTTTTTAAAATTAAAATATTAAATGTCTAGTCTTTCTGCTCATTTAAATTGATGTCTAAATCTATTATTCTGGAATTTTATAATTAAATGAATGAAATTTGTACCCTTTTTATTTATTTGTATATTAAATGTTTAATAGTCTCATTATAGATTTCAACTAACTAACACCCTATAATTTGAATAATAACAAAATTGAATTATAAAAAGAAATTTAAATTATAACCTTATAAATCGAAATATATGGGATGGAAAAATAAGTTAAGATTTGAAATATGAAATTTAAAAATGATTTTGAAAAAAAGAAAAAAAAATTTATAAATAGCTCCCTAAATCCCTCCCAACCATTTACATACAAATACATATTGTGCTGGAATGGGGTATAGCGACCTACATAATTGTGGCAGAATGAGGGTATAGTGACCTACATACGAATAAATAGGTCGTCGTCGTCCACCTAATATGTTGTACAGCTACCAACATAGAAAAATGTAGACGCATGTACAACCAGTGACTTAAAGGTACAAATTCTTACATATTACGAGACCTAGAGACTAGTGTGCCATTACGTTACCTGGATTTTTCTCAATGATTTTGGCAACGAAACTCGAGAGGAAAGCATATGAGTCTTCTGGGCTGTTTCTCATGGCTTCAAGTGTTAATTCCTTGCCTTTCGTGGTTTTGTAGTAACTCTTCGAAGTAAGCGAGAGTTGCTTACTTAAGAATATAGACGGAAGAGTACAATTGACGCAGGCAGCTAATGTAAGAGACCGACTCGAATGGGACACTAAATGGGCCCTTACCCCAATGCATGCATTCAAAGTAAAGGACATTTAAACAGACATGATTTCGGATTCCAATTAAAACAAAACATTCAAAATAACCCCTTTAAAAACTAAACAATTTCCCTGGAACCTGTCCCTGTTTCCAGTCACCTGTTCCAAGATAAATACATTTCCAAAGTATACTCCGATCAGAGATTTCTTAAAATCATTCAAACCATGTCTAGATACAATAATGCTGGAATCCACAAAACATTTACAAACATCCTAGGGCTCCGTGCCCGGCTACATGCATTCAGGGGAAAATAAAACACAAAGAGTCATAACACAAAATCGAGTTGGAAGAGCTGGGCCCCATGATCACGGCTCCTCCTTGACCATCTGTCTACTTAACTTGGTTACTGTGGAAAAACCACAATAATAAGGGTGAGTAACGAATTACTCAGTAAGAATCCCCAACCGGGGTACAATACGATATACATGGTCATCTCGATGAATGTATGCAAGCTATGAGTATAAACACATAATAGAGCACATAGCTTAGACCACACTTGGGCCTCGGATGCCAATTTAGGGTCTTAGTCCGGAAATAATATCACCACACAAGTCCAATACATAAGTCGCCCTATACGAGAAACAAGTCCCGGCCTCACTGTCTCGTCGACGAAAGGTACAGCGACTCACAATCCCGAGGAGCTCTCGATCGGGGTGTAATGAGCGTAAGCATGCACCGCGTGCTCTCGCAGACTATGGGGGTTTGGAAGTGCGGAGGCAAGTTGCCCATGTCCGATCACCACGCCTAACTAAATCTTTGGATCGGTGTCAGCGACATACGGGTGTGAGACACGGACACGTAAACTATGTCACTGAACCACCGCACACGGGGCCAAAGGCGGTCGTGGTAGGCTTACACCAGAAGCCGTCCTTGCCTTAACAGTGGCAATCGGGGGCTCTTGCCAAACATGCCGAGGACATGCCGGCCGCGGGACGAGGCAATGCCAAGTCATCATCCCGCCGTTGGGGCATTTAACGATCCGCCACCCTCACCCAAGATTGCAGGGCCTACCGCTTAAGGTTAGCTAATCCCTCACGGGGTCGGGGGCGGAATGACTTGCTCGACGTCCCCGCCATGGATGCAAGGTACTTTATGCATCGGGCCGGATGATGCTATCTACACCCGCAACTCTAACCCGCCTAGCAACAAACAAACAATTTCCATAAAATCCAATACGTGCTCAATAAGAATACAACGAGCCTAGCATGATACTACGAAGCCAAGAACAGATACGAGCATGCTAGAAAGGAACAACCTAGCATGGATTAACATGAGAATTAATCAGGAAAACATGCTAATCGGGAATTCAGAATTGAGTACCTAGCTATACATGTCAATAAACACAAACAAGCGATCAATCGGCAATCACATATAATATCGCAGGTCCACACAACTCCGGTAAGAAATCCTTACCTTGGTGGGGCAATTGACACGAAAACCTAAGCGCGAACGAACCCGAACTAGCTACCGAGAACCTATCAATCACAACAAAAATCACACAATAGGCCTAAATATAATAAAATAAATGAGGCTCGGCTCGGGAGCAACTCACGAGGCACAGCGATTTAACGCAGCGAGCGATTGACTGACGAGCGGCAAAGAACGGGGTGGTAGTGGCGCTACTGGGCGCAGAAATGGGCGTCTTTGGGCGCACTGGGGCGGACGGATGCGGGCGAAGCAGTGGTGCGCGGCGTGACACGGAGGCGGGGCGGCGTGCACGCTTGGCGCAAGGCGATGCTGTGGCGTGGCTCGGCGGTCTGCGCAGCGACAGAGCACGCGACTCGCGATGGAAAGAAAGCTCGAATTCGGCCGATAGGGGAGGATTCGACAAGCGATTTATGGATGGTCGAACTCCTCTACTCCGGTGAACAAAACCCACCCAACAAATCGCTTTAGCATGACCGGAAATGAAATTCGAAAAAGCAGGGAAGGGTCGTGAAACGCGAAGGAGAAGAAGAGAAGGAGAAACTTACCGGTGATCGGGGTTTGGCTTTGATTTGAAGAAGAAACACGGTCGAATTGAAAGTGGCGGGGAGAAATCGCGAAAGGAGCTCTGTCGGTCGGAGAGATTCGCGAAGGAGAAGAAGAGAAGCGGAGAAGAAAGCTCGGGCGAGCTCGCTTTTATACCAACCGCCGAAAACAAGCATAAGTATTAGAACGCGCGTTTAGATTAACAAGCCTTGCGCGATGGCTCGGTGGCGCGCCGCCGCCTAGCAGCATGCGACATGTCCTTGGCTCGAATCTCACTCGAAGCGCTATTTAATTCCCTATTTATTTTTACCTTTTTCCAAGCCCAAATGTCTTCACCAAAATTCTCGATCCTATTCAAATCGACTCATAATTTTTCCGGCAATTTTCAATTACATAACCGGCCCTGTCGGCCCGACCCAAAATTACCAAAATGCCCATGGGCCTCCCGGGAAGACCGGGATGAAATTTCCGGGCCGTTACAGCTAAGTTCGCGGTTCAGCATGGGCGACCGCGAAAAGACAAGTCGCGATCCAGAGCAAGAACTTAAGAGCATTCTTTAAACAAGCTTATGAACGTTTTGATATTTTTTTTCTTCAGCATGCCTTTACAGCGAACGCGAGAGCGAATATACGCCATCAAGGAAAAGAAAAATTGGGTGCCTCGGTGATCCCCACAGAATCGATCAAGCCACAAACACACGTCGTGAGCGGGAAAAGTGGAAGAATGATAGATCGTGGGAAAACCAGCGATAAACCCGGATGCAATGATAGAGCCTTTATAAAGGCACTCGGATCAAAGGAAGGGGGAAGAGATGTTTTTGGGGAGATAAAATTTTGGATAAGTGAAGGATTCGGAGTACAATGAAGATCGGACAAGAAGGTGAGCGAGAGCTGCCAAAGAAGTGCAAGGTTCATAAGTGGATTTTCGTGTCAAGCCGGGCTGTTTCACTTGGTTAATTCTTTTTAAGTTATTTCTTTATTTCAATGTCGCTAAACTAGAAGTTGTAGTTCTTGTTATTTACTAATTAATTGGAATTTGCTTATTCATGAAAGTTTTCATTGCATTTCTTTATTGCGTACAATGTTGAACATGAGTAGCTAAATTTGCAAGTTTTTGCATTCGCTTTAACCAAATTAGTCAAGTAGACACGAGAGGGCATCCGAGAGGCTATCCTAGTTTAACATGTTCGAGAGAATAGGTTAAAGAACTTGTGTAATTACCTTAGGTTTTTCTAAGTTAGCATTTGCAACTCGTTCTTACTTAGAGATAAGGAGTACTAAGGTGTGGTTTCCATTAAAGACGGCGAGTTCGAGAGAATAGAGCGGTTAAGTGGAATCGCCTACTGTTGATTTTAGCGAAGAAAACTTGTGAATTTTGATGTCTATCACTTAATATTTGCATAGTAAAACTCTCTTAAAACCTAAATTTATTCCTTTTTAGTTACCTTGACTCGTACTTGATCGTGCTAACAAATAACTTACAATTCCCTGAGGAGACGATCTTACTTTAAAACTTGCTACTAACACGACTGTGTACACTTGCACATTCTAAGGAAATCTGCACTTCGCGCAATCATCATACAACCTTCGCTTAGGCGAACATAAATGATCAAACCTCTATAATCAAACAGTGCTAACGATTTCGCAAACAGTTACCCATGAGTATTCTTAACCTACTTTATTAATTCATGTACGCTACTTCAAGCGCAGTAGCAACTAAGTCGATAAGCTGACTAATTGTCATCGTTGTCTTATAATTGATGTAGACATCCCTTTCAACCCATACTCCATTAAAGATGATTGTGATCGACGTGACCTCCATGGTTGTGCAATCAAAACCCTTGCAATCGAAAATTTAGTTAGATGAATTGTTGGATTTAGAAGATCATATAATTGTGATCTTCAACATTGGATGTAGATTGTGGAGGGGTCGACATTGAATAGGAGAAAGTGGAATTCCAAACTTCGACTAGATTGGCCAAGGTGATTTAGCAAGGGAAATCAATTATTTGCCTCTGTTCACTATAGAGATTTTTCACAAATTAATTGAACTGCAACTAAATAGGAGAGATACGTTGATAGTTAAATAAAAATATGATTTTTATAAAGGAATCCTAAAATGTAGCATATAAGTTAGTTAGATTAAAAATCTTATTTTTATAAAGGAATCCTAAAATGTAGCATATAAGTTAGTTAGATTAAAAATCTTATTTTTACCTCCATTTGTGCATTTTAAATGTTGGCTATAGGAAAAAAATGATTAATTAAATAAAAAATAATAATTTATAAAAGGAATCCTAAAATGTAGGTGGTAGGTTAGTTAGATAAAGATCTATTTTTTTAAAAAAAAAAACTCCTAAAATGTAGGCTCATGTACAAGATTTTCTAAATAAAAATATTGATTATATAAAATAAAGGTCTTCTAAAATGGAGGCTTTTCTATAGGATTTTTTTAATAAAAATATTGATTATTTTTAGATGAAATCGTGGAATATGGATGGAGATCGTGGGGGGTAAAAATTTCTCTCTCTTTGAAGTAGAGATGGATTTAAATGATTTTTCGAAAACTAGTCAATTCTTACCATTTCCTATTTAGATATTACCCATGGCCCAATATTTATTCCAATCAAGACAGCCCATTTGCTAAATTGATATTTAAAAACCAAGTTCAACTTTTACTTTTCTGAAATGCAACCTACCAAAACATAAAACAAGTAGCAGCCAAGAGAATCAATGTTTAATATCCTGCAGCAGCCCCAAAATTTACCAATTAAGGGAAAAACACAATTTATTAAAAAAAAAACAGCCCCCTTTTGAATTATTAAACAATAAATAAATTGCACAAAACATTGATTTAGACAGAGCTACCTAGGCAGGTGGGGTTGCACAAGGATGGCGCGGGTCACGTGAGTTTGGGTGCAAATCAACGTCGGATCAGCCTAGATCTTAGAAACGCACGTATCTAGCCCGGTTTGGAGCGCGTACGCAGTTGTGGTGAAGGGAAGCGATTTGGCGCGTTTTGGACTTGGGTTGCTCGGATCTTCAAGCTTCAAGCGGCGACCATGGAGTTTCGGACGAGACACAAGAAAATCCGACGAACTGTTGGGTCAATGAAGAAGAAAGAGAGAAGGAAGAGGATTTTGCACAGTCGACAAAGGCGGAGGGGAAAATTGCTGTCAGATCTGATTTTCCAGTCTTTTCTTTTTAGGAAAGAAGACTAGAAGAATAATAATAAAATAGTAAAAGATGAGGAAAATATTTTGAACCAAAGTTGCAACAGAAGGGAGTTTATGAGTTTTGTGATTTTTAAGTTTCTAAGTTTCTAAGGTTACAAATAAAGGTAATTTAATTCTAATTAAATGTAGTAATGCATTTAACCCATAATTAATATTTATAATTTACCCAAAAATAGAAATTATAAAAATGCTCATTATATATCAAAACGCTTGGAATTTTAATACGAATATTAAAAAGAAAACAAAATTATAATTAAATCTTATAATTTCTTGGGTCATCACAATACTTTCTCCTTTAGAAACTTTCGTCTCTGAAAGTTACTAATTCTCGAGTTAACTTGAGAAACAAAAACTCAACCCCTCAAAGGCACAAAAGCTCAAACCAAACATCAAAACCACAAACACACAATACAAACCAGTAAAGCAAAAGAGTGTGAATCAAACAAGGAAACACAAAACAAACTCGAAGCTAAACGCCCAACAAATAAGCAATAAATCCAAACACGAATTTAATAATTTTCTTGCAACGCATGCCAACAACCTTAAACCTCACTCAAAAACGTCAAAACCAGCAAAACCTCAAGGCTTAGAAGGACACCACAACAAGCTCCACACTAAAACATACCGAAAAACAATGCTCACCTTGAAAGCATGAATTTTTTGTTTTTTGTTTTACAACGACAAAACTACAACATAATCCACACTAAAACACCCAGAAAATAATATTCACCCTGAACTCTAAAAGATCTTGAGACGATCGGCTTCAACTACGGACAACTGCCTACCTTAAAATGTCAAACAACAAGGAACACGAGTCTCATCACAACTTGAAACCATACATCGAACTTTGACGAAACTAAAATAAGTAAACAAGTTGACTGACTTCTTACACTTCCAAAGTAACTCAAACCAGCACTTTTCTCGCTTTCCAAGAATTACACAGCTTAGCTCACAACAATTTTCTTTTTTCTCGACAAGATCTGAAAGTCAACAAAAAAAAAAGACAACACAACTTAAATTGTCTCAAACTCAGCTATCACGGACCGATTGAAATTTAGTGAACATAAACACATCAACCAAAAACTATAAACAACACACCTTAAGTCTCACTTGGCATAAACCAACTATAATCCAACATCCAATCTTCCAAATGACTCCAAGTCAACCACGAAAACATTGCTCAAACAATCTCACCTAAGATCATTATCACAATCACTGAGGTAAAAGCACAAACCCTAAACAACCATCTCGACACAAGTCAAGACCACTCCACTGACCAACCGAAAAGCTACATCGAAAATGGTACTCCACCAACAACTGAAATTGTAGTAGCTGCCAAAAGGCACATGAAAACAACTCTTCGAATCTCCCTAAACACATGGAAGAGAAACCGCAACAAGGTCAACCCTTCTACTCAACAAAAGAGTCTCAAGAGCTACGATAAACTATAAGAACTAACCAAACATTAACACTTCACAACTATGCCAATCAACTCGAAACAAAACTCAAGAGAAGTCCACAAACCAAAATCTCAACTCCAACCAAATAACAAGGTGATTCGTCCACAAAGTCAACGCCACTTTTTCTTTATCTAAAACTAAACTCAAGGGACTTTCTCGTTTAAGCATAAACTTATTGTTCCCACAACAAAATGCATCCAGCATGGAACAATTTGGAGCACAAGACAAAACAAGCTACAACATCAAACTAACATGGCGAAAAGCAGCGCAACTAGCACCTCGAATGCAACCACAACCCACGACTAGGTTTGAGTAAACTTTCTAATTTCAACTAGTCTATCAAAGCAAAGCAAGCAAAAAGTTCTTAAGCGAATCTATCCTCAACCCAATGGTAGATTAATAACAAGCAACATCAACGAACTTAATTGTCACAACTACCAACTCTTTTAGTTAGCACCGGATTTGCCAACAACTCACAACTAGGTTGTGGCCTCTTACAAACATGAACATGATCATAATCAAGACTAGAAGCACAAAAACCATGTAACAAACATGGTCTTTTCAACAAAGAATGATAACTAACCCTCAAGTTGCCAAGCCAAAATATCTTGGAGAACAAAACAACATAAGCTTAACTGATGGTTCCCAATCACCAACTCAAGAATAACAATAATGTTGCACCTTGCAACTCAGAAAACAGAACATCCAACCTAGGTACCAAAATTGGGTCAACTTCCAAACTTCAAACGAACTAAAACACATTAGGGAGTCAACACTAGTTCTGCCCTCCAAGCAACTCCAAACTCTCTTCTAAAGAGCGCCACGAAATTTAGTTACATAACCAAGATACTACATAACCACTACAAAGTCACCTCAGAACTTTCCACGAAACTATCTCTGGCTCGACATCTGTCAACAAGGCTCCATTAGAAACATCTGGAAACTCACTACTCGGGTCTGATTGAGCTCTAGCAAGGATTTCCACGAGCTTAGGGTCCTGCCAATGACCCTCAAACACACACTGTCGTAAAGACGAACTAACAACCAACTGAGCAACAAGAAAGAATATATTTTAACATCACAAATACACTGGTTTGCCCCAACTTTCTACACAATAGGGATTGCAAGACCAAAAACGCTACAGATGTCGTCCTCACTCAAAGCATCAGCCATATCCTATGCTTACTAGGGATAAAGGATCTCAACAGCACACCTAGCAACGACATTCAACGTCTGCGTGGTTTCCTGACAACTACTATTAGCTCAGTACCATCTGAGCTTCAACAAGAAAAACACAAGCAACAAGAATTCTTACTTTCCAAATTCAAAGATTCACAAGAACAAATCTTGTTTGCAAACAAGCAATCCAACAACAAGCACACTTCTTTTATAATCTCAAACTCAGGACACTATCTGAAGTAGTAACCTTGAATTGGAACCTTAATTTCCAAGGAGAACTGAGCACAATCTCCTACCAACCGCAATCAATACTGGTGTAGTTCTCAATGACCACTCAAAACTAAAAGAACAAGCTATTCGCAAGCATGCATGCGAGTTCACGACTAATCTTTCACTAGAGACCAAAGTCTAGGCTCTCTCTTCTAGAGAATCAAACAACTAACTCTTGACGGAGTAACAACAAACGAACGGAGCTTGACGAGTCTTAGCTCTACAAGAGCTTGTTTTACAACAAAGAACAAACAACATTCGCCAAACCAAAATCCACAACAAACATCACGCCAATAACATGTATGTACCACAAATTATCGTGTCCATCACGTTTGTCTCTATAACAACTAGAAACTGTACCATCGTAGTAGGTTTGTGACCGCACTGCTTGGCAAGGTGGCCCACCTAGCCACAACGAAGACATGCAAACTTGTGAGCACCAACATATTATAATAACCATACGACCTCCAACTTTCTCTTTTTCCCAACTCACAGGTAAACTTGGTGGGATGAAACTCTTTGTGCATTTTCACATATCTTTTCTCTTGTAGCCATTTCACTACCACCAAACTAGATCTCTTATGCTACTTGAATAAGTGTAACGACTGGTACAACATGTACAACAACTGGAAGAACAAGATAAACTCACGACTTGGTTATCTAAATCATCCAAGAAAACTGTGCGAATTGGGCCTGATCCTAGGCCTATACCAAAGCTTGGCACTAAACAAACATTCCACCAAACATAACATGAAGTGTTGCTAATCTCTAGGTTCTTCTACAGGCAAGAACGACAAGGTCACATCCTCTAGTAACGGCATCACTGTAACACTGTCTGTTGTTCAATGCCAACTGGTACCTCAAGTGTTGATGAGGATACAACACATGGCACAACCTCAGAAGTTGACGAACTTGCTCATGGAACTTTAGACTCATCAGTCTATCCTCTGGATTCTCAATTATCATCATGATTAAAATACTCACTCAAATCAAGAAACACTTAGCCAACAACTAGGACAACTAACAAGCAACAAGTAGATGTCATAAAGGACAGTAAACGACTAATCGATCGGGTATGAGCATGGGTTTGGCCGATTTCTCGCCCAAACGTAGTTGCGCTACTCAGATACCCCTCGAGAAGAAGTTCGGCGTAACCACAGCTTGTTTCAGATGACATTAGAGGCAAAACGACAGCGATGATGTGGCTACTATTGAGTTTTCTCGCATAGATAAAAAAAAATGCAAGAATTTCTTCTTCTTCTTTTTTTTAATTTTTTTTTAACATGCTAAAGTATGCTTAAATCCTTATTCCTAACATACTTGAAGATGAATGGAGCACTGATGTAACGACCCAGTTTTCTATTTCGGTTTCCCAGGTGTTTCCGGTTCATTATTCGGATGTTCGGATGGGCCGTTAGAGCTATTTTAACACTTAGGGGTATTTTGGTCTTTTTGCCCCCGGTAAGGGTTTTGTGGATTTTCAAGACTTCGGGGTCACTCCTGCCCTTGTCGAGGCTTGATTGTTGTTGGTTGCAGGACCCAAGAAGTTCGGGCTAGTTGGTTGGAAGTTTGGAGGTGATTTGGTAATTAACAAAATTATTGTTAATTTAAGTGCTTCCATTGGGATTTGAACCCTTGCCCTTGATGGTGATTTGGAAGCTTGGTTTAAATGAGTTTTAATAAGGAGAAAAGGTTGCTTCAGCCGGGAATCGAAGGAGGAAGCCCGGGGAAGAAATTTAGGTCACCAAGACCTATTTAAATTAGGAAAATGAAAGAAAATAAAAAAAAATCCCATTCCCCTTGTTTTACCTCTCTCTCTCTCTCCTTGCCGACCTCACCAAGAAACCTAACCGAGCCGCACCGAGCCACCCCGAGCCACTGCCCGGCGAAGAGCACACCGCCGCCATCAGCCCTGTCGCCCAGCCATCAGCCCACCCTTGAGTAGCGGCCCAGACACACATCGCGACAAAGCCGCCCGTCGCCAGACGCGACGCCGGCCAGTGCGCGTCGCCACGGCCGTCGCCCAGCGCCAGCGCGCCCGCGTCGGGCGTCTCCGTCTGCTTCTGCGCGCCAGCGCGCCCGCGCCCCAACGCCGTCCGCGCCTGCACGACTGTGTCGCCAGCGCCCAGTCTGCTCGCCCCAGCTGCACGTCCTGCCTACCCACTTGCCGCCGAGAGCCTATTTTGCCAAAATTGTTGGGGCCGAGACCTAGTGCCTTCTCGGTTGGTAATTCCCGAGCCTCCACTCTTTTGGACCCTAAGTTGATTGGCTGTTGTTATTTAATTAGGATATTTTTATTAAATGCTTAGGTTGCTCGGGTTCACTTAGAAGCTCGGGAGTCGCTTGGTTGGCTTATGGTAGTTATTTTCCTGCTTGTTTCTAGGTAAGGATTTCTTACGGTGGTTGTGGGGCCCTGCAATGCTATCATGATTGTGCCTTGTATGCTTGGTTGTTGTTATGAGTATGTTAGCTATTGAACAGCTTGTGTTTGAAATCTTGCTAGCATGTTGCTTGTTGTTCATGTTAGTGCCATGCTAGGTTTGTTCTTCCAACATGCCATGTCTTGTGATTGTATGAAATTTCCAGTGGGTAGGTTACATGTTTTCTCTTGCTTCCAGATCGTGTTGCTCTTGTGTCCCTGATATATTCTGTTAGTTCCATGCAAAGGGTTTAATTATCTTGGCATACCTTGTTCTATTTTATCCTGTTAGTTCCGTGCCAGGCATAGGCGGGTGATGTATAGTGTAGAAAACTGTAGGGGTAACTAGTTTAGGCCCCACTGGGCATCACTGAGTCCTAGGTGTGTAAGTCTCCGATGGGCATCACTGAGTTCGAGGTGTAAGACCCTGATGGGCATCCTAGGTGTGTAAGTCCCTGATGGGCATCACTGAGTTGGAGGTGTAAGACCCCGATGGGCATCCTAGGTGTGTAAGTCCCGATGGGCATCACCGAGTTGGAGGTGTAAGACACGATGGGCATCCTAGGTGTATAAGTCTCGATGGGCATCACCGAGTTGGAGGTGTAAGACCCGATGGGCATCCTAGGTGTGTAAGTCCCGATGGGCATCACCGAGTTGGAGGTGTAAGACCACGATGGGCATCCTAGGTGTGTAAGTCCCGATGGGCATCACCGAGTTGGAGGTGTAAGACACGATGGGCATCATAGGTGTGTAAGTCCCGATGGGCATCACCGAGTTGGAGGTAAGACACGATGGGCATCCTAGGTGTGTAAGTAAGTCCCGATGGGCATCACTGAGTTGGAGGTGTAAGACCCTGATGGGCATCCTAGGTGTGTAAGTCCCCGATGGGCATCACTGAGTTGGAGGTGTAAGACCCCGATGGGCATCCTAGGTGTGTAAGTCCCCGATGGGCATCACTGAGTTGGAGGTGTAAGACCCCGATGGGCATCCTAGGTGTGTAAGGCCCCACTGGGCATCACTGATTCTGGAGGTGTAAGGCCCCGATGGGCATCTGTAACGACCCGACCCGAATGGGGTTCTAAATAGGCCATTACCTCAATGCATGCATACAAATCTACAGAAAATTTGCAAGGTGGTGTTTGGATTCTAAGTAAAACTAAAACATGAAAACATCCATTTAAAAATCAACATAAATTCTGAAAAACTGTCCCTGTTTCCAAGCACTGTTCCAAGACAAATACATTTCCAAAACATACTCTGATCAGAGATTTATTTAAAACATACAAACTTTACAACAATGCTAGAATCCGGAAATACATTCAGAAAACACCCAAGGGCTCCGTGCCCAACTACATGCATTCAGAGGACATTTAAATCATAAACATAAACATAAGACTCGAGAGTTGAACAACGGGTTCCATGATCACAGCTCCTCCTCCGACCATCTGTCTCACACCATGGTTACTGTGGAAAACCACATAATAAGGGTGACTAACGAATTGCAGTAAGAATCCCCAAGCGGGTACAATACGATACACATGGTCATCTAGCGAGAAAGATATGCAAGCTATGAATATAAAACGAGAATAGAGCACATAGCTTAGCCCACACTTGGGCCTCGGATGCCAACTCGGGGTCTTAGTCGAAATAAATCACCACACCACACATCACACAAGTCGCCCTATACGAGAAACAAGTCCGGCATCGGCACTGCTCACATTTGTCGACGAAAGGTACACTAGCTCAAGATCCCGAGGAGCTCTCGGTCGTATTTGTAATGGCGTAAACATGCACCGCGTGCTCTGCAGACCATGAAGTGCGGGTCTAGAGGCAAGTTGCCCATGTCGATCACCACGCCTAACTAATTCTTTGGATCGGTGTCAGCGACATAGGGGTGTGAGACACTGGACACGTAAACTATGTCGGCTGAACCACACTTTGAGGCTAAGAAGCGGGTCGTGGTAGGCTTACACCAGAAGCCGCCCTTACCTTGCAGTGGCAATCGGGGGCTACGGCCGAACACGCGAGGGCGTGCCCGACACGGGGGGGCGAGGCAATGCCAAGTCATCATCCCGACGGTTGGGGCATTTAACGATCGCCACCCTCACCCAAGATTGCGGGGCCTACCGCTTGGGTTAGCTAATCCTTCAAGGGGTCCAGGGGCGGAATGACTTGCTCGGCGTCCACGCCATGGATGCAAGGTACTTTATGCATCGGGCCGGATGATGCTATCTACACCGCAACTCTAACTGCCTTAACAATCGGCAAACAATCCAATACAATCCAATAAATGCTCAAAGAGAATACAACGAGCCTAGCATGATAGTGCGAAGCAAGGAAGCAGAGATACGAGCATGCGAGAAAGGAACAACCTAGCATGGACTAACATGAGAAACAACATAGGAAATCATGCGATCGGGAATTCGAGAATAGAGCACTTATCATGAAACATGTCAATAAACACAAACAAGCATACAATCGGCAATCACATATAATATCGCGAGGTCCACACAACTCGGTAAGAAATCCTTACAGCGGGAAGACCTCTAAACACAAGAAACCTAAGCTGCGATCGAACAGAGCTAGCTAGCGAGAACCTAACAAAAACAACAATAATTACAATCATAAGGCCCAAATATAATAAAACAAAGCGGGGCTCGGCTGGGAGCAACTCACGAGGCACGGGTGACACTCGGGACGGGCGTTTGCCTGCGGCTAGGTAGGCTCTTTGGCGCGGGAGCTGCAGGCGAGGGCGCGCGCGTGCGCGGCTCGGCCCAAGGACGGCGCGCCTCGGCACTGCGAGCTACTGGGCGAGCGACTCGGAGCGGCTCGGCACAGGGGACAGCACGGGCTAGGCGACACGGAGGCCTGGCGACACTGGGCGTCACGCGGGGGGCCTGGGCTCGGGTGGCGATTATAACGACCAGTTTTTCTTCCGGTTTTCAGGTATGCCCTAGGGGTAATTTGGTAATTTGGTCGGGCCGTCAAGGGTCGTTTGTGCCTTTTTCGTTTACTAAAATTATTGGATGGTTTTATGTAGGTTTTGGAGGGGTTTGTGGTTTGGTTTGAGCAAGGTTTGTTGCAAAAGTAAAAATAAAGGGATTTGTCTTTGCAGTAGGGGTTTGAACCGGGTCTCTGGGAAGCTTGTAGAGATGTGTGCCAATTGAGCCATTAGGTGCTCTTGTTGTTCTTTCTGCATCACATCTTAGTTAACCTTGGATTTTGGAGTTTTGGTGCATTTGGTTAAATGAAATAGAATTAGGTTTATTCCATCTTCTTCTCCAAAACTCCTCTTGGCCGCACAAGCTCTCCTCTCCATAGCCCTTGCCGATTCTTCTTCCCTTGCATCTCCTTGGGTTCGATCATCATCATTAGGGTAAGTCTTCATCCTCTTCATCTCCTCATTTGGTTTTTGATCTTTGGCGAAGGTAAGATGTAGGGTGTGTGTGTGTGTTTGTGTTGGTTGCGGCCAGTAGAGAGGGAGCGACCATCATCGCCGTCCGGCTCGCCAGATCTGTCGGCGACCCGCCGCGACGCGAGATCCGCCTAGCAGCCTTGCCGTTCGTCCTCGCCCGATCGCTCGCACGCCAGATCGCGCCAGCAGCAGCCCAGATCGTCGTTCGTCCTCGCCCGATCGCTCGCGACGCGATCGCGCGCCAGCCAGCAGCCAGATCGTCGTTCGTCTCGCCCGCGTCGCTCGCCACGCCGAGAGGCGCCGCGCCGCGCCGCGCGCCCGCGTCGGCCGCGTCCGCTCGCCCGCCACGCCAAAGCGTTCGCCGCGCGTCGCGCGTCCTGCCGAGCGGCTCGCCGTGTCCGCATCGCCACGCCCGGCGCGCGCGCCGCCGCCCGCGCGCCGCGCGCGCGCGCGTCCATCCTGCCGTGCCGTCCAGCATCCGTGTCGTCCGTGTGCGTGCAGCAGCGTCCATGCCGTGCCGCCGTGCGGTAGCGGCCGGTAGCGCGTCCCTGCCGTCTGCCGTGCGGCGCCCGGCCCTCTGCGTGCCGGCTTGCGGCGGCTCCAAGCTCGTGTCGTCGTGCGCGTGAGTTCCCGGTGAGCTTGCTTTGTTCTATTGTTGTTTAGACATTTTAGATGCTTGATTATTGTTGGTTTGCTAGGTTCCGCTCGCTAGCTCGGGATTGTTCATGACTTAGGATTTGTGTGTAGAAGTCTTGAGACCAAGGTAAGGATTTCTTCACAGGGGTTGTGTGGACCTGTGGTATATTTGTGATTGTTGTTTTGTATGCATGTGTATGATTACTAGCATGTTTAGCCCTAGGTGCTCTGTTGCAATTCTGATGGCATGAACTCTTGTATTGTTTCTCATGTTAGCCCATGCTAGGTTGTTCTATTCTAGCATGTTCGATATCATTCTTGCTTCGTAGTATCATGCTAGGTTCCTTGTATCTGTTGAGCACGTATTGGGGTGCATTGATTGAATTGTTATTATTGTTAAGGTTTAGAATTCGGGTAGATAGCATCATCGGGCCCGATGCATAAAGTATCTTGCATCTATGGCAAGGGCGTTCGAGACGATTCTCGTCCTTGGACCCCGTGAGGGATTAGCTATCCCAACCGGTAGGCCCCGCAATCTTGGGTGAGGGTGGTAGTCTAAGCGATGCCCCAGCGGTCGGGATGATGACTTGGCAATGCCTAGTCCCGGCGGCCGCGCACGTCCTCGGCGTGTTCGGCGGTAGCCCTTGATTGCCACTGTTAAGGTAAGGGCGACTTTACGGTGTAAGCCTACCATGACCCGTTCCTTAGCCTCAAAGTGCGGTGGTACAGGTGACATAGTTCACGTGTCCAGTCTCACACCCCTATGTCGGTGACACCGATCCGGAGAGATTTAGTTAGGCGTGGTATCCGGATATGGGCGGCTTGCCACTAGACCCGGCACCCCCATAGTCTGTAGAAGCACGCGGTGCATCCTTACGCTCATTACAGCGCCGACCGGAGAGCTCCTCGGGATCTGGACTTAGCTATGTGCTCCGCTCTATGTTTGTACTCATAGCTTGCATACATTCTTCTAGATGATCATGTATATCGTATTGTACCCGGTTGGGGATTCTTCTTTGGGTAATTCGTTACTCACCCTTATTACGTGGTTTTCCACGGGTAATCAAAGAGCGGGAGGCAGGATGGTGAAGGAGGAGAGCTGTGATCATGGAATCCTGCTGTCATCTCTGACTATTTTATTTTATCATGACTCTTGACTTTTGTTATTTCCCCTGAATGCATGTAGACGGGCACAGAGCCCCAGGATGTTTTCTTACGTTTTATGGATTCCAGCATATTTGTACTTGTGGAATGTTTTAATGGTTTAAATAATCTCTGATCAGAGTATGCTTTTAGAAATGTATGTTTTGGTTGTTGAATGTTTCTGTTTTTACTTGGAATCCGAAATGTGTTTTTCATAATGTCTTCTATTTTCAATACATGCATTGGGGTAAAGGCCATTTAGAACCCCTTTTGGGTCGGGTCTTTACAGTTGGTATCAGAGCTCAGAGTCATAGATTCTGTAGACTGACCTTTTGTTGTAGGTCGTTTTTCCATGATCATCAGCACTCCGACAGTCATCAGGTACGCCTAGATTTATTGTTTTAGAAAGGAAAAGGGTTAAGAATTTACAATACCTATCATCTAGTGTATGCCTTGTTTGGTGTTGTGGAATGGTGACAGCGAGTTTTGATTCGTTGTTGGTTTGGATGTAGATCGCCAACATGCGATACCACCCGTGCATCTGGGAGAGGAGGTTCGAGAGCGGTCGAGGTATCGAGGATCGGATCATCTGCGAGGACATCGTCCCAAGCCGACATCGATGGCATTCCACCGGCAGCTCCTCTGTTACGCCTAGAGCGGGCGTTGAGGCGATCTGAGCGCCATGAGAGGCGCTCCTGGAGCAGAGTTTCTTTGAGTCTATGAGGGCTTTTATGGTCGGCATGTTGAGTGACCAGAGGCGAGAGAGACCGAGCCTTGTTGGCGTGAAGCGGGAAGAGTCCCGAGCCCAGATCGAGCGGTGACTCGATTGGTTCGTGAGCTCGGTAGCACCTCCGGCTCCTCGAGGAGCAAGTAGCCCAGAGGCGGATATGGCAGGGTGCCGAGGAATTGGGTAGGTGGTGAAGGATTTTGTGAAGTGGAAGCACGAGAAGTTTGATGCCACCGGTGATGCGTTAGCGGCGGCCAAGTGGATTGCCCATTTGGAGTACACCTTCCGATCATGGTGTGCCCCGATATTCGAGAGGCCGAGGTGTGCGGCACATGTCTTTGGGAGGCCTGGCGAGATGGTGGTGGGAGTCCACTTTGAGCGAGAGACCGGTGGGTCTCCACCCGCTACACAGGAGTTCTTCAAGAAAGTGAGTTCAAGGTAAAGTTCATCGGTGATGAGGCTCAAGAGAAGATGGTGGAGCTCTTCCGAACACAAGCGGGGTTACGATTCCATTGAGAATATGAGCGCAAGTTCTCGTGAGTATGGATATTTTGCTCCTCGTTGATTGCCACCCGGAGTGAAGATTCGGAAGTTCATATCTGGATTGAGGCGAGGGTGTTTCCCGAGGATGTCGAGGGCTCGGGCCCACGACACTTATGCTAGAGCGGTGCGATTAGCCACCATTTATAATGGGAAGTATCTGTTGAGCGGATTGTCGCCGCTCTGTTTGGCGCCGCTGTTCCGGTGCGGTGGGCGAGAAGAGGAAGTTTGAGTTTAGGGGTGGGCGGCGTCGCCAAAGGCGATTCCAAAACCGGGATCGGCATAGGGCCCGATCCATTTTCAGCCTCGCCATAGAGCGGTCGAGCGATTCTCGCTGTGCTTCTTCGCTTGGGAGGACCCACACTGGAGCTTGTCGGCTGGACCCAGTGTGTTTTCGTTGTGGTAAAGAGGGACATATGATCCGTTTACGTCCTCGGCCAGTAGCAGCAGACAGGTCGGGTGTTTGCTACGACCCGTCAGAGGCCGAGCGGACGGATGCGCGCGTGGCGAGTGCACGCTTCTTGTTTTAGATCACTGCGCATTTGTCTTGTTTGATTTCGGTTCTACGCATTCATTTGTATCCGTGTTGTTTCTTTGAGCATGCTAAGTTGAGACTAGAGCCTCTAGGTTTTGAGTTATCTCTGTTGCAACTCCTTCGGGAGTTAGTATGTTGGCTAGAGATAAGATTAGGGATGGCCGGATCGAGATATCAGGAGAGTTGCTTGTGGCTACGCTCATAGTTACGCCTATGAGCGGTTTTGATGTGATTCTTGGTATGGAGTGGTTAGTTGCTAACCACGCGTTGATTGACCGCCACCGGAAAGAAGTAGTGTTCAGCCGCCAGTCGGTCGTGACTTTAAGTTTCGTGGAGTCGAGGTGGAGTTTGCCCGCCGATGGTGTCATTTGTGAAAGCTCGTAGTTTGCTAGCTCATGGAGCTTGGGGCTATCTAGCCAAGTTGTGCAGGAAGAGCCGCCCCTCGTGTCTGTTGATCAGTGTACCGGTCGTGCGGGGAGTTCGCGGATGTGTTTCACGAGGAGTTCTGGGGTTGCCCCCAAAGAGAGAGGTTGACTTCATTATTGAGCTCGAGCAGGACCCTCCCTATCTCGAAGGCTCGTGATCGCATGGCGCCAGTGAGTTAAAGGGCGAAGATTCGATTTGCAGGAGATGTTAGACCGAGGGTTCATCCGTCCGAGTGTGTGTCCGTGAGAGCACCGATTCTGTTTGTGAAAAAGAAGGATGGTTCTATGCGCTTATGTATTGATTACTGCGCGAGCTTAATAAGGTGTGATGAAGAATAAGTATCCGTTGCCCGTATCGATGATTTGTTCGATCGGCTTCAGGAGCTTACGTGTTCTCCAAGATAGATCGAGATCCGGTTACCATCGATTGCGGATCGGGGATGCCGACATTCCTAAGGCGACTTTCGAGTCCGGATATGGTCACTATGAGTTTGTGGTTATGTCGTTTGGATTGACCAATGCCCCAGTGCGTTCATGGACATGATGGATAGGGTGTTCAAGTCATTTTTGGACGGCGCCGTCATTGTGTTCATTGGCGATATTCGATTTATTCAAGGTCTAAAGAAGACCATGCAGAGCATCCGAGGCGTAGTATTGGCGGCTTTGAGGAGAACCGACTTTATGCGAAGTTTTCCAAATGTGATTTTCTGGTTGGAGCGGTGGCCTTCCTAGGCCATGTGGTTTCGAGAGATGGTATAGCCGTGGACCCCGCGAAGATTGAGGTTGTGAGTTCATGGGCCAAGCCGACTTGATTCTGCCGAGATTCGCGACTTTCGGGTTTGGCGAGTTACTACCGTCGGTTCGTCAAGGACTTTTTCGCTTTAGCCTCGCCCCTCACTCGTCGGCGAGGAAGGGTGTCGAGTTTGTTTGGGACAGCAGGTGTGATGAGAGCTTTGCGAGGCTCAAGCGCGCGATTTGACTTCGGCACCGATGTTGGCGATCCCGGAGGGGACAGTGGTTTCGTGGTCTCTGATGATGCTTCCAAGTTTGGATTAGGTTGTGTGTTGATGCAAAGACGGGAAGGTCATTGCCTACGCTTCCGTCCATTTGAAGCCGTATGAGCGAGAACTACCCGACTCATGATATGGAGTTGGCGCGATGGTGTTTGCACCGAAGATTTGGAGGCATTACGTATGGTGGCGGATTGAGATGTTTACCGATCACGAGCCTCAAGTATCTGTTTACTCGAGAAGGAGTTGAATATGAGCGAGAGGAGATGGTTAGAGTTGGTGAAGGATTATGATCTGCGAGATTTTGTACCATCCGGGTAAAGCCAATGTAGTGGCCGATGCTTTGAGTAGAAAGGCGTCGCACTCTGCGGCGTTGTTGAGTTCAGCCCAGTTTGCGAGAGAGAGTTCGAGCGGGCCGAGGTTGCGATGTTGTTGGGAGAGGTTACCGCGAGGTAGCTCGATTGACTATTGGCCGTCGATTAGGCGCGGATTATAGACGGCCAGTTAGGTGACCCGCACTTAAGAGATTGGTTGTGAGTTAGTCCGACGGTGACTTTGACTTTGTATATTCACCAGACGGTGGGTTGACTTATAGAGGCCGGTTGTGTGTGCCGGACATTGCGAGTTTCATGAGCAGAGAGTTGCTCTCGGAGGCCCACAGCCCCCTTTTGCTTGGCACCAGGGGTACCAAGATGTATCGAGACCTTAAGCGGACTCTTTGGTGGATGGGAATGAAGAGAGATGTGGCGAGTTTGTCGGTAGGTGTCTCACTTGTCGGCAAGTGAAGGCACCAGCAGAGAGGCCGGTGGTTTATTGCGACCACCGAGTGTGCCCAGTGGAAATGGGAAGAGATCTCCATGGACTTTATCTACGGTTTGCCAAGGACTCGAGGAAGTTCTCTCGATTTGGGTGATAGTCGACCGTTTGACCAAGAGCGCACACTTCATTCCCGGTAGAGACACTTATACCGAGTGGAGCAGTGGGCGCGCATTTTTTTGGAGCAGATCATCCGTTATCATGGTGTGCCGGTGAGGATTGTGTCCGATCGTGACTCGCGGTTCACTTTCGTTTCGAGAGCGCCCAGGAAGGGTTTGGGCACGAGTGCGCCAAAGCCTGACTTGTCACCCTCAGACGGATGGTCGGTCGAGAGAGTGAATCGATTCTCGAGGATATGTTGAGGGCTTGTGTGTTGGATTTCCCAGCGATTGGGACCGATGCTCATGTACTTGATGGAGTTTGCCTATAACAACGATTACGGATCGGCGATTGAGATGGCTCCATTCGAGGCATTGTTTGGTAAGCGTGGGAAGTTGAGTCCCCGTTTTGTTGGTCCATTTGAGATCCTAGAGAGGATTGGCAGAGTTGCTTACCGGTTAGCCCTACCTCCGTCACTATCAGCGGTGCATAGTGTTTTTCATGTATCGATGTTGAGGCAGTATGTGCCGGACCCGTCGCACATTGTGGACTTTGAGCCTTTGCGGTGAATGAGGATTTGAACTTCGAGGAGAAGCGGTGAGGATCCTTGCCTTTGAGACCAAGACGTTGCGTAATCGCGAGATTCGTTTGGTAATGGTTCGATGGAAGAGTCGGGGTTACGAGGAAGCCACTTGGGAGCGGGAAGGCGAGATGAGGTTGCATTACCACGAAATTTTTCTGTCTTAAGGACTTTCGAGGACGAAAGTCATAAAAAGGAGGGAATATTGTAACGACCAGTTTTTCTTCCCGGTTTTCAGGTATGCCCTAGGGGTAATTTGGTCGGGCCGTCGAGTCGTTTGTGCCTTTTCGATTACTAAAATTATTGGATGGTTTTATGTAGGTTTTGGAGGGGTTTGTGGTTTGGTTTGAGCAAGGTTTGTTGCAAAAGTAAAAATAAAGGGATTTGTCTTTGCAGTGAGAGGTTTGAACCGGGTCTCCTGGGAAGCTTGTAGAGATGTGTGCCAATTGAGCCATTAGGTGCTCTTGTTGTTCTTTCTGCATCACATCTTAGTTAACCTTGGATTTTGGAGTTTTGGTGCATTTGGTTAAATGAAATAGAATTAGGTTTATTCCATCTTCTTCTCCAAAACTCCTCTTGGCCGCACAAGCTCTCCCTCTCCATAGCCCTTGCCGATTCTTCTTCCCTTGCATCTCCTTGGGTTCGATCATCATCATTAGGGTAAGTCTTCATCCTCTTCATCTCCTCATTTGGTTTTTGATTTGGCCGAAGGTAAGATGTAGGGTGTGTGTGTGTGTTTGTGTTGGTTGCGGCCCGGTAGAGAGAGGAAGCGACCATCATCGCCGTCCAGCTCGCCCAGATCTGTCGAAGCAGCCCTGCCGCACGCCAGATCCGCCTAGCAGCCTTGCCGTTCATCCTCGCCCGATCGCTCGCACGCCAGATCGCGCCAGCAGCAGCCCAGATCGTCGTTCGTCCTCGCCCGATCGCTCGCACGCCAGATCGCGCCAGCAGCAGCCCAGATCGTCGTTCGTCCTCGCCCGATCGCTCGCACGCCAGGAGGCCCTCGCCAGCGCCCGCGCGTCCAGCCGCGTCCGCTCGCCCGCACGCCAAGCGTTTCGCCGCGTCGCGCGTCCTGCCGAGCGGCTCGCCGTGTCCGCATCGCGCGCCCGGCGCCGCGCGCCGCCGCCAGAGCGCGCGCCGCGCGCGCGTCCCCTACCGTGCATCCGTGCCGGCCGTGCCGTGCCAGCAGCAGCAGCAGTAGCGTCCTCTGCCGTGCCGTGTGCGGTAGCGCAGCCCGGCAGCGTCCCTGCCGTCGCCGTGCGCGTGCGGCCAGCGCAGCGGCCGCGCCCGACTGCTGCCGTGCCGGCTTGCAGCGGCTCCAAGCTCGTGTCGTCGTGCGCGTGAGTTCCCGAGCCGAGCTTGTTTGTTCTATTGTTGTTTAGACATTTTAGATGCCGATTATTGTTGGTTTGCTAGGTTCCCGCTCGCTAGCTCGGGATTGTTCCGCACTTAGGATTTGTGTGTAGAAGTCTTCCGACCAAGGTAAGGATTTCTTCCAGGGGTTGTGTGGACCTCATGGTATATTTGTGATTGTTGTTTTGTATGCTGTGTATGATTACTAGCATGTTTAGCCCTAGGTGCTCTGTTCGAATTCTGGTGGCATGAACTCTTGTATTGTTTCTCATGTTAGCCCATGCTAGGTTGTTCTATTCTAGCATGTTCGATATCCATTCTTGCTTCGTAGTATCATGCTAGGTTCCTTGTATCTGTTGAGCACGTATTGGGTGCATTGATTGAATTGTTATTATTGTTAAGGTTTAGAATTCGGGTAGATAGCATCATCCGGGCCCGATGCATAAAGTATCTTGCATCTATGGCAAGGACGTTCGAGACGATTCTCCGTCCTTGGACCCCGTGAGGATTAGCTATCCCAACCGGTAGGCCCCGCAATCTTGGGTGAGGGTGGTAGTCTAAGCGATGCCCCAACGGTCGGGATGATGACTTGGCAATGCCTAGTCCCGGCGGCCGGCACGCGTCCTCGGCGTGTTCGGCGGTAGCCCTTGATTGCCACTGTTAAGGTAAGGGCGACTTCTGGTGTAAGCCTACCATGACCCGTTCCTTAGCCTCGGTGCGGTGGTACAGGTGACATAGTTCACGTGTCGAGTCTCACACCCCTATGTCGGTGACACCGATCCAGAGATTTAGTTAGGCGTGGTATCCGGATATGGGCGGCTTGCCACTAGACCCGGCACCCCCATAGTGCAGTAGAAGCACGCGCGGTGCATCCTTACGCTCATTCTGGCGCCGACCGGAGAGCTCCTCGGGATCTTGAGCTAGTGCACCTTTCGTATCGATGTAGTCGGCCGAGGCCGAGACTTGTTCCCGTATAGCGCGTTTAGTGTGTTGTGGTATTTTCCGGACTAAGACCACGAGTTGGCATCCGAGGTCCAAGTGTGGACTTAGCTATGTGCTCCGCTCTATGTTTGTACTCATAGCTTGCATACATTCTTCTAGATGATCATGTATATCGTATTGTACCCGGTTGGGGATTCTTACTGGGTAATTCGTTACTCACCCTTATTCCGTGGTTTTCCACGGGTAATCAAGGCGGGGAGACAGGATGGTCAAGGAGGAGCTGTGATCATGGAATCCTGCTTTGTCATCTCGACTATTTTATTTTATCATGACTCTTGACTTTTGTTATTTCCCTGAATGCATGTAGAGGCGGGCACAGAGCCCCGGGATGTTTTCTTACGTTTTATGGATTCCAGCATATTTGTACTTGTGGAATGTTTTAATGGTTTAAATAATCTCTGATCAGAGTATGCTTTTAGAAATGTATGTTTTGGTTGTTGAATGTTTCTGTTTTTACTTGGAATCCGAAATGTGTTTTTCATAATGTCTTCTATTTTCAATACATGCACTTAAAACCTCAAAATCCCATTTCCCGGCTTTCTCCTTGAGACCCGACCAAGCAACCACTTCCAATAAATAAAACTCACTAAATCCAACTCCCAAAATCAACACCAGGGCAGGCTCGAATCCCAAAGGAAGCACACAACCAACCATCACTTTGCAATAAAATCCCAAAACACAACCAAACTTCCAAACGACTAGCCCACACATCTCGGGACTCGCAGTCCAACCCAAACAAGCCACGACAAAGGCAGGAGCTACCTCGAAGCCCAGAAAACCACAAATCCTGCCCGAAGAGCCAAAAGACCAAAATACCCCCAAGGGGCAAAACCGCTCTAACGACCCAACCAACAACCGAAACTTGACCCGAAGGCACCTCAAAAACTGGGATAGAAAAGCTGGAACATTACAATACTCCCTCCTTTTAAGACTTTCGTCCTCGAAAGTCCTAAGAAAACTTGACTCAGGAAAACTCCACAGAAACCAGCACCAACCTTCTCCGAAAACCAAACCCTCTTGGGTTCTCAAAAACTCAAGGCCACAAAGCCATCCAGACTGCCAAACACTGAACTCCGAAAGAAAACAAATGCGAAAAACTAGACGGCAAACAACGTCCTCAACTTGCACCAACTCTCAAATGGTGCTACTCTCAACAACTCGAGGACTGGCCACAAGCTCTGAAACTCTACACCACGCCTTTGGCAAAACTCCTCTGGAAGCTCACGGTGACAACAAAACAACCTCAACCCTACAACAAATAAGTGACCAAACAACTGAACCTCATAGGTTCCAGAAAACCAAACAACCTACTCTTACTTCACAAGAGACCAGCGAACCTCAAATCTTGCCTACAGCCTTAACGAGATCCAAGCGAAACACCAGCTGGCGATTGATCCAAAAGGCAAACTTCTACAACTAGAACACGACCACAACGCTTAAGCAACCATCTTAAGGAGAAAACGCCGAACCAAAGGCAAGGGGCGCCATCCTGGTACACCCGACGGCTAACAACACTCACACCAGCTGAAACTTCAGCTACGGCCACCTCTAAAAGACAGGGGCCAAGCACAGGCTCCACTCGGCCAAACCAACAAACTAGAGCTCCTCAACGGCCGAACGCAAACTTTCCAACGAAAACCTACCAGCAACTGGCCAAGGAGAACATCGCCAGGCAAGGAACAACCAACATTCCTCTCAAAATCTCAAGAAGCAAGGACTAAACCATCACGCAGCTCTCTGCGGCACAACACCTTAAGGAAAACAGCTCAACAGCTTACCAACCAATGCCACGGCACCTCTGTGCCAACTCACTCAAACGCGGCTCTGCTAACGCCAACTGCGAACGCACAACAACTAGGAACAAGCCCAAGAAGGGCTTGCTCAGCAGAACTCAACCCAAACTTATAACGAGCAATGCTCGCCTCCAAGCTACCACTCAACTCTTAAAATCCAACTGGCTACTCAAAAGACTTCTCCTTTTAGCCTAGGCCTAACTCAACTTCCAACCAGAAGCTCCACTCCCAAAACCTCACAAGGAAAACGGATGACGACAACCTCCAAGCTTACGGATCCTGAACCATACGAATCCGCAAGACTACCTCAGGAGCTAACACTCTAGGCTGGCATCCAAGGAGCAACTCAACCACCACAGAGGCTAGGGGAAAAAAGGAAATCTTCATTCTCCAAAGAACCAACGACTTGCCAGAACAACTCAACTCTTATTGGCTGGCCTCCGCCCTTGCGGGAACAAACAACTCTTGGAAGCAACACCCAAGGGAAAACTCAACCAATCGGACCACCAATCCGAAACTAACAGCACTTGCGCAACTGCCGAGGGAGGGGTCAACTCCCAAAACTTCCTGACTAGGAAAAAGACCTCAGGGCAACGCCGTCCAGTTAGAACCGAACTAGCTCTCGAAACAACAAAAGAACCAAATCTTGGCCAAACACTCACAAGAGGCAGAACAACCTTTACTGCAGCCTCTAGAACACCATCCAAGAATCCGCTTAACTGAACAAACGACTACTTCCAAGCAGCCAACAAACTTTTCCCTCTTGCTAGCACCACAACCATCAATTCCAAGACCAAGGGAGTAACCTGACAACTCCCCGAAGGAAACGACTCTTACAAGCAGACAACCGAAGGACAGAGAGCTCCTCATACGCTCACTGTCTTGCTCCACTAGAGCAACAGCATCTAAATCTCACGGGGCAACATCAGGGGCCCATCTCAGACTGAACCTCCAAAAGCCAAACGGGGCAACTCAACATCCTGCAACAGGAAAACAACCAACAGGGCACAAACCACTCGCCCCACGAGCAAAACTAATCTCTAGCAACTCCAATCCACACCTTGGTCGACACCAAGCATCAACTTGCCACCACACCGGAACCAATCTGGACTTTACTCCAAACAACCACTAGCTTGCTTGTCTACCAAGACTGCTAGCAACTCAACCAAGGCTACAACCCACACGCCTCCAGCTGGCCAACTAAACTCACTACCTGGGCCTGACTAAGCTCTGGAGAGGCTCTCCACAACCTAGGGTTCTCCGACAACCCTCGACACACACACTTTGCAAAGACCAACCGATCTAACGGACAAGCGCTCGAACGAACAACTCCAATTTCCGGCATCCCAACCATGTTTGGCCAACTCCAACTCCTTGGGAACCTAGAGGACCCGGCGCTACTGAGACGCGTCATCCTCCTACTCAAAGCATCGGCCACAACATAACTTCTACCCAAGGAAAGATCCAAACAACTCTCTTAGCCATGACGATCAGAAACCACGCGGCTTAGCTACCACTGCTCTTGTTCAGTTTCCAACTGAACTCCAACCAACGATCAACAAGAAGATCCGCCAACCAAGCTTAGGTCCAACCCAACAACACTTGCCTAAGCAACAACCTGATACCACGAGCATGGTATCCTTACCACCTCGACTAAAGCCTTGCAACAACCACCTGGAGTCCAACTTCTCCGAGGCGAGCACTAGATCTCCAAAGCAAACCCTACATGGATCTGAAACTCTCGTCACGGAACGAACCACACAGAACACACTTGTGTGCACAACTCTCAACCTTCCTTCAGAGATCCAAGACTAACAAGCGCTTTTCCAAAAAGCAACGCTAACTCCTGGCAGCGATACAAACAATCCAAGGAACACCAAAAGTTCCATCTCCACACGATACTCGAAGCTGAGGCAACCTTGCTCTACCAAAGCATAACAATGCCAAACCGAACTTACTTTATACCAAGCCTCTACCAAGGGTGCTTACCCAAAAAGGCATCCGAAACCTCTCCCAAGGCATCCAACTCGCCTCATCGACATCCAACTCATGGTCCCTCAGCTGAACCAAACTCGCATCTACAACGCTCAACTCTCCTCAGATTTAGGCACTCGAAGGTAGTTGACCGCACTACCAACCACAAAGAAAATCTCTTGGCCTTAACACTAGCGCGAGAATCACGCCCACAAACAATTACCAACCACCAACCTGCTGACTTACTCAACCTCCAGTAACACTGGGAAAAGGCTCCGGCTCCGGCTCCTCTCGAGCATCCTCTCGCTTGTAGTCCATCGACTACCACTGAACTAGCCCTCTGGCACGACCTAAAGAGGTGCAACTGCCATAAACGGATCCAAGGCTAAAGGAGTGCGCTGAACTCCGGACGGCATAGAACCATTTGCTATGCCCAAGCCAAACTCAAGCCTGAACCAGACTTAGTGCCAAAGCGGCACACCAACCAATGCACCTCAAGTGCCACTACTACCAAAACCACATCTTACTACCAATGGGGCCAACAAGATCACAACCTCAAGTGACAAGAACTCTGGCTAGGCATACAAGGGCTCCAACTCAAAAACCATGCCTATGGCATCTCATCAAACCGAAGGCTCACCGCCTACTCTTGCACCTCCACATGATGCTCAACAAAACTCTGGTCGGCTCTCTCAACATGCAGCAGCTAGCTCCACTCCAGGAGCTCACCAAAGGAAGAGTGCTCAACTCTACCAAACATCTGAGGAAAACACCAACGGATCCAATCCGAAGGGAACACTGCTCACTGCACCCTTAACCACAGGGTTAAAACGCCTTCTGGCTGCAAACAACAACACTTTACAGGAGCACAAAGATGCCTCAACAATCTCATCGAAGGCTGCCAACTCTGCAGCTACTCACTGGGCAATCAAACAATCTGCTAAGGCTCAAGATCAACACTTGAGCTACCCAGGCTAGTCCACATGGGGACCTGCTCCACAAGCATCCACATAAGCACAACCATAGCTAACTCCTCTCTTGGAGTAGTACTCCAAGGAAAAACACCTCCACCCTCTCACTAGGGGAAAACCAACAACTGGGCCACAAATGGGCTCACGGAGTCAAGCTCGCTCCCCCACGGGACGACGTCCCAGGGCATCCGAATCTGTCTGGATACCTCAACAAGCCACAACATACATCACACACTGCGGGAAGTTGGCATGATGGCGCTCTAAACCCAAACCAACAACGAGTCAGAACCTGCTCGTCTCCGCTCCACAACACTACACATGGCATACACTAGATGACAGGTATTGTAAATTCTTAACCCTTTTTCAACAACAAATAGTAAACTTAGGCGTACTTGATGATGGTAGCTTGAGTCTTGATGATCATGGAAAAACGACCTACAACAAAAGGTCGATCTACGAGAATCTATGACTCGAGCTCGATACCAACCAAGCTAATAACGACCAGACCCGAATGGGGTTCTAAATAGGCCATTACCTCAATGCATGCATACAAATCTACAGAAAATTTGCAAGGTGGTGTTTGGATTCTAAGTAAAACTAAAACATGAAAATATCCATTTAAAAATCAACATAAATTCCTGAAACCTGTCCCTGTTTCCAAGCACCTGTTCCAAGACAAATACATTTCCAAAACATACTCTGATCAGAGATTTATTTAAAACATACAAACTTTACAACAATGCTAGAATCCGGAAATACATTCAGAAAACACCCTAGGGCTTCGTGCCCAACTACATGCATTCAGAGGACATTTAAATCATAAACATAAACATAAGACTCAGAGTTGAACAACGGGTTCCATGATCACAGCTTCTCCTCCAGCCATCCTGTCTCGCACCATGGTTACCTGTGGAAAACCACATAATAAGGGTGAGTAACGAATTACCCAGTAAGAATCCCCAACCGGGGTACAATACGATACACATGGTCATCTAGCAGAAAGATATGCAAGCTATGAATATAAACACAGAATAGAGCACATAGCTTAGCCCACACTTGGGCCTCGGATGCCAACTCAGGGTCTTAGTCCGGAAATAAATCACCACACCACACATCACACAAGTCGTCCTATACGAGAAACAAGTTCCGGCCTCAGCCTGTCTACTGTCGACGAAAGGTACACTAGCTCAAGATCCCGAGGAGCTCTCCGGTCGGCGCTGTAATGAGCGTAAACATGCACCGCGTGCTACTGCAGACCATGGGGGGTGCCGGGTCTAGAGGCAAGCTGCCCATGTCCAGTCACCACGCCTAACTAATTCTTTGGATCGGTGTCACTGACATAGGGGTGTGAGACCTGGACACGTAAACTATGTCAGCCTGAACCACCGCACCTGAGGCTAAGGAAACGGGTCGTGGTCGGCTTACACCAGGAAGGCACCCTTACCTTAACAGGTGGAAATCAGGGGCTACGGCCGAACCCGCTGAGGACGTGCCAACTGCCGGGGACGAGGCAATGCCAAGTCATCATCCCGACGGTTGGGGCATTTAACAGTCTGCCACCCTCACCCAAGATTGCAGGGCCTACCGCTTGGGTTAGCTAATCCCTCACGGGGTCCAGGGACGGAATGACTTGCTCGACGTCCCTGCCATGGATGCAAGGTACTTTATGCATCAGGCCCGGATGATGCTATCTACCTGCAACTCTAACCTGCCTTAACAATCAGCAAACAATCCAATACGTGCTCAAAGAGAATACAACGAGCCTAGCATGATACTACGAAGCAAGGAACAGATACGAGCATGCTAGAAAGGAACAACCTAGCATGGACTAACATGAGAAACAACATAGGAAATCATGCCAGTCGGGAATTCAGAATAGAGCACTTATCAGGAAACATGTCAATAAACACAAACAAGCATACAATCAGCAATCACATATAATATCGCAGGGTCCACACAACTCCGGTAAGAAATCCTTACCTGGCCGGAAGACCTCTAAACACAAGAAACCAAAGCTGCGATCGAACCCGAGCTAGCTAGCGAGAACCTAACAAAAACAATAATAATTACAATCATAAGGCCCAAATATAATAAAACAAACAGGGCTCAGCTCGGGAGCAACTCACGAGGCACGGCTGACACTCGGACGGGCGGTGCCACAGACAGGCTAGGTAGTCTTGGCGCTGCGCTGGCACAGCGCTAGGGCGCTGACACGACGGGCTGGGCACGCTGGGCGAGCAGGGCGCTCGGGCGCCGACGCGATGGCTCGGGCGCAGACGCGATCGCGCGGGCGAGCTGCAGGGCGAGTGCGCGAGCTCGGCACAAGGACGGCGCGCCTTGGCACGGCGAGCTACAGGGCGAGCGACTCGGAGCGGCTCGGCAAAGGGGACAGCACGGGCTGAGCGACACGGAGGCCTGGCGATACTGGGGCGCGTGACAGGGACTGGGCTCGGGCTGGCGATGGCGCGCGACTCGCCGAGGCGACTGGCTGGGCGAGGCGACGCGCGCGACGGTGGGCCGCTCGGCCGAGGCGACTGGCCGGGCGAGGCGGCGACGACGAAATTTGGGCTGCTCGGGCTGGAGCTGGGCGAGCCATGGGCTGCTCGGGCAAAGGGCTGGGCGAGCCAAGGCTGGGTCGGGCAAGGTGGGGGCTCGGGGAGAGAGAGAGAAAAATGGATTTGGGGGAAAAATAAAAGAAAAAGAAAATTAAAAGGAAATAAAAAGGAAAATGGGAAATAAAAGGGAAAAATGGGATTTTAATTCCATTTTCCATCCTTATCCACTTAAAACCTCAAAATCCCATTTCCCGGCTTTCTCCTTCGAGACCCGACCGAAGCAACCACTTCCAATAAATAAAACTCACTAAATCCAACTCCCAAAATCAACACCAAGGGCCCGGGCTCGAATCCCAAAGGAAGCACACAACCAACCATCACTTTGCAATAAAATCCCAAAACACAACCGAACTTCCAAACGACTAGCCCACACATCTCGGGACTCGCAGTCCAACCCAAACAAGCCACGACAAAGGCAGGAGCTACCTCGAAGCCCTGAAAACCACAAATCCTGCCCGAAGAGCCAAAAGACCAAAATACCCCCAAGGGGCAAAACCGCTCTAACGACCCAACCAACAACCGAAACTTGACCCGAAGGCACCTCGAAAACTGGGATAGAAAACTGGGCTGTTACAGCATCCTAGGTGTGTAAGGCCTCACTGGGCATCACTGAGTCCTAGGTTGTGTAAGGCCCGAAGGGCATCCAAGTGTAGAACCTAGGATAGGTTGTAGATGAAAGCCCTTGAATAGGCTCGCTCTAGAAGTAGCTCATAGCCTAATTCAACCGTTTTGCTCTAAGTCATTGTTTTATTTGCATGTATACTAGGGTGCTAGATGACTGATGTATCGTATTGTACCCCGGTTGGGGATTCTTACTGAGTATGTTTATACTCACCCTTATTTCTGTGGTTTTTCCACCGGTAACTTGGGACTGACACCGGGATGGCTAGCGGAGGGAGTTGTTTGATCATGGGGAAATTCTTGGCACACTGTCGTTTATTGTTTGCATTTATTTATTCAGCATGTAGATGGACATGAGTCCTAGGGGAATGATGTTAAAGTTGTTTAAACTGTTTTGAATGTTCTTTTATAAATACTGGCCAGGCTTATTTTACCTTGATTGGATTTGCTTATGAAAATTGTTGGTTATGTTTTAAGTGTTCCCCGTTTCCAAATGTTTTGAAAAAGTTTTAAATATGAGCACTAAACCGCTTGTTGAAATATTTAACTTGCATGCTGAGTGAGGAGCTAGGTTTAGGACCGTATTCCAGGTCGGGTCCTTACAACTGAGGATCATGGGGACACAACGACTTATTTAGTAATTCAGTCTAGAGAATCTATGACTTTGAGCTCTGATACCAACGGTAAAGACCCAGCTAAAATAACTAATTTTAGTAGGACTTTACTAGCATGCATGATTAAAAACTCAACAAGTCTCAAATAATTTAAATTCAAAACATGCTCTTTATTAAAACTAGCTGAATATTCAATAAGGGTAAAACAATAAAACGTTCTCCTAGCCAGGAATGATTCAAAATATAAATACAAATTTTGAATTGAAATAAACATTTATTAAATAGTTCATGCGGAATAGAAAGGCAGTTAATAAATAATAGGCACGTATCCCCCATGATCCAACAGCCTCGTCCAGCTCACCCGTCTCGGTATATTTCAGCACTTGGAGGGGGAAAAATGATAATGGTGAGTAATGGGAGTTACTCAGTAAGAACTCCCACCTAGAGTACAAAAATGCATACATCAGCTCAACATCTAACCAACAACTACACTCATTATCTACAACACACTCAGACTCAGAGCTCAAAGTAGAAAACCTCTAGGCTCAGCTAATTGGGGAAGCACAACTTGTCCCACCTATTCTGGTACTTGCCTGGCCTATTTACGTAAGGAACTTAACTGGTCCAAGTGATTTCTACAGGAACACAACTGGTCCTGCTAAAAGAAACTCTACTGGTTCAAACTAGTTAGGGACGCAACTGGTCCTAGAATACAACCTATAGGAATGCTACTGGTCCTCTAATAATGTAAGGACTCAACTGACCCTATTAAGATTAGGAACTCAACTTGTCCTAATAAGATTTACAAGAACGCTACTAGTCCTATAATAAAGTAGGAACTCAACTGGCCCTATTAAGATTAGGAACTCAACTGGTCTTAATAAGATTTATATGAACTCTACTGGTCCTATAATAATGTAGGGACTCAACTGGCCCTATTAAGATTAGGAGCTCAACTGGTCCTATTAAGATTTATAGGAACGCTACTGGACCTATAATAAAGTAGGAATTCAACTGGCTCTATTAAAGATTAGGAACTCAACTGGTCCTAATAAAACCTATAGGAAACGCAACTAGTCCTATAAGTTACAATCATCCTATTTACTACTCAGCATCCCATACTATTGAACAATATAAGCACAAGGAATATTCATATAAAAAATATGATAAACAAACTATCAGTAGCTCAAACTACAAGTATAGAAGTCAACGAGGTCAAACTTAGCTCAAATATTAAATCCATGCATCTTATAGATAATCTAGCAAATTATCAATCAATATTAAGCAATGCATTTAAGGACCACACAACCCTAGGTAAAAGTCCTTACCTCTTGAAGTTACAGAACTCCTCGAAAAGTGAGTCAACTAGTCTCGAACGAGCTAAAGCAACGATCCTAAAAGACAACATTGAAAACATAACCTAGAGTTAAACCTTAACTCTCAAATTTAGAACTTCACAAATGTTAAAACGATAAAAGAATATCCCAAAACTCACTTTTAAAAAAAATATTTAAATAGCCCAAAAACTCGTCTTGAAGTATGTTCAAAATGTCTTACCAAACTCTGATTAAAAGGATAAAAGATAAATATCATTTTAGGTTTATAATAAAAAGATATCTAAATATACCATAAACTTTCCATTACAAAAAATATAAAATATAAAATATCATTTTAGGTCGATAACCATTTTGTTTTTCGTTTTTTGTTTATGAAATTTAAGCCTACAACAACTACCTTACTATACCTCTTTTCTTATTTGGATATCTACATCTTATCTACATTTTAATAAACAAAACTAAAATTTGTAAACAAAAAAAAGTAGCTTCCAAAAACTTGTTTATGTTTTTGAAATTTGGTTAATATTCTCCTACTTTCTTAAGGAATGATGGATAAATTGTAGGAAAGATGGAAAGTATTTTGAAAGAGGGAGGGGAAAGCTGCTGCCAGATCTGATTTTCTAGTCTTTTCTTTTAAGATAATAAGATTAGAAGAATAATAATAAAATAGTAAAAGATGGGGAAAGTATTTTGAACCAAAGTTGCAATGGGAGGGATTTTATGAGTTTTGTGACTTTTAAGTTTCTAAGGTTACAAATAAAGGTAATTTAATTCTAATTAAATGTTGTAATACATTTAACCCATAATTGATATTTACAATTTACCCAAAAATAGAAATTATAAAAATGCTCATTATATATCAAAACGCTTGAAATTTTAATACGAATATTAAAAGGAAAACAAAATTATAATTAAATCTTATAATTTCTTGGGTCGTCACAAGGAGGTTGTTTCATAAAAATATCCTCATCCAAAGTTCCATGCAAGAACGCCATGGTCATATCCATCTGTTCCAATTCAAGGTTTCATTGAACTGCCATAACAAGTAAAGCTCTAATAGAGGAATGTCTGACAACTGGAGAAAAAACTTCAGTATAATCTATCTCCTCTTCTTGCATGTAACCTTTGGCAATTAATCTTGCCTTGAATCGAGGCTGGGCAAACCCCTAGATGCCTAGTTTCACCTTGAACAACCATATGCGACTAATAATCTTAGAATTCTCTTGACGATCCACCAAAACCTAAGTCTGATTCTTTTTTAAAGAAGCCATTTTCCTGTCCATCATTTCCATCCATTCAACTGAATTCTTGGAATTCAAAGTCTGCTTGTAGGTGCAATTTAGAAATGCTTTCTTCAACATAACAGTAAAAAGCAAAACCTACAAGCTGCGCTTCATAAAATCTCGATGGAGACCGAATTACCCTTCTCTGTCTATCTCTGGCTAACAGATAAGACTGAATGTCAGCTGATAAGGCAACCCTAATTCTCAACCCAAAGATCCAAGCTTATGATGAAGCAAGAACCCTTGAATTAAGAGATTAACACCTCCTTATAGATTTGGGAACAACCAAGAGAAAAGGCTAGAATTTGATTACCTCTTAAGATCAATGATCTAGAAGCAAGATATGGAAGATCTTGTTCTAGATTGAGTCACTCCACAATCAAACTTGATCAAGGCTGGATTGAATGGCTCAAATGCATTCTATCACAAGATTGCAAGGGAAACTTAGAAAAAGAGACAAAGAACATGCCCTAAAATTCTAAGAAAATGATCTCTTGTTAGAGAGCTAATTTTCATTCATTCAAAATCTGAGTTTTACAACTTACTTCATGGCTATTTATAGCCTATGAAAGTTAAACCTAAAATAAAGAAACCAACATAATTACCATAATGCCATTGTTGCAAAATATAACCTAAAACATTAAAAACAAGATTTTAAACATTTGCATTAAAGCTCTTAAAATCTGAAAATTGATGTTTGTGTTGCCAACTCTAACATTTGTGTTTCCCCTTGTGGAATGATTAAGACATTTAAATCAAGTCAAATGTCATTAATTCCATGGACAACTTCAATCTTGCATACATTGACTTCCAAAGCATCAAATGGTTCTTCTTCCCTTGAAATGGTCTCTAGCACATGAAATGGATTTTGTATTGAAGTTATCCACTGTCGAAGTTGAAGAATGAATGCTTGTTGAATCTTCTTTGCTTTGGATTGTGTAATAGGTCCAAGTGAAACTTGTGGAACTCCATGATCCTTATCATCAGCATTCACAATCGGGGAAATTTCCTGAACATTGCCTTCTGAGTTAGAAGGAACATCCTCACGCTCAGGAGCAACAACCACGGGATCAAAATGTGCAGTATTATTAATATGCACTGATGGCTCAACTGAAGAATCTCTCGACGTGTAAGTAGAAGACGATGACAAATCAGTTCTCGAATCATTTCCAAGTAACTCAATCTCATATGTCATCTGCTTGGCCATTTCTGAGTTATCTGAAACTCTACCACTAGAAGTCTCCTTCCAAGGGAATAACTCTTCATTGAACTTAACATCTCTGCTCACAAAACATCTTCTATCTCTTGATTCTAAAGGCCAAAGTTTGTATCTTTTCACACTTGAAGGATACCCAATGAAGATACACATCTTGGCCCACGAATCCAACTTATCTTTCTTGGTATGTGCATAAGCTGCACAACCAAACACTCTGAGATGATCTAGTTTTATGGAAAACCTGTCCAAACTTTTTGAGGAGTTCTGAATTACAAAGCAGTCAACGAACTTCTGTTGATTATATATGTAGTAGTGTTAACTGCCTCACCCCAAAATACTTTTGGAAAACCAGAAAATGGCAACATGCACCTTACTTTCTCCAAAATAGTCCTGTTGAACAGTTCTGCAAGTCCATTATGCTGAAGGGTGTCTAGAACTGTCAGAAATCTCTTAATTCCAGAATGTTTACATAAATCATCGAAGTTCTAATTAAGAAATTCTAACCCATTATCTGTCCGTAAGGCTCTCACTTGCTTCCCAGACTGATTCTCAACCATAATCTTCCACTCTCTGAACTTCTGAAAAGTCTCATCTTTGGTCTTCAACATAAAGACCCACAACTTTCTTGAGTAGTCATAAATCAAAGAAAGGAAGTAACGAGCTCCACCATGTGTCTGGACCCGAGCAGGTCCCCAAAGATCAGAATGGATATAGTCCTATATCCCTTCTGATTTATACTACGAAGCTCGAAAACTCAACCTGGTGGACTTGCCTAAGATGCAATGTTCACAATTCTCTATTGTTGATATCTTCATATTTCCCAAAAGTCCTTGCTTACACAAGCAATCCAGTCCTCTGTGACTGATATGAGCCACTCTATTTTGCCACAATCTTGAAGCCTTCAAATTGGAATTAGAGACTACATGGACCTCGCCCTGGATAGTTCGACCTTGAAGAATATACAGTCCTTTCACAAGCTTACCAGTCATCTTGACTTTGTTGTTTTTACAAATGTCCCTAAGGAAATGAGGTTCCGTCTCAGGCCTGACACATACCGAACATCAGAAAGCACTTTGACTGACCCATCACTCATGCTGAATTGTACTGAACCGATGCCCTTAACCTCACACTACTGATTATTTCCCTATGTGACTTTTATGGAATACGTGTAATTACGAGAATTCGAATTGATGACCTTTTTTTTATCTTTAATATATATTTGTATTAATTAATTTATTGTTACATTAGTTTAGTATTATTATTACACCACTAACCATAATTATCATAATTATTAAATTTTATGTAAATTATAAATTCCTCCTATAGTTTGAAAATAAGTTAAAATTTAGTTTATATAATTTTAAAAATTAAAAATTTAATTTTTATGATTTAGAAAAAAAAAATAATAATTTAGTTCCTTTAACTTTGAAAATTAGAATTTGAACCTATGATTTGATCAAATATAAAATACAAGTAAATTATTGTTCACAATGACTAACAAATTAAATATGTTAAAGTTTATTATTCATGTATAAATAATGTTTTTTTTTTGTTTAGAAAAAATAATGTAATGTTTTTGTTCAATCGATCAATTAACTCACAATTTCATCATATCATATATAAATAATCAACTAAGAGGTATTTAATTCCCTAATAACTTGGAACAACAAAAACTATTTTTAAATTTTATTAGATTAGAGAGACTAAACTTCGATGTTTATTATATTTTGGTCTTTGAATTTTAAATCTACATTTGTTCCATTTTAGTCTCAAAATTTTGAGGCTTGTTTCCTTTCGGTCCCAAAACTTTAAAAATACTTACAATTGGTCATTGTTATATTAAAAAAAAAATTATTTTTCTTAAAAAAATTAGGAGTTTTTTAGGATTACAGTCTAATTAATACATAATACTATATTAATATACAATAATAACATATAATATTATATTAATAATACAAAATACTATATTAATACCTTAAATTGTACTTTACAATAAGTATTAATCATACCGTATATTTGACTAAAGATGCAAAAAGTTTCAAATCTGTCTAGATCTGTAATTATTTTGTGGAATTGGACTATTTAGCGCAACTGCCCAAAAATTACCACATAAGGTGTCACAGTAAAAACTCGAACTCGGGACCTTGAGAGGAGTATACCCTCAAAGCCCAAGTCTCCAATCACTATTCCACTCATTGGGACAATGTGATGATATTTTTTGTTTGCATTAAAATTATTAACAATATTAAACTAATTTCGACTTAAAATTACAACAAGAACAAAAACTTAATTTGAAATTCTAAAATTAAAATGGATCAAACTAAAGTTTTAGACTTTTGAACATGATAAAACAAAAGTGAAAGTCAAAAGAATGAAAATGTTAATTAAAAAAAAAAAGAAGAAAAAAACTCGGCCTATAAATACACTCTAAATCTAAACAAACTAATAAACGAACAAAACAATGCAGAGCTTCCTTCCACTCGAGCAATAGCCAAGTATTTTTCTTGTTCATTACGATTGTTCTTTCTATAATCCGGCGAGTGAAAAGGTGAAATCCATAGAAGAATCAGAGCCGAAATGGCCGGAGGAGGTGAAGGAACGTCGCTGGAATTCACTCCAACGTGGGTCGTCGCCGTCGTCTGCACCACCATAGTCGCCATTTCCTTCGCCTTAGAGCGTCTTCTTCACTTTCTTGGCGTATACCTCAAGAAGAAGAATCAGAAACCGCTCAATGAAGCTCTACAGAAAGTTAAAGAAGGTTCGATTTATTGATTCCGAATCCAAAAATAAATTCATAATCCATATGATCCTGTTCATTCTTGTCTATTTTTGTGTTGGGGCATGCCTTGAACTGATGTACTGCAATTAGTTAGACTGGGGTCTTGCTACCCAGTCAGTGAGTGGGATGCGGGGGCCCGGTTGCGAAAAAGCTTTTCAGCATTCTACATTCTATGTTCTGTTGCGCAAGCATTTCTTAGTAGTATATTTTAATTATTGTACACTTTAAGTAATCGTAAATGCTCGTAGCACAGTGGGTCTTGGCACCCCTAAGGTTTTCGGGTGATACAAGTTCGAGCCCGCCCTCTCGTTGGTTGTTCCTTCTATTTTTTTCTTCGGTCCGTTTCTTTCACTTCCGTAGTTTCTTTTTTCCACGATGGAGGCCACTTCCATCGTTATTTATATTCTTTTTGTGTTTTCTTTTTTCATATGTGTGTGTATATATATGTCTAATTTATATATCTATGTTTTTTTTTTAATACTTTTCTATTTTATAAATATATTTTTGCATTCAATTATATATATATATATATATATATATATATATATATATATATAAATAATGTGTACTTTTAACCTTTATATTTTAATAAATTTTATTTTAATTTCTTTATTTTATTAATGTAGAACTTATTATGTTTTAGGAGATTTTGCATGTATAATAAAAAAGTAAAGTATTTTCATTTATAGCACAAAATCAAAACAATTCATTTGTAGCAGAAAATCAATTTGGGTATCCGAGTTAAGTTAATCCTTAGTATCAATTTGGGTAAACTACGGACCGAACAAGGGTTAAGGAGGATTAACTTAATCTAAGTTTAGTTAATCCTCACACCAAACACACCCTTAAGGTTTAATAGAGTGATGATGATGTTTATTGTGTTATCTGTATTTCGCCTCTCTTTAATAAAATTGTTCTCATTTTCAAAAAAAAAAAAAAAAATTGTTCTCCTGTGCAGTACTAGCTAACACAATATTAATGAACCACGTAATTATGTATGTTTATTTTTCCTTTTTTTACGTTTTCTTGTTCTTCGAGTCAGTTGTTAATTGTCATTTTCATAACATTTTGTGTTTTTTCGAATTTCGAATTTCACTCTAAGTTACGGGTGTTTGATTTGTTGTTTTTTTTGCCGTATTTTTGGTAACTGGATGATGCATTAATTGATTCTGTTCATTCCTGTCTACTTTTGTGTTTTTTCGATTTTTGAATTTTGCTCTAGGTTACTGTTTCGATTTGTTGACTTTTTTTGCCTTAGTTTTGGTACCTGGATGATGCAGTAATAAATTCATAATCTAATGATCCTGTTGATTCTTGTCTATTTTTTCGTTTTCTTAATTTCGAATTTCACTCTGTTACTGTTTCGATTTAATGAATATTTTTGTCTTATTTTTGGTATCTGGATGATGCAGTAATAAATTCATAGTCCATATGATGATCCTGTTGATTCTTGTCTAATTTTTATGATTTTTCGCTTTTCGAATTTCACTCTAGGTTACTGTCCCTATTTTTGATATCTGGATGTTGATGATGATGCAGAATTGATGCTTATGGGATTTATTTCCCTTCTGCTCACTGTATTTCAAGGCGCAATCTCTAAATTCTGTGTTCCTGCGAGTTTGACTGAGCATTTGCTTCCATGTAGTATTGAGGATAAACAGAAACAGACACAGAAACATAACGCTGGACATGGTGAAACGGAGCATTTTCAAACGTTATTCGTTTCGAGTATTTCTGGTACGACTAGGCGTCTTTTAGCTGAGGAATCTGCTTCACAGAATGGTTATTGTGCTCAGAAGGTGAAATTTAACCAAATTATTTCAATTATGCTTACTATGATGCTCTTTAATGATTATTTCAATTTTGAACTAAAATAGTTCGATTCTGTTGATTGTTCTTGTTTTGTGGATTTGACGGTATTTTGCTTGATTGATTCATAAAGTTTTGTGGAAACTTTGGGAGAATGAATTTTGTGTTAATTTAGTTGCAGCATAGAGTTTTTTTTTTTGCCATCTTACATGCATCTACTATTCTAACTATACAACCTGATCTTTTAACATAATGTAGATAAAATCCTAGAATATTATTTACTAGGTAGAACCCACCTTCTATTAATAACTTTGGAAATCCCATAAAGATTATTACTTAAATAAGATCAAATTCTTTTTTGAATCTCGATACTTGCAATTCTCTCAACACCAGAGAATATTCTAATCTTTTTTTGTACATAATTCCAGATACAATCTCGTATTTTTTTATCTTCTTGTAAACCTTTGGAATCTTTTTTTATTCCTGCCAAGTTGAAGAGGGTAAACTTTGAGCCTATGTTTATTTGTCAAGTTGAAGAGGGTTAACTTTGAGCCTATGTTTATTTGTCAATGAAGGAATGAGAATCATTCTGCCTATTCCCATATGATTTACTATTTGTTTTTTTATTTTGGAGAAAGTATTATTCAGGATTTGTTTGTCTCCTTGTTGTATGATTACTTTCTTGTGTGTCCCACCGAATTAAAGATCAAGTTTATGATTTTGGGGGAACGAATTAATTCTTTTTAAAAAAGGTAGAGAATTTTATTTCTAAACTTATAGACTTTACTTTTTCTCTTTCCTTCTTTTAACTATTTCCTTCTATCCCTCTAAATATTTTTGGAAAACAATGGAGTTCAAAATATTTATCAAGCTTATTTGACTTTTTGTTCAAATTGAATGCAAAGAGAACGAGAAACAGAAGAATTGAATTTTCTAACAGTCCCTGAAGTGTTCTCTTCAAATAATGATTTGCATTTGGAGATATTTTTTGTTGCCTTTTGTGGTGGAAATTGAGGTGGAATTTGAGGTTGTGTTATCCTCTGTTGTCTTACATTATTTTTGTCTCATTGTTCTCGCTCGCTTTGTACATATCTTAGTCTTAATCGTTGGAATAAACTTAAATATATTTTAATGTATTTTGGAATATTTAATTTAAGAATTAGTGGGTAGACAATTTAGGAATTAATAGATTGTCAATTTAGAAAAATAATTATAGAATTAATAGATTTTATTATTTTAGCAATTATGAAAAGAACTTGGAGACCAAGTTTGTAATACTCTATAAATAGAGTGTTCCTTCATTGTGAACTGTAGAGAGAAAAATGTAGAGAGAAAATGTGAGAACAAAAGTATAGAGTTTTAGAGAGAAATAAAGTAATTTTTTTTTAGAATTTGTGTTTTATTATTTTGTTTTTTGAATTCGTTCTTACATTAATAAATTGTTTTCTATTTGATCTCTTTCCTTTCCATATGTTTTATCTCTCCAGAATAAGGTGCCATTGCTATCACTTGAAGCTTTGCATCATCTACATATTTTTATCTTCATCCTAGCTATCATCCACGTGACATTTTGTGTTCTCACTGTAGTTTTTGGAGGATTGAGGGTAAGCAACTAGTAGGCTTGTTTTCTGATTGCTATCTTACATGATAACTTGACTGTTTGATCTCAGTTTTAATTCTCTGTGTAACGATATAGATTCGTCAATGGAAGCATTGGGAGAAATCTACTGCACAAGAGAATTATGAAGCCGAACCAGGTAACCATTTAAGATGAATATTTGCTGATCATTTTTTATGTAAATCATTAAATTATGCTCATTTACCCTCATAAATAAATTCCATAAAAGTTGAAATGGTTCAAGATTGAAAGAACCAGGTGAATAAATTCTTAAGCTCATTTTTACACTCAGAAAGCTCTCGCTTGGTCACCTAATATGTTTGTGCGGTACTTTTTTCTTTTTTCTTCTTGGTTTTGTTCTAATCCCAATGCTTTTGCAGTTCTAAAACCACAAGTCACCCATGTCCGTCAACATACTTTTATCAAAGACCACTTTTTGGGCATTGGTAAATTATCCCTCCTTAGTTGGGTGGTAAGTCAAATAAATTTCTTAACAAAAGTATATGATTCTGCCTTCAATTTTGTTTTTCTTGATGTTGGATGCCACGTCCCTTGGCTCTTCTTCAACCTGGTTCCTACTGGCTTCATATCCGATATTACCACAACTATTCTTATTTGTTTTGTTAATTTGTGATTACGTTCTTTGCTAATTCTGTTGGGGATATATTTTCAAATTGTGATGTGCATTATTAGATAATATGGGGTTCCACTCATTCCGATGTGGGATCTTTATAACATACCCCCTCAAGGTGGTACCTCTTTTAGGCTCACCAATCTCATTTTGATTTCAATTTTCATTTTTATTGGACTGAATACCTGATAAGAACCAAATATATATTATCTGATAATAAAGATAAAAGATAACCCAAGTGTTAAAGGTACTTGGACCCTCCCGATCTTGAGACCACTCTCAAGCCCTAAATACTCACTATCTCAATACTTCTCAATGTCTCCTTACTTTCCTATCCTCTCTTATTTATAGTCTAATATGTTTACCCTACTCCTAATAGGATTGACCATTCCTTATCCTACTTCTAAACGGGCCTTATCAATACCCGGCCCCAAAATACATCTTGTCCTCAAGGTGTTTAATATACAAAAGAATAATAAAAATAAAAAGAAATAAAAAAATATTGCGGGTGACCGGAGTATGGAGGTGGCGGTTGCCAGATTACAAGTTGAACAAATTTTATTCTCCAGCCAAGTAAATTAGCGCCGACTTTTGTCCTCCACTTCCTCTCGCATTTTTTTTTCCTTTTCCTCGATTTGGCTCTTACACGATAACCCCAAAACTTTAGTTTCTTCATTTTCTTGATGTGTTTCATCTTCTTGGACAAAGCTTTCGATCGATGTTTCTTGTTTTTCTTTTCTGTCAACATCTTTAATTTCCAAATTTCCACCTTTGACCATGTTTCTTGTCTTGATCGAACCTCTATTTTTTCTAATGATTTGTTATTTTCCCTTGTAATAAAATATTTGAATATGATTCTTTGCTCTTCTTGATCTTTCTTTTCTAGCATGATGATTTTTTGGCTTAATTTTCTCATCTCATTTTCTTTCTCAAACTTTGCTATTAATATTGTCTTGTTATCTTCATAATCAACCCCAATAATTTCTAGCCTTGGCTCTTTTTACTCTTCCTCGCTCGAAATTTTCCCCAATCAAGAATTCTTCCACCTTTTTATTTTATTCTTCGTATTGCTAATTTTCTTGATCTTTCTTGATTTCTTTCCCTTTGTTTCTTGATTCTTGCTTTCCTTCACGCTCATCCAATTTTTTGAATAATTCTACCATCCCACGTTTCATTGCTTCATCTACATTCTTTGTGATCAATCTTGATTGTTCTGCTGCTAGTTCAGTCATCTTCCCTTCCAGTGCATTGACATGAGTTTCCATTCTTGTGTTGGTCATTATGTTTCCGAAGAGCTTGATGCTCTGATACCAAATTGATAAGAACCAAATATATATTATAATAAAAAGATAATAAAGATAAAAGATAACCCAAGTGTTAAAGGTACTTGGACCCTCCCGATCTTGAGACCACTCTCAAGCCCTAAATACTCACTATCTCAATACTTCTCAATGTCTTCATACTTTCCTATCCTCTCTAATTTATAGTCTAATATGTTTATCCTACTCCTAATAGGATTGATCATTCCTTATCCTACTCCTAATAGGATTGACCATTACTTATCCTACTCCTAAACGGGCCTTATCAATACCCGCTTGGACTTATATGCTTTGATACCATATTAGATAATATGGAGTTCCACTTCAAAACCAATCGGTAATAAGACTAGTAACTCATATTATATATATTGTCATGAGGTCTCCACTCTTTCTGATTTAGGATCCTTAATACGTTCCAAACTATAGCAATGAATTTTCTTGTTTTCCTTGAAGTTAGAATATGCACTGAAAACATTTCATGTTAGTGAAGTTGATGGAGGTAGAATCAGGGAAATTAGGCTACTCTTAGGTAAGTTCCCTTTTTTACTATCTTTTGTATACTTTCCCTATAAATAGGAAAACTCCTCTCATGCATTCACAACTACTGATTCATCAATAGGAAAACTCCTCTTATGTATTCATAACAATGTATCCCCGAAAGCATTTCTTTAACATTGTCTTTCTTGGTTTTTCCTTCAGCGTTCCTTCTTCAAGCAATTTTATGCATCTGTAACAAAATCAGATTATTTGATGTTACGACTTGGTTTCATTACGGTAAGACATCTACTATTCAATGCTGATGTGTATTTGTATTTCATTCTCAGACTGCTTGATAAAAGTTTCATGTTGTAGACACACTGTAGGGGAAACCCGAAGTTTAATTTTCACAAGTACATGATACGTTCACTTGAAGATGATTTCAAGCATGTCGTCGGTATCAGGCAAGTGATATCTTGAAGTACCTTTTTTAGTACAAGTTAGGGGAGGGGGACCACAAACTCTACATAGAGGGTACTTCCACTTTCAAGTAAATGAGAGCCAAATACCATTTCTGAGGATCGAACACTTGACCATGGTATTAAATTGGATTACCATCAAACAACGAAAGCAACAGACCACCAACCCTTTTGGTTGAAGTATCTTTTTATACTTGGGTGCAGTTGCGCCAATCATGATTACATTTCCAGTTGATTTTTTTTTCTTTTTCAGAGCTCTTCCTCTCTCATTTTTACTATCTTTGTTGCAGTTGGTGTTTTTGGATCTTCGTAATTGTCTTCTTGCTCCTTAATATTCATGGTATGACACTTCTTTGATTCGTTAATTTATGGAATTTCCTTAAATTTAACATCAAACAATGGTCACAAGATTGTCTTTAAATATGTTACATACACTGCAGTCGTTGTTTTACTCTTTTAGAAATCAATAGCCTAACTCCTTGAATTATATACTCATGGCTTACCAACTTTGGAGAATAAGGGCTTTTTTAGTTTTATGCATGAGAATTGAACATAAAACCCTCGAGGGTATCTCCAAACATCGTAATCCATTACCACCATCAAACTCACAACTTTGGAGAATATCTCAAAAACATTCCAACCCTTACCACCCTCAAACCCAAAACATTGAACTAAATCTCCAATTTTAAGCCCATACCATTAGGGTCACCCTTGTTATATCTCCAATCCATGTATGAGACTCCAAATTATTTTCCCTTGTAATTGTCATCTTTCTTGTAATCATTCTCGTTCTTCTTGCCTCAAATGTTAACAATTTAATCTCAAAACATAAATATGCCTGATAAGAAATCAATAAAGAAGATAAAACATAATTGAGTAAATGGAGAAGGAGGAGACCAGATATATAGTGGTTTGGGAAATTCCCTACTCCACTGTCGAACCGAGAGCCAAATTCCATTATTCACATAAACAAATTGGAGGAGAAGGGAGAACATTGCCCATATCCTAAACCACACCAAATGCTCTACATCTCTAATGTCTCTCTCAAAGAAAAAACTCACCCATAAGGATGCTTAAATAGGGTGTTACAAATGGGCCACAAAAAACCCTAACTCACAAGACCCAAATGGGAATACAAAATTATCCAAGGTAATAACATTTAACCTATGGTAAAATAGTTTAAATTACACAAAATTCCCTAATACAAATATGTGAGTCACAAACTAACAATCACCCTCTTGACGAGCATATGGAGCAATGAAAAACACCCTCTGGTTCCAAATGGTCACGAACAAATCAGGTAGCTCCAAGTTTGAGTAAATTAATGAGATACTCAAAACTATTTGTAGCTAGCACAAACTTCATAATATCAACTAATGTGAGAACGGTGTTGATCTTGAACAAAACAATTATTGTCTCATGTACTGCATCATAAAAACAAATGAACCTCCCAAATACATGTTTGGTTCGATAAAAAATAGGATTATTTGATAATACTAAAACACCCTGATTATCAAAATGTAGAACAGTGTAGCAAAAATTCAAACGTTCAGAAATCAACCCCTTAACCAAAACTGATTCCTTAACCGATTCAACAAAAACAAAATGTTCAACCTCAGTAGAATAGAGAACAACAACAGACCTCCAATTTAATTTCCAAATGATCACACTACCATAGAGCATGAGCACATAACCTATTAACTTTCTCCTATTCAAATCAGCTGCACAACTCGAATCACCGGAATCAACAAATTTAATGAATAAACCTCGGATGTAGTCCTTAGATCCTTCATATCAAATTCACAACTCAGCTGACATGCCAAATTTATAATCTCTGAACAACTGATTGAAGCAAACAAAATGTCAACAAAATACAAGAGAGCCTGAAAGAAATCATCATAAACCAAATTTTGCAAATGCCAAACTAAACAATGATAGTCCTCTTGAACAGAACTAAGTGACTGTACCAAATCCTCATCCCAAAAATTCATACAAGAAAACTGAAGTAGGAATCAAATAAACAATAGGTGAAAACACCAAACTGGACCCCTCAAATTAGAATGGATGTGCGACCAAACTCTATCAAAATTATGTTTTTAATAAGAAAAACTAAGTATAGAGAAATTATCAGATGGATGTGTGACCAACCTCTATCAAACTTATGTTTTTCAACCGTAAAACTAAGTATAGAGAAATTATCCCATGGATGTGTGACCAAACTCTATCAAACTTATAACTAAATATAGAGAAATTATCCAATGGATATGTCACCAAACTCTATCAAACTTATGTTTTTCAACTGTAAAAACTAAGTATAGAGAAATTATCCATAATGCAATGCTCACAAAATGAAATTCCCAAAGATTCACAAAACGGAATTCTCAAAAGGTTCAGATTTAACTTCACCAATAATAGCACTGCCTCACATATAAACCATTCACCAATTTCTAGTCAACTCAATAGGATTATTCTTAGTGACCAATAATAATCCATTGCTAGACTCGGACATACAACTTGCCTTATCCGAAGTACCCAAGGATATCAAATTTCTTCTTAATTCTGGGACATCTCTAAATGATGATAGAATATGGGTGGTTCCATCATCCAATTTCAGCTTAACTGAACAAATCTCTTTGACTTCACAATGTTGATCAATTACCCATAATTACCATAACACCCTCACATTCAACCAAATCAACAAAAAACTTGTCTAAAGGGAGACATACCAATTGATCTCTTCAAACTTATCAGGCAACAAATTAAGGAAAATTATAGCTTGATTTTCATTATCTAATTTTTTTGAGAGTTAACCAAATCCCCACAAATTTTAATAAATTTCTCAAAATTCTCTTCCAAACATTTTGACGGATCCATGCGGAAATCAAATAACCTCTCCTTAAGGTAAAATATTATTTACCATATGCAACACATATAAGCAAGATGCAATGTCACAGTGCTAATGCGATTTCAAATATCTCAAATTTCTACTCATCAATAATGGTAGTAGGAAACTTACTTAGATCAAATGTCTTAACTACCTGTGTTGAACAAGGAGCGCTCTCACTTTTTTCTTCCAAAGACTGAAATCACCAATTCCATCGAATTTAGCCAATTAAAAACGTGATGTCATCTTGGCCCCAAAAATTGTTGCAACAAAAACAACTAACCAAACGAGGGGTACACAATATAATCTATCAAAAGTCCACAATTCCCAAATCTCTAAAAACAATAACAGCCGCTTCAAAAAATTAAATAGTGCCACAAACGTCCAAGTAACAAATTTCACCCAATCACATGAACAAATACCAAATACAACTTGAACAAACAAAATCACTATTCAAACTCACTCAAATACAATTTGCAAATACCTGAATTAAAGCCCTAACCCAATTGCATGCTGCCGAAATTCAAATATCACAATTGCTTGAAATTTGTAGGAATTCATCAAATACTGTCTTAGGAAATCTCAAATACAAATCTCATGAATTGAACAATATATTTTTTTTTCAAAATAAATATCCAATGCCAATGGAATATATGCCAGGAGACTAATTTTTAAAGACAATAAATTAATCTCAATGATCAATTGATACGATCCGGCCTTGGCATTTTAGGAATATTAGTAGTTATTAATTATTAGTTAATTGCTATTTTAAATGTTTTGAGCTTGGGCCTATTATTAGTCTTTTATTAATTAGGTCACATTAGGGTTTAGGGCTATAAATAGGAGTTGTTAGGTCATTATCAATCATCCATTGAATTATCGTCTTTGTACTTTGGCTCTTTGAGATATCCTCTCGAGAGAATTATCGTAGTTTAATAAAATAGTGTGGTAGATTCTATCATCAATTTCCAAAATCTTTCATATTTTGAAAACCACCAGACAACCATGAATCAAAAAAGCCCACCAAATTCACAATACCAATAGGTGGGCACTTTACAAAATCATATATATATATAATCATATATTTTATACCAAAATTTTGATACCTCAGTAAGCCAACTTTTCACCCAATACCTATGACTGACAATTCGAAATTGGGAAAACAAATAAAAAATGCACCGTCAAATTGAAAGCTATTCCAACCAATTGGTCTACCACCATAATTTGTGGCCGTGAACATCAAAAACCCAACATCCACATGATTTGCACAAAACGCAAACACCTCGCAGAATAAATCACAGTGCAACTACCAATGGTATCAATATTTTTTATAAAAAGCCAAACAAAGTCGACACAGTGGCTTCAAAAATAACCTTTTCTATTTATATAAATAGAGAATGCAAATCTAGATAATAGCCAAATCTAAAGAGAATGGGGCCAAATTGAAAACCAAACTTATCCAAGAACTCTTCTAACAAAAGCTCTGATACCAATTGTTAGTAATTTAATCTCAAAACATAAATATGCTTGATAAGAAATCAATAAAGAAGATAAAACATAATTGAGTAAATGGAGAAGGAGGAGACCAGATATATAGTGGTTCAAGAAATTCCCTACTCCACTGTCGAATCGAGAGCCAAATTCCATTACTCACATAAACAAATTGAAGGAGAAGGGAGAACATTGCCCAACCCTAAACCTCACCAAATGCTCTACATCTCGAATGTATCTCTCAAAGGAAAAACTCACCCATAAGGATGCTTAAATATGGTGTCTAAATGGGCCACAAAAACCCCTAACTCACAAGGCCCAAATGGGAATACAAAATTACCCAAGGTAATAACATTTAACCTATGGTAAAATAGATTAAATTACACAAAATTCCCTAATACAAATATGTGAGTCAAAAACTAACATCAAATACCCCGTTAGTTTTGTTCTCCACTGTCTCGTTAGAATCTCCCCCTTAGTTTCTTTGCCTCTTCAGAGGTATATGTATAAAATATGTGGCTACATGCAACTTGATGGTGGTGTGTTGTAATGTGATTTATGCAACTTGATGGTGGTGCGCTGCATGCAAATCTATCTTCTTCATTAAGACTAAACTCTTTTTTTGAATACTGCTTCAAAGATGTTGTTGGTTTATTTTAATTTTAGTAAAATTGTATTTTGATCGTTTTAATTATTTATTCCTTTTAGGATTAAATTAAATATTATTTTCTATCTTTTCCTTTTATAACTAGATAGAATATTTTTCTTTTATGACTAGGTTATCTTTTCCTTTTTATGATTAGATATTATATTTTCCTTTTATAATTAGGTCATCTCTTGTAATTTAAACTCATTGTTGGGTTCATTCTTAAATGAAGAATTTAGAGAATTTGAATTTCCATCTTTCAACATGGTATAAGAGCCTCAAATTTTTCCTTTCGATCCCGGTAAACTTTTTCTCTAGTGTTCCATCACCTTCTTCCTCTTTTTGTAAAAACCTTTTCTTCTTCATCATCTTCCTCTTCTTCCTCTTTTAGAAAGAAAAAAAAAACTTTTCCTCAAATCTCCAAAAAAAAAAAAAAAAAAAAAATCCCCTCATCTTAAACCTAGAAAAAAATAAATCATCTTCTCAAAACCATTTCTCTTCCCCTCCTAAACTTCTTCTTCACAATCTTCTTTGTTTTTCTTTAACCAAAAAAAAAAAAAAAAATTACCGCTTTTTTCTATGTGTTTTTTCTTCTAAATGTTTCTCCAAAACCTTTTTCTTTCCCTCCAAATCCTCTAAGAATTTCTTCCTTCAAACCTTTATGTTCTCATTTTATAAAACCCTAGAAAATCCAAAATCTCATTAACAATATTCTACCCTCTTTCAAAAAAAAAAAACTACAATATTCTTCAAAAGAATTTGTTCTCACATCATCTCTTATTCCCAGCTGGCCCTAGCATCTCCTATTCCCAGCTGGCCCTGACATCTTCTATTCCAACTTGTCCTGGTATCTTCTATTCCAAGTGGCCCTGACATATCCTTCCCAAGTGGCCTTGACATCTCCTTTCCCAGTCGGCCCTGACATCTCCTTTTCCAGTCGGCCCTAGATCTCCTTTCCTACTGACTCGAATTCCCGAATTGGTCCAGACCAATATTCCCAAATTGGCCCTGGCAGCACTCATCCAATCGGTCCTGACAACAATCATCACAATTGGCGCATCATCATCACAATGACCAACTCTAATAAATTTAATTCCAAGCTTGGCTTGTATTCCATATACAATCCAGCTTGAGGGGGAGTGTTGGTTTATTTTAATTTTAGTAAAATTGTATTTTCATCTTTTTAATTATTTATTCATTTAGGATTAAATTAAATATTATTTGCTATCTTTTCCTTTTATAACTAGGTAGAATATTCTCCTTCTATGATTAGGTTATCTTTTCCTTTTTATGATTAGATATTATATTTTCCTTTTATAATTAGGTGATCTGTTGTACTTTATTTAAACTCATTGTTGGGTTCATTATTAAATGAAAAATTTAGAGAATTTGAATTTTCATATTTCAACAGATGTCAATACTGCTCTTCCTATATTAGGATGAATTTCCATTTTTTTAATGATAAACCAAGTATTTATGGAAAATAAAATGAAAGAGTATACAAAATGAGAGAGAGTGTACAAGAAAAGGAGTAGCTTATACAAATGGTCACCAATCAAGCAAAATAGAACCTAAATAAAATGTCAATTGATAATCGTTATTTTATATATACAAATGCAGGTTGGCATACATATTTCTGGATATCATTCGTTCCTCTTATCGTAAGTATTTTTATTATCCCTCACTAATCTGCTGATGGAAAGTGAATTTGAGTTTGCTTCTTGTTACTAATATAATTGTTAGGCACTTATATACTGGTATGAGTTTACAATTCTCTACAAGAAAGTTTGTAGTGGAAATGGTAAGCTTAAGTTGAGGTAAATAAGTAAGAAAGTATACAGATGGCCTAGTGGTAAAATGACTCAGATAAAGGGGTGGGAGGGCTTGAAGTTGAAGTCATGATGGTCACTTGGGATTTAAAATCCTAAGAGGTATCTTAGCGACCGAATGTTTAGTTTAGTCTAGACATTCATAGATAAAAAATAAAAAATGAAGAAAATATAAATATCGTGGACATCTAGAAGTAACCCACCAATCTTATATATTGCTAGGAGTTCTCCACTCTTTCTGATGTGGAATCCTAAGCGGGTGGCATGATAGAATCTCACATTGGAAATTTGGAGAGTTTGATAAGATATAGGATCTAGATTACATCAAAAGATAAAGAACTAGAAGATAAACCAAGATTTAATAAACCTTGGAACCTTCCATTCTTGAGAACCTGATACCAATTGATAAGATCCAAGATCTAGATTATATCAAAGGATAAAAAACTACAAGATAAACCAAGATTTAATTGGTCTTGAAACCTCCCATCTCAAGACAACACTCTCTATGAGCTCACAAGAATTATCACTCAATATTTGGATCCCAAAAACACTACTCAACTCTCTCTATTTATAACAAAATAATCTAACTTACTCCCCAAGTAATCGCTAACATACCCCTATATTATTCCTATTTCTACTAAGGCCCAAACGTATCAATACCTGCCCCTTTTAAAGCACCTTGTCCTCAAGGTTGGCATACACAAGAAAAAAAAAGAACATGAAAAATGAAAACTCAGATTATTTTTTATTTTTTTTCGATGACCGCAGCGGGGCTGTGGCATTGTGGTGGCTGGCGGTAGCTCAATTTTCTCAACTCAAATCCACAACTACAATCGCTTAAACCCCAAAATTCTACAAATGGGCCTAAAACAATTGAAATCAAGCCCATTAGTATCACCCAAAGGCAGCCTACAACAGCTTTACAACACCCTATTCAACATCAAAGAAACCCTAGCCGCAAAATTTCTCCACTTTTTGAAATTCAACTTCTTTTTTCTAAAAAATCCCACACGACGATCCCACCTCCTTCCCTACCCTTCTCATTGTCGGCTTCCACGACAACATTCTTCTCCGACCTCTATGACCATCATTCTTCTCTAGTCTCCACGACGAACATTCTTCCTTGAACTTCGATTCTTCTTTGGCCTTTTTTGTGTACATTGTATTTTCTTCATCAGTCTCCACTGCACATAGTGCTTCTTTTTCTTCAACCTTCGATGGACAGAATGACTCTTCTTCACTTGTCTCTGCTTTTCACGATGCCTTTTCTTCTCAGTTGCGTTTTCGTGAGGCTTGCGTCTGGGTTTCTTCTCAATCGCCGGAATGCGCCATTGCTTCTTCTTAGTTGCTGGAATCCGCGATTGCTTCTTCTCTGTTCTCGAGAACTTTTTAACTTTAATGACCTTCATTTTCTCTTTTTGTTCCTCTTTTTCTGCCAATATGATCTCTTTCAACTCTCTAAACATCTTCTTAGGTCACTGAAAATCTCCTTCATATCTTCTTTGATTTCTTTTTTAAAAGAACCAACCAAGGCCATCAGACTTTGCAACCCTACCCGAACATCTTCTTCATCCATCTCTACAACTAGAAATCGAAATGGTTCTGATACCAATTGACAAGATCTAGGATCTAGATTATATCAAAAGATAAAGAACTACAAGATAAACCAAGATTTAATAGGTCTTGAAACCTTCTATTCTTGAGAACCTGATATCAATTGATAAGATCCAGGATCTAGATTATGTCAAAAGATAAAGAACTACAAGATAAACCAAGATTTAATAGGTCTTGGAACCTCCCATCTCAAAGAACACTCTCTATGAACCCACAAGAATTATCACTCAGTATTTGGACCCTAAAACACTACCTAACCCTCCCTATTTATAACAAAATACTCTAACTTATTCCCGAAGTAATTGCTAACATACCTTTATATTATTCCTATTTCTACTAAGGCCCAAAACGTATCAGAGTCCTCAAGCACTTATAAGATAGGTGGACTACTTATTTCTTGACCAATTGATTACGAGATGGATGTCTATACTATCTAATAATGATAACTCTCTTATATAATCACACACCACGAGCAGCCAAAATGATGTTTATTCATAACCTTAGCTTTTTTTCATGAAATGGTATGAAGTTCTGTTATAGTTCTACAATTTCTTTCTTGTACATTTAATTTGAGATCATTACTATTCCTCTTTTTTCCAGCTTCTGCTTGCTGTGGGAACAAAGCTGGAACATATTATAACCCAGCTGGCTCATGAAGTTGCAGAGAAGCATATACCAATAGAAGGTGATCTCATAATCCAACCATCCGACGATCACTTTTGGTTTCAGCGACCCCGTATTGTTCTCTTCTTGATTCATATTATACTTTTCCAAAATGCTTTCGAGATCGGATTCTTCTTCTGGATATTGGTAAGCAAGCAAACTGACTGTAGTATCTGGTTATTTTGATGATTTTTTGTTCAATTGAGTTCTAAAGTCATGTTTTCTTGGTTATGTTTGTAGGTTCAATATGGCTTCGACTCGTGTATCATGGGGGAAGTCTACTATATCATTCCAAGGCTTATTATTGGGTAAATATTTTGATTTTCCTACCAAAAAAAATTATTTCAGCTTGGTCACTAATTTCCAATTGTTGGATCAGGGTGCTTGTTCAGGTTCTTTGCAGTTACAGCACCCTACCGCTCTACGCCATTGTCACACAGGTGAGTCCGAGCAACTTTTCGTGTTTTTAAAAGCTCGAGCTGCAGTAAGGTGCAATAGCCACCTGCATTGTGTAATAAGATTTAGTTTTTTAAAAAAACATGGAGTGTCTTAGTGGTCAATGAAAGTCTTGGCCGGGATGCTAAAGGTGATGGGTTCAATTTATGGTGGTCACATACCTAAAAATTGTTTCTACGGGTTTTCTTGACATCCAAATGTTGTAGGGTTAAGCGGTATGTCTCGTGACATTAGTCGAGGTACGTACAAGTTGGCCCAGACAGTCATGGATATAAAAAAAAGACATTATGAATGAAATTCAACGGATTGCTTTAAGTTATGTCCCAATTCATTCATGGCTCGTAGGGCATCATTTTTCGTTTCCTATTTCCTATTTCTTGTATTTTTGTTTTCTATTTTTAATAAAAAAAATAGTTAGTTACTTAGATCAATGCAAATTAATTTTAGGTCAACTAAAAAACCAACTCAACTCATGAAAATTTCATTCATTTGAATTCAATCCAACCCAACTTATTAAATTGGGTTGAGTTGGGTTGGTTCGGGTTGACAGATTTTTTGAACACCCCTAATAGTTATCAAAGTCGTTTCTCAAAAGCTAAAAATAAGAAACAAGACCGTTGGTTCTCGATCCAACTAACTACTTTCGAAAACAATGAAATGCAGATGGGAAGCTCTTTCAAGAAAGCAATATTTGATGAACATATACAAGTAGGCCTAGTTGGATGGGCTCAAAAGGCAAAGAAAAAAAAGGGACAGAAAGCAGCAGCTTGTGGCTCCAGCCCAGGAAACAAGGAATCAGGTTCTATGGGAATTCAGCTGGGAAATATTCTGCGCATGGCATCTGCATCAGGAGAATTTAACCTTGAGGATTCCAAATCAAATGATATTCCTTAATCCAAATCAAATGATATTCCTTGATCCAAATCAAATGATTATGTTAAAAATTGATCAATTCTTGAACTGGTTATAATTCCTAGTCTTTTGCATTACTTTACTCATTTAACTAGCTATTTTTAGGTTTTTTTTGTTTTGTCAAGTTAGTTTTCCTATTTTCTAGTTCATTAATTGAAATTTAGAGTACTATGTAATGTCTTGTGAATGTTCAACAAATCATTCAATTCATTCTCTCAAAACTTATCTTTTTGGTTGTCAAACACCTCCATTTTCGAGTTCTTTTATTTTCTTATTTATTTTCAACAACTGATATCATAACAAAATTATTCTTAAGGGACCTGATGAAAGGGCAATCAAGCATTCCACATCTTGCACCACCTATTACCAATCGTGACAATTATCAAACTTGAGCAATAAAGATGGAGGCATACCTAGATGCTTTAGACCTTTGGGTGAGTTAAAGAAGCGGACTATAAATTGGGTGAGTTACCCAATAATTCTATTGTGGCACAAATGAAAACCTATAAGGAGAGAAAGACGAGAAAGTTTAAGGACAAAAGCTTGCCTTTTTGCTACAATATCCACATCTATCTTCACCAGAATGAGTCTCAAGTCAGCAAAAGCTCTTTGGGATTACTTGAAGACTCAATATTAAGGAAATGAGAAGACCTCAGAGATCAAGCCCTCAATCTCATTCGAGAGTTTGAGTTGCAAATGATGAATGAATCAGAAACCACCAAAGAGTACTCTAATAAATTGTTAAACATAGCAAACAAAATCAGATTACTTGGGACTGACTTCCCTGATAATCGATTAGTAGAAAAAGTACTAGTCACAATACCTGAGAGGTATGAAGAATCTCCTACAACTCTAGAGAACACAAAGGATCTTTTAACAAGCACTTTGTCATAGTTATTGTACTCTCTATAAGTGACAACTCTCAAGAATTGAGAGTTAAAGTAGCTCAAAAAAATATATTTTTATAAGAATTTGCTATAATTAAATAATTTAATATTGAATTTTGCCCCATCATACCAAATGTTATGCTTAAGCGAAACATTCTATAGTTTTCTGATTATGATGCATTTTAGAGGTTCGCTGTAGCGAAACATACTTGAATGTGTGCAAATTTATAAGTGTTAAAAAGAATTGATATTTTCTAATTTGTCTACAACATTCCTGATGAAGAGAAGCGAAATTCAGACAAAGGGAGCTCAAGCAAACGAAGCCAACTTAGTGAAGGTGCCTTAAAAGCAGTCCACACCACAGCGAACAGAAAGAATTGCCAACAATTTGGCATCGGCGAAATTGATTCTGGCGAAAGAACATGCTCGAAAAAATATCGAAGTCAAAGACGCGTGTCAAAGATCCGAGAAAAGCCTTTCAATCTCAGCCGTTGCTTAACGACCACTTTGGCAGATGACGTAAAAGCGGATTGTGGAGAAAAGTGTGTAAGACGTGGTCCCAAGGGGACAAGGGATCGTGCTAACAATGTCAGGATCATGGAGTAGGCCTTGTCGCATGAAGCTGAAGTATAAATAGCCCTGTAAGAACCTGACCCAAATAGTGGTCCTAAACCCGGTTCTTACTTAGCATGCTTAAAATTTAAAACATTTAAACTTATATTAAAACTGCTTAACAAGAAAACATAACAAAACGAACTTGCAGAAAACATTCACTCAATAGTTTCCATAAATAGATCCTATCAAGTATTTAAAAGTTTAACATTTAAAACAACTCCTCAAAGCAAAACAGTTTCTCCAACATGCTAACAAAGAAAGTAAGACTTAACAAGACAATAAAAAGATAGAGTAAACGCCAACATCTCCCATGATCAATCAGCTCCCTCCGCTAGCCGTCCCGAGGCTGTCCCAAGTTACCTGGTGGAAAACCACAAAAAATAACGAAAAGTATGAAGGTACTCAGTAAGAATCCCCAACTGGGGTACAATACGATTCATCAATCATCTAGCATCCTAGTATACATGCAAACAGTTACCAGCACAAATCTTTGCTCAGCGAGGTAACGGGAAAATTTGGAATCCTCGTAAGTCTCCTACTCCCGGCCTAATCATTGGCTCTTCAAACCAATCCCAAGAGACATACTCGAGGGTCTTTCTCCCTCGGCAAAATGACCAACTCAAAAGCTGATCCCAAATAGATGTCCTCGAGGGCCTCTTACCCTCGACCAAGCTGTTCCTAAGACAACGGGAGAGTACCCTAAGTTAAGCTCTATACTAGAATGATATTGGGGTACTCACGAACATTAGCCCGAGGGAGCTCTCCACCCGGCGCATAACGCATGTGCCCGCACACCGCATGCTGCTATAAACTGCGTAAATGTGGAGGCCTAAGGACAAACTACGCCGGTCCAGGTACACATGCCTAAAGACTCCGAAGCGGTGCCATTGATCTATAATAGTGCGAGGCCCTCGGCACTCAGCTGTAGCAGCCTGTACCACCGACTTGAAGCTAAGAACTGTCCCCGGGTAGGCTTGCCCCGTGACGGGTTCTGCTATAGCAGGCTACAAACTAGGCTTATACTGGTGCGGGAGCTAATCCGCACTGACTGCCGGGGGCGGAAGCAAGGTACGTTATGCTTCTCACTGATCCAGACCTGTGGAGACAAGATACGTTACGTCTGCTCTTAGCCTATGGAGGAAGACATCCTATCTAAGCTATCTAAGATCACAGAGTAAGCGATTCCTAACAGTTCAAACATGCTCAACAAGTATATAAATGCAACCTAGCACGATACTACGAACTTAAAGCAGCAATCACAGAACATGCTGGAAGAGCAAACCTAGCATGGCACTAACATGTAGAAGACAAAGGTAAACATGCTAGCAGATATAATCAACAAGGCAGTCCTATCCACTACATGCTCATAACAATCAACACATACAAAGAATGAAATCAAGACATATCGCTGTAAAGACCCAACCTGAAATACGGTCCTAAACCTAGGTCTTTACTCAGCATGCAAATGAAAAGCATAAATGATACGAACTAGCAGTTGAATTTAAAAGCTTTTCAATCATAAAGGTTGGACAATATTTAAATCAAAACAATTATTCTTTAAGCAAATCCATGCAACTAAAAAATAGTGACTAATCAGTACCTTTCTTAAAAACATAAAAATAGTTCGAGCAATAATAAATAATTTTCTCTATGGACTCATGTCCAACTACATGCTGAATTCAAAAGTAAATAACGACACGACAGAGTGTCAGCAACATCCATGATCTCTCAACTCACTCCGCTAGCCGCCCAGTGCTGTCCCAAGTTACCTGGTGGAAAACCACAATAAGGGTGAGTATAAACATACTCAGTAAGAATCCCCGACCGGGGTACGATACGATGCATTCAATCATCTAGCAACCTAGTACACATGCAAACAGATATCAACATCGATCTTAGCTCAACGAGCTTACAAGACAAATACGGAGTCCTTGGAAGTCTCCTACTTTCGGCCTAATGATTGGTTCTCATAACCAATCTCGGGACATCTTCGAGGGTCTTTCCCCCTCGGCCAATTGATCAGCTTAAAAACTGATCCCAAAAGATGTCCGACACCCTCGAGGGTCTTTCTCCCTCGACCATATGATTAGCTCAAAAACCAATCCCAATGGGTGTTCTCAAGGGCCTCTTACCCTAGCTAACAAATCTGGACTGTCGGGAGAGTACCCGAAGTCTGGCTCTAAACTAGAAGGAACTGGTGTACTCACGAACATTAGCCCGGGAGCTCGCAGGCCGGCGACTAACGCTGCGTGCTTGGCGCACACCGCATGCTGCTGCAACCGGCGTAAATGTGGGGGCCTAGGTACAAACTACGCGGGCCAGGTACGCATGCATAAAGACTCGGAAGCGGTGTCACTGAACAAAGTAGTGCGAGGCCCTCGGCACTCATCTGTGCAACCTGTACCACCGACCTGAAGCTAAGAACCGGCCAAGGTAGGCTTGCACCGTTGGCAGGGTTCCGCTCTAGCAGGCTACAAACTAGGCTTATGCCGATGTGGTAGCTAATCCACATCGGCTGCAGGGGGAAACCAAGGTACGTTATGCTTCGCTCTAACTCCCGACCGGTGGGGACAACGTACGTTATGTCCACTCTCAGCCTCTAGATGATGACAAACCCTACAAGTCTAACTACGAGTACAAAATAACTGATTCCTGGCTAAACATACATATCAACATCAATCACACATAACCTAGCATGATTCTACGAACTTAAAGCAGGAAGCATGCTGGAAGAACAAACCTAGCATGGCACTAACATGTACAAACATGCAAACATGCTAGCAAGAATTCAAACACAACTGTCCTATCCACTAACATGCTCATAAAAGTAAACAGGCATACAAGGCACAATCAAGAAACATCGCAGGGTCCACACAACCCCGGTAAGAAATCCTTAACTGGAAACAAGCAGAAGACAACAACCAACAAGCGACCCTCGAGCTTCTAAGTGAACCCGAACAACCTAAGCACACAATAAAATCATCCTAATTAAACAAACAACAACCAACAACTTAGGGTCCAAAAGAGTAGAGGCTCGGGAATTACCAACTGAGAAGGCACTAGGTCTCGGCCCAACTCTCTTGGCAAAACAAGCTCTCGGCGGCAAGGGGCTGGCAGGACGCGTGGCTTGGGGCGAGCAGGCTAGGCGCGCTGGCGCGTAGGCGGCTCGTGCTGGTGATGCGCGCGGACGGGCGCTGGGGCGCGGGCATGCAGACGCGGGCTGGCGCGGGGTGCAGGCGTGCAGACGCGGATGAGCTATGCGAGCTCGTGCTGGGACGGCGCGCGGGCGAAGAGGCTGGGTTGCTGGTGGCGTCGCGATGCAGGCGACAAACCTGCTGCTGGCGTGCGGCGGCTAGGCAAGGCAGGGGTTGCTTGGTGCAGCGTTGGGCGATGTAGGGCGGCTCGGTGCGGCGCTGGGCGGTACAAGGGCTAGGTGGGGCGTTGGGCGATGCAAGGGATTGGTGCGGCTAGCCTCGGCTGGGGTTCTTGGCTCGGCTCTTGGTCTTGATGAAGTCGGCAAGGTGAGAGGGAAGGAGCGAGGGAGGTATGCGGGAAAACAAGGGGAATGATTTCTTGGTTTTTCCTTCCTTTTCCTAATTTAAATAGGCTTTGGTTGACCTAAAATCCCTTCCCACGGCTTTCCTCCTTCGAGTCCCAGCTGACGCGTCTTAAATCATAATTATTTCCAACAAATAATTATTTAGGTCAGGGGTTCGAATCCTCTTGGAAACATTTTTAAAAGAAACTTTTTTTTACAATTAACCGGAAGCTTCCAGAAACTCCCAATTATTTCCAACAACTCTTGGTATCTTGCACCAACAACCTAACCAACTTTGCAAAGCCAGAAATATTCTTGGGTTCTCTAAAATCCCAAGAGGCCATCCCTAAGAGTATAGTGACCAAAGTGCCCTTCAGGGTTTAAAAACCCTAACGGCCCAACCAAACAACCAAAAACTGAACTGAACATACCTGAGGAACCGGAATGAAAGTCTGGGTCGTTACAATACTCCCTCCTTTTAAGACTTTCGTCCCCGAAAGTCCTAAGACTGAAACAGCTCCGGGTAATGAGTCCTCATCTCATCCTCTAGCTCCCACGTCGCTTCCTCTGCCCTCTGATGTCTCCACAAAACCTTTAGAAAAACATGTTGACCCACCTCGAACTCCAAATCTCTATGCCTCACATCGGGCGAACTTTTCTCGCCTACTCGAGGCATTTTGTCAACATGCGAGCCCCGATCTTACGCCTTTGTGTCGTTCGTCATCTCAAGTAACTCGGGTCCCAAAACCTGTCTATCACCAACTTCCTCCCAGAACACTGGGGATCTACACTGCTTACCATACAACGCCTCGAATGGAGCCATCTGTATAGTCGATTGATAACTGTTATTGTATGCGAATTCCATCAAATATAGGTACTGGTCCCAACTGCCTGGAAAGTCCAAAACACAGGCTCTCAACATATCTTCAAGAATCTGATTCACTCTCTCGGTCTGACCATCGGTTTGAGGGTGAAAAAAGCGATCTTTTGGCGCACTCTGTTCCCAAACCCTTCTGGAGCGCTCTCCAGAAGCGAGACGTGAACCGAGAATCCCGATCTGACACTATCTTCGCTGGTACCCCATGGTACCGAACAATCTGCTCCAAAAATAACTGTGCCCACTGCTCCACGGTATGATTAATCCTGCGGGGATGAAGTGTGCAATCTTAGTCAGCCGGTCCACAATTAACCAGATCTGAGTAAACCCTCTCGGTGTCCTCGACAACCCAGAGATATAATCCATCGAAATCTCGTCCCACTTCCACTGTGGAACACTCAACGACTGCAATAATCCTGCTGCCAAGTGAGACACCGGCTATAAGAACCCGACCCAAAACATGGTCCTAACCCTGGGTTCTCACTCAGCATGCAAGTTAAATATGATAACAAGCGGTTTAGTGCTCATATTTAAAACCTTTCAAAACATATGAGAAGGGGAACCCTTAAAACATAACCAACAATTTTCATTTAAACAAAACCAACAAAGTAAAGCAACCTGGCCAGTGTTTATAAAAACATACAATACAATTTAAACAACTTTTTAAACGATGTTCCCCTAGGATTCCTGTCCATCTACATGCTGAATAAACAATGCAATAATAAATGACAGTCTTGCGGCACTCCCATGATCAATCGGCTCCTCCGCTAGCCATCATGGTGTTGTCCCAAGTTACCCGAAAGATAAATAAGGGTGAGTATAAACATACTCAAGAAGAATCCCCAACAGGGGGTACAATACGATACATCAGTCATCTAGCACCTCAACATGCAAGCAAAGCGACTATCAACACGGATCATAGCTCAACGAGCTCATAATGCAAGATCTGGAGTCATCGGAAGTCTCCTACTTCCGGCCTAATGATTGGTTCTCATAACCAACCTTGGGACATCACCTAGGTCTCTTTCACTCGGGGGATTGATCAGCTCAAAAACTGATCCTAAGGATGTCCTCAAGGGCCTCTTTGCCCTTGCTACTAATCTGGACTTACGGGAGAGTACCTGAAGTCTGGTTCTAAACTGGAAGGAATGGTGTACTCACGACATTAGCCCGGGGGAGCTCTCCGAACAGGCAACTAACGCGTGTGGGGGCACACCGCATGCTGCTGCAACCGGCGTAAATGTGGGGGCCTAAGGACAAACTACGCGGGCCAGGTATGCATGCCTAAGACTCGGAAGCGGTGTCACTGATCACAGTAGCGCGAGGCCCTCGGAGCTCATCTGTGTAGCCTGAACCACTGACCTGAAGCTAAGAACCGGCCAAGGTAGGCTTACACCGTTGGCAGGGTTCCGCTCTAGCAGGCTACAAACTAGGCTTATGCCGATGTGGGTAGCTAAATCCACATCTGCGGTCGGGGAAGCAATATAAGTTATGTCGCAAGACACTTTACTCCCGACTGAGCTAAATCCACATCCGCGGCCTGGGAAGCAATGTACGTTATGCTGTGCGCACTTTACTCCCGACCAGTGGGGACAAAGTACGTTATGTCCGCTCTCAGCCTCTGGATGATGACAAACCCTACAACTCTATCTAAGAGTACAGAGTAAAATGATTCCTGGCTAGCAAGCAATAACCGACATCAAAGACGCTTACCTAGCATGATACTACAAACTTAAGCAGGAATCATAAGCATGCTGGAAGAACAAACCTAGCATGGCACTAACATGTAAAATCAGGCAAACATGCTAGCAAGAGATCAATCAAAGCTGCCCTATTACTATCATTCTCATAACAGTAAACAAGCATACAAGGCACAATCATGATAATATCGCAGGGTCCACACAACCACGGTAAGAAATCCTTACCTGAAACAAGCAGCAAATAATTACAAATCACAAATCACACAAGCAACCCTTGAGCCTCTAATCGAACCTGAACAGCCTAAACATCAAATAAAACACCCCAATTAAATCCATAATCAGCAGCCAACAAATCAGGACCCAACGAAGAAAAAACTCGGGAAATACCATCCGAGAAGCCACAAGGCTCGGCCAACCACACAGTAGGGCAGGCTGGGCGCAGGCACACAGGGGCACGGGCGCGGGCTCGAGTTCACCTTGGCGACGGCGTGCGGCGCGGCTCGGCACAGGGGACTGCGGGCGGGCGCGAGAGACACGAAGCACTACTGGGACGCGCGCGCGGGGCGACCGACGCGACGGCTACAGGGCGCACGGGCTCGGCACGGCGAGCTACAGGGCGCACAGGCTCGACACAGTGCAGGGCGGTCGGACCTGGGTGATGCGGGGCCTGTTCGAGGCTGGGCGATGCGGGGACGGCCTGGGCGACGCGACTAGGCACAGGGCAGCAGGGGCTGGGCTCGTTGCGACACAGGGCGATCTGGCGCGGGGACGGCCTGGGCGAGCTGGGCGGCTAGGGCTCGGGCTGGCGAGTTGGGCGGTTAGGTTGGGCGACCAGGGGGGGCTTGCTCGGGCCGGAGGAGAGAGAGAGGGAGAGAAAAGGGAAAAATGGGAAAAAGGGAAAAATGGGGAAAAAAGGGAAAAATGGGATTTTTATCCTATTTTTCCATCCTTATCCATTTTTCCAACCTTAAAAATCCATAAAATCCCATTTCCCGGCTTCCACTTCGAGACCCGACTGAAGCAACCTTTCTAATAATTAAAAATCACTTAAATCCAGCTCCCAAATCAACACTAAGGGCCCGGGCTCGAATCCCAAAGGATGCACCCAAACAACCATGATTTTGCCCAAAACCCAAATCACAACCGAACCTCCAAACGAATAGCCCAAACATCTCGGGACTCGCAACCCACAACAAACAAGCCTCGACAAAGCGGGAGAGCTGCCTCAAGCCACGAAAATCCACAAATCCGCGCCTGGGAGCCAAAAGACCAAAATACCCCTAAGGGTCAAAATCGCTCTAACGGCCCAACCGAACAATCAATCGAATCGAAGCACACTCGAGAGGCGGAATAGGCGGGTCGTTACACCGGCTAACAAATTCAGCTATGTCCCGCTTCTTACCCATCCACCAAAACGTCTCCTTGAGATCCTGATACATCTTGGTACCTCCTAGGTGCCAAGTGAATGGGGAACTATGTGCCTCGAAGAGCAACTCGACCCGAATCCCTGCGTCGTCCAGGACGCACATCTGACCTCTGTATCTCAAACCTCCATCTGGTGCTACGACAAAGTCAAAATCGCCATCAGCCTCAACTCTCTCGAGTAATCTTTTTAACTTGGGATCACTCAGCTGGCTGTCGATAATCCTCTGCTTAAGCGACGACTGAACTGATAGCTGGGCTACCCTGGCGGTAACCTCTCCCAACAAAACTGCGATACCGGTTCGCTCAAACTCTTTCCGCAATTCAACCTGAGAGCTCAGCAAAGCTGCGGAATGCGACATCTTCCTACTCAGTGCATCAGCCACAACGTTGGCCTTTTCGGGATGGTACAAGATTTCACAGTCGTAGTCCTTTAACAACTCGAGCCACCTTCTCTGCCTCATGTTCAACTCCTTCTTAGTGAAGAAATACTTAAGGCTCTCGTGATTTATGAACAATTGAATCCTTTCACCATACAAATAGTGCCTCCAAATCTTTAGGGCGAAGACAACTGCAGCCAACTCCATATCATGAGTTGAATAGTTCTTCTCATAAGGCTTCAACTGCCGGGAAGCATAAGCTATCACCTTCCCATGCTGCATCAACACACAGCCTACACCGTACTTGGAAGCATCACTATAAATGTAAAGACCCGACCCGAATGGGGTTCTAAAATAGGCCTTTACCTCAATGCATGCAATCAAAACTAAAATCAATATGCAAAATGGTGTTTCAGATTCTAAGTAAAAACTAAAACATAAAAACATCCATTTAAAAGTCAACATAATTTCCTGAAACCTGTCCCTGTTTCCAAGCACCTATTCCAAGACAAATACATTTCCAAAACTTACTCTGATCAGAGATTTATTTAAAACATTCAAACTTTCCAATAGTTACAACAATGCTAGAATCCAGAAATACATTCAGAAAACAACCTAGGGCTCCGTGCCCAACTACATGCATTCAGAGGACATTAAAAACATCAAAACATAAATACAAGACTCAGAGGAGCTTCCGGTTCAGATTCAGTGGTTCGGTTGGGCCGTTAGAGCTGTTTGGACCCTTAGGGGCATTTTGGTCTTTTTGCTCCCTGGGCAGGATTTGTGGTTTTTCAGGGCTTCGAGGCAGCTCCTGCCTTGGTTGAGGCTTGTTTGTTGGTGGCTGCGAGTCCCGAGATGTTTGGGCTATTCGTTTGGGAGTTCGGTTGTGATTTGGGTTTTGGGCAAAATGATGGTTGTTTGGGTGTTTCCTTTGGGATTCGAGCCCAGGCCTTCAGTGTTGATTTGGGAGGTTGATTTCAGTGAGATTTGTTGTTTGGAAAGGTTGCTTCAGTTGGGTCTCGAAGGAGGAAGCCAGGAAATGGGATTTAAGGATTTTAAGGATTTTTGGAAAATTGGAAAATGGATAAGTTTGGATAAAATTTGGATAAGGATAAAATAAGATTTAAAATCCCATTTTTCCTTTTATTTCCCTTTTTTCCCAAAAATCCCCAAAATCCCATTTTTTCATTTTTCCCCTTTCTCTCTCCTCCAGCCCGACCCTAGCCCCCCAGCCCGACCCTAGTGCCCCAGCTCGCCCCCCTGGCCGCCCAGCTCGCCCAGCCCAGCCAGACCGCGCACATTGCCCAGGCGCCCAGCCCCAACTCGCCTAAGCTGATAGCGTCGCCCAGCTCTTAGGCCGCACGACCGTGTCGCCCTCGCCCAGGCCCCGAGTCGCCTAGGTCCGTGCCGCCCGCACTGTGCCGAGTCTGTGCTCCCTGTAGCTCGCCATGCCATCTCGAGCGTCCCCGAGCCCGTCGCGTCGCGTCACCTCGCGCGCGCTCCCCTGTGCTTGCCGAGCTTGCGCCCGCGGGCCATCCTTTGTGCCGAGCCGCGCTGCGCGCTGCTCGCCCTCGCCTCGTCTCAGCTCGCCCGCGCGCAGCTCCGCGTCCCTGCGCCCGTGCCCTGCGCCCCAGTCTGCGCCCCAGCGCCTGCCCTGCGCCCAGCCAGCCCAGCCCCTGCGCCCAGCATGCCCTGTTGTGTGCTCGTTGGCCCGAGCCTTGTGGCTTCTCGGATGGTATTTCCCGAGTCTTTTCTTCGTTGGGCCCAGATTTATTGGCTGCTGGTTATGGATTTATTGGGCTGTTTTATTGTATTTGATTTGGGTGCATTATTTGATGTTTAGGATGCTCGGGATCGATTAGAGGCTCGAGGATCGCTCGATAATTTGTGATTATTATTATTGTTTTTCTGCTTGTTCCAGGTAAGGATTTCTTACCGTGGTTGTGTGGACCCTGCGATATATCTCGATTGTGCCTTGTATGCTTGTTTACTGTTTTGAGTATAAACATACTCAGTAAGAATCCCCAACCGGGGTACAATACGATACATCAGTCATCTAGCACCCTAGTATACATGCAAATAAAACAATGACTTAGAGCAAAACGGTTGAATTAGGCTATGAGCTACTTCTAGAGCGAGCCTATTCAAGGGCTTTCATCTACTGCCTATCCTAGGTTCTACACTTGGATGCCCTTCGGACCTTACACAACCTAGGACTCAGTGATGCCCAGTGGGGCCTTACACACCTAGGATGCCTATCAGGGCCTTACACCTCCAGAATCAGTGATGCCCAGTGGGGTCTTACACATCTAGGATGCCCATCAGGGTCTTACACCTCCAACTCAGTGATGCCCATCGGGGACTTACACACCTAGGATGCCCATCAGGGTCTTACACCTCCAACTCAGTGATGCCCATCGGGGACTTACACACCTAGGATGCCCATCGGGGTCTTACACCTCCAACTCAGTGATGCCCATCGGGGACTTACACACCTAGGATGCCCATCGTGGTCTAACACCTCCAACTCGGTGATGCCCATCGGGACTTACACACCTAGGATGCCCATCGTGGTCTTACACCTCCAACTCGGTGATGCCCATCTGGGGACTTACACACCTAGGATGCCCATCGTGGTCTTACACCTCCAACTCGGTGATGCCCATCGGGACTTACACACCTAGGATGCCCATCAGGGTCTTACACCTCCAACTCAGTGATGCCCATCGGGGACTTACACACCTAGGATGCCCATCGGGGTTTTACACCTCCAACTCAGTGATGCCCATCAGGGACTTACACACGTAGGATGCCCATCAGGGTCTTACACCTCCAACTCAGTGATGCCCATCAGGGACTTACACACCTAGGATGCCCATCAGTGTCTTACACCTCCGGATGTCCATCGGGGTCTTACCCGAGCGGGACCTAAACTAGTTACCCCTACAATCTTCTACACTATACATCACCCGCCTATGCCTGGCACGAAACTAACAAGATAAAATAGAACAAGGTATGCCAAGATAATTAAACCTCTTGCATGGAACTAACAGAATATATCAGGGGACACAAGAGCAACACGATATGGAAGCAAGAGAAAACATGTAACCTACCCACTGGAAATTTCATACAATCACAAGACATGGCATGTTGGAAGAACAAACCTAGCATGGCACTACATGAACAACAAGCAACATGCTAGCAAGATTTCAAACACAAGCTGTTCAATAGCTAACATACTCATAACAACAACCAAGCATACAAGGCACAATCATGATAGCATCGCAGGGTCCACACAACCACGGTAAGAAATCCTTACTTGGGGGCAAGCGGAAAATAACTACCATAAGCCAACCAAGCGACTCCCGAGCTTCTAAGTGAACCCGAGCAACCTAAGCATTTAATAAAAATATCCTAATTAAATAACAACAACCAATCAACTTAGGGTCCAAAAGAGTGGAGGCTCGGGAATTACCAACCGAGAAGGCACTAGGTCTCGGCCCAACTTTCTTGGCAAAAATCAGGCTCTCGGCAGCAAGGGGCAGGCAGGTTGGGCGACAGAGGCGAGCAATCTGGGCGCTGCCGAGCGCTGCTGGGCGCGCTGGCGCGGCAGGAGACGGGCGCGCGCGATCGGCACGCCGACACAGATCAGGGCGCGCTGGCGCGCGCGCGAAAGCAGCGGTGGCGGGCGTCTGGCCTGCTCGCCTACCGTATGCAGGCGTGAAGAGCGGGTTGTTCTTGTCAGTCTGCTGGTGGCTCGGTGTGGCTCGATGCGGCTCAGTTGGGTTTCTTGGTGAGGTCGGCAAGGAGAGAGAGAGAGAGAGAGAGAGAGAGAGAGAGAGAGAGAGAGAGAGAGAGAGAGAGAGAGAGAGAGAGAGAGAGAGAGAGAGAGAGAGAAAGAATAAGGGTTTTTCTCTTTTCTTTTCCTTTTTCCTAAATTAAATAGGTTTTGGGTGGTCCAAAATCCCTTCCTAAGGCTTTCCTCCTTCGAGTCCTAGCTGACGCATTATTTTCCATTCAATTAAACCCATTTAAATCAAGCCTCCTAATAACCGTTAGGTCAAGGGTTCAATTCCCAAAGGAAGCACTCTAATTAACAATAATTTTGCTAATTACCAAAACACCTCCAAACTTCCAAACAACTAGCCCGAATTTCTTGGGTCCTGCAACGAAGAATAATCAAGCCTCGACAAAGGCAGGAGTGACCCTGGAGTTCTCAAAATCCACAAAACCCTGACCGGGGGCAAAAAGACCAAAACACCCCTAAGGGTTAAAAATAGCACTAATGACCCATCCGAACATCTGAATAATGAACCGAAAATACCTGGGAAACCGAAATAGAAAACTGGGCCGTTACACGTTGAGAGGCTCCAGTTTTTTGGTTAGGCCGAGTGGAGCCTGTGCCTGGTTTTGGCCATTTAGGGTTGGCCGTAGCTGAAGTTTCAGCTTGTGCTTGTTGGAAAAGTTTGCCTTTTGGATCGATCGCCAGTTGGTGGTTCGATTGCTTTTCGTTAAGGCTTTAGGCAAGCTTTGTGGTTCGCTGGTCTCTTGTGAGGTATGAGTAGGCCGTTTGGTTTCTAGAGAACCGAGAGGTTGGTTGTTTGGCCAGCATGGTGTAGTGTTGTGGCTGTTTGTTAACAGCTGTGGGCATTCAGAAAAGTTACGCCAGTGCGTGGCGTTGAGTTTTGGAGCTTGTGCCCAGTCTGCGAGTTTGTTGAGAGTAACACCGTAGAGAGGTGTTCCGTGTTGGATTAGCAGGATTTAGATTGAGCCCCTGGTTTGTAGGCCTTTTAGATCCTTGAGCGGATCGGAGCAGTGGCCTTTCGGTTAGCCTTGCCCAGTCTTTGTTGAGATAGTTTGTGGCAGACTGGATAGCTTTGTGGCTTTGAGCCTTTGAGAACCCAAGAGGGTTTGGTTCTCGAAGATGGGCTAGTGTTGTCTTAGCCGAGAAGTTCAGTTGGCTAGGAATCAGTGGAGTATTCCTAGAGCCGTTTCGTCTTAGGACTTTCGAGGACGAAAGTCTTTTAAGGAGGGAGTATTGTAACGACCCAGTTTTCTATCCTGGTTCTCTAGGAGCTTCCGGTTCAGATTCAGTGGTTCGGTTGGGCCGTTAGAGCTGTTTGGACCCTTAGGGGCATTTTGGTCTTTTTGCTCCCTAGGCAGGATTTGTGGTTTTTCAGGGCTTCGAGGCAGCTCCTGCCTTGGTTGAGGCTTGTTTGTTGGTGGCTGCGAGTCCCGAGATGTTTGGGCTATTCGTTTGGGAGTTCGGTTGTGATTTGGGTTTTGGGCAAAATGATGGTTGTTTGGGTGTTTCCTTTGGGATTCGAGCCCAGGCCTTCAGTGTTGATTTGGGAGGTTGATTTCAGTGAGATTTGTTGTTTGGAAAGGTTGCTTCAGTTGGGTCTCGAAGGAGGAAGCCAGGAAATGGGATTTAAGGATTTTAAGGATTTTTGGAAAATTGGAAAATGGATAAGTTTGGATAAAATTTGGATAAGGATAAAATAAGATTTAAAATCCCATTTTTCCTTTTATTTCCCTTTTTTCCCAAAAATCCCCAAAATCCCCATTTTTTCATTTTTCCCCTTTCTCTCTCCTCCAGCCCGACCCTAGCCCCCCAGCCCGACCCCAGCTCCCCAGCTCGCCCCCCTGGCCGCCCAGCTCGCCCACGCCCGAGCCCCAGCTCGCCCAGCCTAGCCCGATCGTGCACAGTGCCCAGGCGCCTAGCCCCAGCTCGCCTAGGCCGATCGCCTCGCCCAGGCCCCTCGTCGCCCAGGTTCGTGCCGCCCGCACTGTGTCGAGTCCGTGCGCCCTGTAGCTCGCCGTGCCAACCCGAGCATCCCCGAGCCCGTCGCGTCACATCTCCTCCCGCGCGCCGTCCCTTGTGCCGAGCCACACCGCTCGCCGCGCGCCCTCTCCTCGTCCCAGCTCGCCCGCGCGCAGCTCCGCGCCCCTGCGCCCAGCCCCTGCGCCCAGCCTGCCCTGTTGTGTGCTGGTTGGCCCGAGCCTTGTGGCTTCTCGGATGGTATTTCCCGAGTCTTTTCTTCGTTGGGCCCGGATTTATTGGCTGCTGGTTATGGATTAATTGGGCTGTTTTATTGTATTTGATTTGGGTGCATTATTTGATGTATAGGTTGCTCGGGATCGATTAGAGGTTCGAGGATCGCTTGATGATTTGTGATTATTATTATTGTTTTTCTGCTTGTTCCAGGTAAGGATTTCTTACCGTGGTTGTGTGGACCCTGCGATATATCTCGATTGTGCCTTGTATGCTTGTTTACTGTTTTGACCCGACCCGAAAAACGGTTGTAAACCTAGGTCTTTACTCAGCATGCAAGTGAAAATCATAAATGACCCAACCAGGGGTCGAACTGAAAACTTTTCAAACATAAAGAGTGGAAAACATTAAAACAAACTAAATAATCATTAAGCAAAACCATTCAAGTTAAAACAGTGACTGATCAGGACTTTTCTTAATAAAACATAAAAGATAGTTCAATGCTACAATGAATAAGTTTTCCCTACGGACTCATGTCCAACTACATGCTGAATTCAAAAATATAAATAAAGACACAACAGAGTGTCAGCAGCATCCATGATCTCTCAGCTCCCTCCGCTAGCCTCCCCGGTGCTGTCCCAAGTTACCTGGTGGAAAACCACAGTAAGGGTGAGTATAACATACTCAGTAAGAATCCCCGACCGGGGTACGATACGATGCAATAAATCATCTAGCAACCTAGTACACATGTAAACAGATATCAACACCGATCTTAGCTCAACGAGCTTACAAGGCAATATCCAGAATCCTCAGAAGTCTCCTACTTCCGGCCTAATGATTGGTTCTCATAACCAATCCCTGGACATCTCCGAAGGTCTTTCTCCCTCGGCCAATTGATCAACTCAAAAACTGATCCCAGCCGATGAACGACACCCTCGAGGGTCTTTCTCCCTCAACCATATAATCAGCTCAAAAGCCAATCCCAATGGGTGTCCTCAAGGTCCTCTTACCCTCGCTAATAAATCTGGACTAACGGGAGAGTACCCGAAGTCTGGCTCTAAACTAGAAGGAACTGGTGTACTCACGAACATTAGCCCGGGGGAGCTCTCCGAACCGGCGACTAACGCGAGTGCGCGCACACCGCATGCTGCTGCAACCGGCGTAAATATGGGGGCCTAAGTACAAACTACGCGGGCCAGGTACGCATGCCTAAAGACTCGGAAGCGGTGTCACTGAATACAGTAGTGCGAGGCCCTCGACACTCATCTTTAACAGCCTGTACCACCGACCTGAAGCTAAGAACCGGCCAAGGCAGGCTTGCACCGTTGGCAGGGTTCAACTCTAGCAGGCTACAAACTAGGCTTACGCCGATGTGGTAGCTAATCCACATCGGCTGCCTAGGGGAAGCAAGGTACATTATGCTTCGCTCTACTCCCGACCGATGGGGACAACGTACGTTATGTCCACTCTCAGCCTCTAGATGATGACAAACCCTACTGTGCTAACTACAAGTACAAGATAACTGAATCCTGGCTAAACATGCATATCAACCTCAATCATACATAACCTAGCATGATACTACGAACTTAAAGCAGGAACCATAGCATGCTGGAAGAACAAACCTAGCATGGCACTAACATGTACAAACAAGCAAACATGCTAGCAGGAATTCAAACACAAGCTGTCCTATCCACTAACATGTTCATAAAAGTAACAGGCATACAAGGCACAATCAAGAAAACATCGCAGGGTCCACACAACCACGGTAAGAAATCCTTACCTGGAAACAAGTAGAAAAATAACTACCACGAATCAATAAGCGACCCTTGAGTTTCTAAGCAAACCCGAGCAACCTAAGCATTCAATAAACACATCTTAATTAAACAAACACCAGCCAACAGCTTAGGGCTCAAAAGAGAAAAGACTCGGGAATTACCAACCGAGAAGACACAAGGTCTCGGCCCATTCCTCACAAAGAAGCGGTGCTCTCGGCGTAAAGGGCGAGGCAGAACGTGCGGCCGGGCGAAGCGGGCTAGGCGCTACCTGGCACGGCGAGGGACGCGCGCGACGGCTCAGCTAAATCTTGATGATGCGCGCACACGACTCGCGCTGATGTTGCGCGCAGACGGGCGCGGTGCTGAGACGCTGGCCGGGCGCTGGCAGCGCAGCTGACGACGCGGTGGCGCGGCGCGCGGCAAGGCATCTGGCTGGGCTACCGGGCGGCTTGGCGAGGCGTCTGGGCTGCTGGTATTGTCGCCTTGCAGGCGATGGTTCTACTGCGGGCGTGCGACGACTAGGCGAGGCAGGGGCTGGGCGGTGGCATGTGGCGCTGGGGTTGGTGGCTCGGTGCGGTGCGGCTAGGCTTCTTGGCTCGGCTCTAGGGCTTGATGAAATCGACAAGGTGAGAGGGGAAGATGAGGGGGGCGTGTGGTCAAAACAAGGGGAAGATGATTTTCTTGATTTTCTTTCCTTTATCTAATTTAAATAGGCCTTGGTGACCTAAATTCCCTTCCCAAGGCTTCCTCCTTCGAGTCCCGGCTGAAACAATCTTTTCTCCTTATTAAAAACTCATTTTAAGTCAACTCCCAAATCATCATTTAGGGCAAGGGTTCAAATCCCAATGGAAGCACTCAATTTAATTTTAATTTTGCCAATAACCGAACCACTTCCAAACTTCCAAACAACTAGCCCAACTTCTTGGGTCTTGCAACCAACAACAATCAAGCCTCGACAAAGGCAGGAATGACCCTGGAATCTTGAAAATCCACAAACCCTGACCGGGGATCAAAAAGACCAAAATACCCCTAAGGGTTAAAAAGCCCTAACGGCCCAATCGATTGCCCCAATACCGAACCTAAAGTACCTGGGAAACCGGAACGAAAAACTGGGCCTTTACAATACTCCCTCCTTTTAAGACTTTCGTCCCCGAAAGTCCTAAGACTGAAACACCTCCGGGTAATGTGTCTTCATCTCATCCTCTAGCTCCCACGTCGCTTCCTCTACCCTCTGATGTCTCCATAGAACCTTCACTAAGCTTATCCCCCGATTGCGCAAAACCTTGCGCTTACGAACCAAAATCTACACTGGCTTCTCCTCGAAGGATAAATCTTTACTCAACTCTAAGGGCTCATGCTCTAGCACATGCGTCGGGTCTGCCACGTACTGCCTCATCATCGAAACGTGAAACACATTATGCACTGCTGCCAAAGACGAGGGCAAAGCTAACCGATAGGCCACTACTCCGATCCGCTCAAGGATCTCAAAAGGCCCTACAAACCTGGGGCTCAATTTGCCTCGCTTTCCAATCCTTAACACACCACGCATTGGTGCTACCTTCAGAAAAATATGTTGACCCACCTTGGACTCCAAATCTCTACGCCTCACATCGGCGTAACTTTTCTGCCTACTCGAGTTTGTCAGCGTCGGCGAGCCACGATCTTACGCAGACTGCGTCGTTCGTCATCTGAAGCAACTCGGGTCCCAGAACCTGTCTATCACCAACCTCCTCCTAGAACACTGGGGATTTACATCGCTTACCATACAACGCCTCGAATGGAGCCATCTGAATAGTCGATCGATTTGTTATTGTATGCATGCGAACTCCATCAAATCTGATCATGGTCCCAATCGCCGGAAAGTCCAAAACACAGGCTCTCAACATATCTTCAAGAATCTGATTCACCCTCTCGGTCTGACCATCGGTTTGAGGGTGGAAGGCAGTGCTGAAACTGTACTCGATTCCAAAACCCTTCTGAAGCGCTCTCCAGAAGCGAGATGTGAACCGAGAATCCCGATCTGACACTATCTTCGCTGGTACCCCATGGTACTGAACAATCTGCTCCAAAAATAATTGTGCCCACTGCTCCACGGTATAATTAATCATGTCAGGGATAAAGTGTGCACTCTTAGTCAGTCGGTCCACTACTACCCAGATCTGAGTAAACCCTCTCGGTGTCCTCGGCAACCCATAGATATAATCCATCAAAATCTCGTTCCACTTCCACTGTGGAACACTCAACAGGTGCAATAATCCTGCTGGCTTTTGTCTAGGAGCCTTCACTTGCTGACAAGTGAGACACCGGCTAACAAACTCAGCTATGTCCCGCTTCATACCCATCCACCTAAACGTCTGCTTGAGATCTTGATACATCTTGGTACCTCTTGGGTGCCAAGTGAATGGAGAACTATGTGCCTCGGTGAGCAACTCAGCTCGAATCCCTGCGTCGTCTGGGACTGTAACGGCCCAATTTTCTATTTTGGTTTTCCAGGTGCTTTCGGTTCAAGATTCGGTTGTTCGGTTGGGCCGTTAGAGTTATTTTAACCCTTAGGGGCATTTTGGTCTTTTGCTCCTCAGGCAGGATTTGTGGATTTTCAGGATTTCAGGGTCACTCCTGCCTTTGTCGAGGTTTGATTGTTGTTGGTTGCAAGACCCAAGATGTTTGGGCTAGTCGTTTGGAAGTTTGGAAGTGGTTTGGTTATTGGCAAAATTATTGTTAAGTTATGTGCTTCCTTTGGGACTTGAACCCTTGCCTTAGTGTTGATTTGGGAGTTTGAATTAAGTGAGTTTTATAATTGGAAAAGATTTCTTCAGCCGGGTCTCGAAGGAGGAAGCCGTGGGAAGGGATTTTAGGTCTTTAGGGCCTATTTAAAATAGGATAAGGATGGAAAAATAAACAAAAATCCCATTTCCCCCTTGTTTTGTTTCTCTCTCTCTCTCTCTCCTCTCTCTCTCTCTCCCTCTGACCAAACTCGGGCCCCAACCCAAACCCTAGCTGCTCTGCACCAGCTCGCCCAGCCCAGCCCCGCAATGTGCCGAGCTGCTCGCGCTGGCCTGGCCGTCAGCTCCAGATCAGTCGCCCTGACCAAAGACACTTTGCCGAGCCGCCCGCGCGCTGGGCGTTGTCCCGCTCCGCACCACGTCGCCCCACTCAGCGCTGTTCCCTGTAGCCCAAGAGCGTCACGCGAGCGCCGTTCCTCGTAGCCCAGGCGCCTCAACGCTTGCGCCAAAGCGCCGTGTGTCTCGCCGTCGCTCGCACGCGGCGCCGGCTCCTGCTGCCGGCGTGCTTTCCTCTTTGTGAAAGATGGGCCGAGCCTTGTGTCTTCTCGGTTGGTAATTCCCCAGTCTTTTCTCCTTTGGGTCCTAAGCTGTTGGCTTCTGTTTATTTAATTAGGTTGTTTTTATTAATGCTTAGGTTGTTCGGGTTCGCTTAGAAGCTCGAGGGTCGCTTGGTTGATTTGTGATAGTTATTTTCGCTTGTTTCGTGTAAGGATTTCTTACAGTGGTTGTGTGGACCTCGCGATATTATCATGATGTGCCTTGTATGCTTGTTGACTGTTATGAGCATGATAGTGATAGGGCAGCTATGATTGATCTCTTGCTAGCATGTTTGTCTGATTGTACATGTCAGTGCCATGCTTGGTTTGTTCTTCCAGCATGCTAATGATTCCTGTTTTAAGTTCGTAGTATCATGCTAGGTAAAGTGTGATTGATGTGTTTTATTGTATGTTAGCCAGAAATCATTTACACTGTACTCTTAGCTAGCATAGTAGGGTTTGTCCACTCTCAGCCTCTAGATGATGACAAACCCTACTGTGCTAACTACGAGTACAAGATAACTGATTCTTAGCTAAACATGCATATCAACCTCAATCATACATAACCTAGCATGATACTACTAACTTAAAGCAGGAACCATAGTCTGCTGGAAGAACAAACCTAACATGGCACTAACATGTACAAACAAGCAAACATGCTAGCAGGAATTCAAACACAAGCTGTCCTATCCACTAACATGCTCATAAAAGTAACAGGCATACAAGGCACAATCAAGAAAATATCGCAGGGTCCACACAACCACCGTAAGAAATCCTTACCTGGAAACAAGTAGAAAAATAACTACCACGAATCAATAAGCGACCCTCGAGCTTCTAAGTGAACCCGAGCAACCTAAGCTGTAACAGCCTAGTTTCCTATTCCAGTTTTCGAGGTGCCTTCGGGTCAAGATTCGGTTGTTTGGTTGGGTTATTAGAGCGGTTTTGACCGTTGGGGGTATTTTGGTCTTTTGGCTCCCCAGGCAGGATTTGTGGATTTTCAGGGCTTCGAGGCAGCTCCTGCCTTTGTCGAGGTTTGTTTGTTGGTGGCTGCGAGTCCCGAGGTGTTTGGGCAAGTCGGTTGGATGCTCGGTTGTGGTTTGGGCTTTGGCAAAGTGATGGTTGGTTGTGTGCTTCCTTTGTGATTCGAGCCCGGGCCCTTAGTGTTGATTTGGGAGTTGGATTTAAGTGAGTTTTATTTATTGGAAAAGATTGCTTCGGTCGGGTCTCAAAGGAGGAAGCCGGGAAATGAGATTTTAAGGTTTTAATTTGGATGAGGATGGAAATTAGGATTAAAATCCCATTTTTCCTTTTATTTTCCCATTTTTACATTTATTTTCCCATTTTTCCCTTTTCTTTTCAAAATCCCTTTCTCTCTCTCTCTCTCTCTCTCTCTCCCCGAGCCCCCCACCTAGCTCGAGCCAGCCCTTGGCCGCCCAGCCTGCTCGCCCATGCCCCAGCTCGAGCTAGCCCAGCCCCTGCTCGCGTCGCCCCAGCCAGGTCGCCTCGCCCAGCTCGCCCAGCTAGATCACCAGCCCGAGATCGCCAACCCAGGTCGCGTCGCCCGAGCCCCCTACTCGCCCAGTGTGGCGTCGCCCGAGCCCCTGCCGCACAGTGTCGCGTCGCCCAGCCCTAGCTGCGCACAGTGCCAGGCCGCCCCGCCCTCTCGTTTCCCTTGTTGGCCAGATCGCTCGTCCTGTAGCCCGTGGCTTCGTGTCGCTCGCGCCCGCTCGCTGTCCCTGTGCCAAACCGCGCTGCACGCCGTCACCTTATCGAGCTCGCACCTGCGCCCGCGCGCCCCTGTGTCGCCTGCTCGTCTGTCTGCTCGCAGCCTTGCGCCCATCTGCGCCGCTCAGCGCCCAGCTGCTACCAGCTCTTGTAGCCGGCTCGTTCGCGTGTCAGCCGAGCCTCGTGAGTTGCTCCCGAGCCGAGCCCTATTTATTTTATTGTATTTAGGCCTATTTGTATGATTATTGATGCGTTTGTTTGGCTCGCTATATGTAACGACCTGACCCGGATGGGGTTCTAAAATGGGCCGTTAACTAAATGCATGCAAAAGGAAATCATAAGAGTGGGAAAACATTTAAACAAACTAAACATTCATTTACAAAATAGTTACTGATCAGTATTTTTCTTAAAATTATCAAAACAGTTCAAACCATAAGTTTTCCATACAGACCAAAATCCATTTACATGCTGTATTCAAAATAAAACAAAATAAGACACGACAGAGTGTCAGCAGCATCCATGATCTCCCAGCTACCTCCATTAGCCACCTCAGTGCTGTCCTGAGTTACCTGAAAGATAAAGTAAGGGTGAGTATAAAAATACTCAGTAAGAATCCCCAACCAGGGTATGATACGATGCAATCAATCATCTAGCAACCTAGTACACGTGCAAACAGAATCAACACAGATCTTGCTCAACGAGCTTAAAAGGCAAAACTGGAGTCTTCGGAAGTCTCCTACTTCCGGCCTAATGATTGGTTCTCATAACCAATCCCGGGACATCTCTGAGGGTCTTTTCCCTCCCGGTTGATCGGCTCAAAACCGATCCCAAGGATGTCCTCAAGGGCCTCTTACCCTTGCTAATAAATCTGGACTATCGGGAGAGTACCCGAAGTCTGGCTCTAAACTGGAAGGAATGGTGTAGTCACGACATTAGCCCGGAGGAGCACTCCAGACCGGCTACTAACGCGTGTGCACGCACACCGCATGCTCTTCTGCAACCGGCGTAAATGCGGGGGCCTAAGGGCAAACTACGCGGGCCAGGTACGCATGCCTAAAACTTGGAAGCGGTGTCATCGATCACGGTGGCGCGAGGCCCTCGGCGCTCTCTGTGCAACTGATCCACCGACTGAAGCTAAGAACCGCCAAGGTAGGCTTACACCGTTGGCGTGGTTCCGCTCTAGCAGCTACAAACTAGGCTTAGGTCGATGAGGTAGCTAATTCTTATTATTGGCTGGAGGGGAAGCAATATACGTTATGCCTCGCTCTATCCCCGACCGGTGGGGACAAAGTACGTTGTGTCCACTCTCGGCCTCCGGATGAAGACAAACCCTACAACACTTGCTAAGCGTACAAAGTGAGAGATTCCTGGCTAACATATACATTAGACATCAATCATACATATCCTATCATGATACTAAGAACTTAAAGCAGGAATCTCGAGCATCTTTGGAAGAACAAACCTAGCATGGCACTAACATGTACAATGAGCAAACATGCTAGCAAGAATTCAATCACAAGCTATCCTATCCACTAACATGCTCATAAAAGTAAAGCAGGCATACGAGGCACAATCAAGAAAGCATCGCAGGTCCACACAACCACTCAGAAGAGATCCTTACACCGTAAACAAGCGTAAAATAATAATTATCACGACTAACGATTAATGACCCTCGAGCTTTAATCGAATCTCGAACAACCTAAGCATTTCAATAAAACACCCAATTTAATTACAAATCAGCAGCGAACAACTCGGAGTCCAAAGAGGGAAAAGACTCGGGAATTACCAACCGAGAAGCACAAGGCTCGGCCAAGACAACACACCGGGCAGTGGTCGGCGGCTAAATGGGTCGGGTGGTGGGTATGCAGACACTGTAGGGAGGCTCGGCTGGGGGCGCTGGCTGGGTGGCGGGAGCTCGGCTGGGGCGCGCCAGGCGCGGACGAGCTACAGGGACGCGATGGCGCGCGGGCGAGGCTCGGCTAGGAGGAGGCACGCGAGCTGGGGGCTTGACGCTACAAAGACACGACGACGCGCGGGCAAGGCTCGGACGACACACCTGGGCGACAGGGGACGCGCGCGGCGGGCGCCACGGTGTGTGGGTGGGTTTCGGGCGAGCTAGGTCCGACTCGGGGCGGTGCTGGCACGAGGTAGCTCGCACGGTGCAGCTGGCTGGGTGGCTGGGCGAGCAAGGGCTCGGGTGAGGGCTAAGGTCGGGTGAGGAGGAGAGAGAGAGAGAGAGAGAAGGAAAAATAAAACACATGGGAAAAATGGGGAAAAATTCTTATTTTAATAATTTCCTTTTTTCCTTTTTCTTTTCTTTTTTTCTCTTTTATTTAAATTCCAAACTTATCCAAATAAATCCAATTTATCCATTTTCCAATTTTTCCAAAAATCCATAAAATCCTTAAATCTCTTTTTTTTTTGGCTTCCTCTTCGAGACCCGGCTGAAGCAAATGTTTCCAATAATAAAACTCACTTATAAATCACTAAGGCAAAGGTTCAAATCCCAAATCCTGACCGGAGAGCAAAAAGACCAAAATACCCCTAAGGGTTAAAATGCTCTAACGGCCCAACCGATTGCCCTAATACTGAACCGAGAGTACCTGGATAACCGGAATGGAAAACTGGGCCGTTACAATACTCCCTCCTTTAAAGACTTTCGTCCTTGAAAGTCCTAAGACTGGAACAGCTCCGGGTAATGAGTCCTCATCTCATCCTCTAGCTCCCACGTCGCTTCCTCTGCCCTCTGATGCCTCCAAAGAACCTTTACTAAGCTTATCTCTCGGTTGCGCAAAACCTTGCGCTCACGAGCCAAAATCTGAACGGGCTTCTCCTCGAGGGATAAATCTTCACTTAACTCTAAAGGCTCATGCTCTAACACATGCGACGGATCTGCCACGTACTGCCTCAGCATCGAAACATGGAACACATTATGCACCGCTGCCAAAGACGGGGGTAAGGCTAACCGATAGGCCACTGCTCCGATCCGCTCAAGGATCTCAAAAGGCCCTACAAACCTTGGGCTCAATTTGCCTTTCTTTCCAAACCTTAACACACCACGCATTGGTGCTATTTTCAGAAAAACATGTTGACCAACCTCAAACTCCAAATCTCTACGCCTCACATCGGCGTAACTTTTTTCGCCTACTTTGAGTTTGTTAACATGCGAGCCCTGATCTTCTGCGCAGCGTCGTTTGTCATCTGAAGTAACTCGGGTCCCAGAACCCGTCTATCACCAACCTCTTCCCAAAACACTGGGGATCTACAACGCTTACCATACAACGCTTCAAAAGGAGCCATCTGAATAGTCGACTGATAGTTGTTATTGTAAGCGAACTCCATCAAATACAGGTACTGGTCCCAACTGCCTGGAAAGTCGAAAACACATGCTCTCAACATATCTTCCTGAATCTGATTCACCCTCTCGGTCTGACCATCGGTTTAAGGGTGAAAGGCGATCTTTGAAAGCCGCACTCGGTTCCCATACCCTACGGAGCGCTCTCCGAGCGGGATGTGAACCGAGAATCCCGATCTGACACTATCTTCGCCGGTACCCCGTGGTACCGAACAATCTGCTCCAAAAATAACTGGGCCCACTGCTCCACGGTATAATTAATGCTGCCGGGGATAAAGTGGGCACTCTTAGTCAGTCGGTCCACAATTACACAGATCTGGGTAAACCCTCTCGGTGTCCTCGGCAACCCTGAGATAAAATCCATCGAAATCTCGTCCCACTTCCATTGTGGAACACTCAACAGGCCAGTAACAAACTCGCAAAGCTTCGCGCCGGGAGCCTTCACTTGGCGACAAGTGAGACACCGGCTAACAAACTCGGCTATGTCCTCTTCATACCCATCCACCAAAACGTCGCTTGAGATCGATACATCTTGGTACCTCCCGGGTGCCAAGTGAAAGGGGAACTATGCGCCGGCGAGCAACTCGGCTCGAATCCTCGCTACCTCGGAACGCACAACCGACCTCTCGTATCTCAAGCCTCAAATGCGGTGCTACAACAAAGTCAAAATCACCATCCGCCTCGACTCTCTCAAGCAATCTCTTTAACTTGGGATCACTTAGCCGATCGTCGATGATCCTCTACTTAGCGGCGGTGAACCGACCGTCGTGGGCTACCTGGCCAGAACCTCTCCTAACAAAACTGCGATACCGGCTCGCTCAAACTCCTTCCGCAATTCAACCTGAGAGCTCAGCAAAGCTGCGGAATGCGACGTCTTCCTACTCAGTGCATCAGCCACGACGTTGGCCTTTCCGGGATGATACAAGATCTCACAGTCGTAGTCCTTTACCAACTCGAGCCATCTTCTCTGCCTCATGTTCAACTCCTTCTGAGTGAAGAAATACTTAAGGCTCTGGTGGTCCGTGAATAGTTGAATCCTTTCACCATACAAGTAGTGCCTCCAAATCTTTAGGGCAAAAACAACTGCAGCCAACTCCATATCATGAGTTGGGTAATTCTTCTCATAGGGCTTCAATCTTGGGAAGCATAAGCTATCACCTTTCCATGCTTTGCATCAACACACACCTAAACCATACTTGGATGCATCATCGTGAAAACTACGAAACCTCCTGTTCCCTCAGAACCGCCAACAACTGGCGCTGATGTCAAACTGTGCTTAAGCTGGGCAAAACTTTCCTCACATCTAGCATCCCAAACAAAGTCAACACCCTTCTTGGTCAGACGGATTAAGGGTGCTGCCTTAACGGAAAAGTCCTTCACGAAACGCCGATAATAACTTTGCGGACCAAAAAAATCGAATCTCGATGACCGCAATCTGGCCCGCCCATGAATCGATCTGCCTCTATCTTTATGGGGTCCACCGCTATACCATCAACCGAAACAATATGACCAAGGAAAGCTACTTTCTCTAGCCAGAACTCACACTTAGAGAACTTTGCGAACAACTGATTTTCTCGCAATGCTGCCAAAACTTGCCTCAAATGCGAAGCATGGTCCTCTTTTGTCTTAGAATAAATCAAAATGTCGTCTATGAATACGATGACAAAGTTATCCAAGAATGCCATGAACACTTTGTCCATCATGTCCATAAACGCTGCAGGGGCGTTCGTTAATCCAAAAGACATAACCACGAACTCATAATGACCATACCTCGATCTGAATGCGGTTTTAGGGATATCTGCATCCCGAATCCTCAGCTGATGGTACCCTGACCTCAAATCAATCTTAGAAAATACTGAGGCTCCCTGAAGCTGATCGAATAGATCATCAATACGCGGCAGGGGATACTTATTCTTCACCGTGACTTTATTCAGCTCTCTATGATCTATACATAATCGCATGGATCCATCCTTCTTCTTAACAAACAAGACAGGTGCTCCCCACGGGGACACACTCGGCCGAACGAAACCTCGATCCAGCAACTCTTGCAACTGCACTTTGAGTTCTTTCAACTCAGCTGGCGCCATACGATACGGGGCTTTAGAAATAGGAAGAGTCCCTGGCTCCAGCTCAATGGTGAAGTCTAACTCCCTCTTCGGGGGTAAACCCGGTAACTCCTCAGGGAAAACATCTACAAATTCTTGCACCACAGGGACCATGTCAACAGACAACGCAGAACTATCATCTCCTGACAGCTTTGCCAAGAAACCCAAAGCCCCTCGAGCTAACAATCTATGGGCTTTCACTGCTGAGATCAATGGCGGGAAAATTCCGCCCTGAACACCGCGAAACTTGAAACTTGGCTTCTGAGGTGGCCTGAACACAACTTCTTTTCGGCGGCAGTCTATCAAAGCATGGTTCTTCGCCAACCAATCCATACCAAGGATCACATCAAAACCGCTCATAGACAGAACTAGGAGGGTAGCATCTAGAGTCTTATCAGATATCTGTACCCGGCCACTCTTAACTCTACTGCTAGCTAACAAACTACTCCCGAGGGAGTGGCAACACACAGCTCAAACCCTAAAGGTTCGAGTTCCACACAAGCTTGTCTAACAAATGCATCAGATACAAAAGAATGGGTCGAACCTGAATCAAACAACACAAATGCATAATGCTCTAAGATAAGTAGCGTGACACCTGCAATCTGCATTGTCGCGCACGCTCCGCCTCTGGCGAGTAGTGGTAAACACCTGGCCTCTGGCTGGACCGGTCCCCGCTCTCTCTTTGCTACATCCCCGAGTCTGATCTCGGCCATATGCCCTTCCGGCCACATCTCGTAGCAAGCCTTGGGCGATGCCCCACACAAACCAAAATGAGTTTTTCCGCACTTGTTGCACCGAAGTGGCCGCTTGACCCGCCACTGCTTTGGTGATCTCGGGCTCATATCACGAGAGTGGCGATGATCGACCTTTAAAGCGCCCCGGATGGCGAGTCACGCCGCCCCACGAGCGGAAACCACTAGAAGACCCAAACTTCCTCTTATGTCGAGAATCTTTCTTTGAGCAGGTGAACTAATGAACTGGAGCAACATAATCAAAGATCTTTGGCGGATACTTCGAATTATAGATCGTGGCCAACTCCTTTGCTCGGTCATAACTCTCGGGAGAGCGAGTGCTCGAACATCTGAGCAACCTCCTTCCTCAAGCCCACAAATGAATTTCTTAGTCTTGAGCTCCTCGGTTGCAACGAGCTGGGGGCGAAATAACTATACTCGAGAGAACTTCTTTTCATAGGCAATATCACCGTCGTAACCACTGTTTGATTCGAGAAGGCCTCTGCCATCTCCTCTGTGAGCCTCGTCATTAACATACTTAGCTCTCGAACTTCGTTCTAAAGAACTCCTGTGTGGTCGGAGAAGACCCATCCGGTCTAGCTCTATTTTGGACTCCCACCACCACTCTCGGTGTGTCGGTGAGAACATGGGCCGCACATCTCGGCCTCTGCACATCCGGGCATCCCATAACTCTAAAGATGTACTCCATCCTTGCCAACCACCTGACTGCCACAAGTGGGTTCTCTGAAGCATCAAATTCCTTCGGCTTCCACTTGGTGAAATCTTTCAACCACTTGCCAAATTAAGCAACTCCCTCTTCACTATCAAGAGAATCAGCCTGGTCCTGCTGACCCTGACCCACAGGTTGAGCTACCTGAGCTACTGGGGCTACTGGAGCTCTTTGGAGCTACTGGGGTGTGCTCTTTGTATAAGTTGGGTCAATTGGGCTATCTGTGCCCTAGACTCCTCTCTCTGTATTTGCTAGCTGCGCCTGAGTCTCAGCTCTCTGCTCGGCCATTAGGCCCATCATCATATCTCTCATAGCAGAAACATCTCCCCCTAGAGCTACAACTTGAGGCATAGCAGCCTCCACCCCTACACTGGGCAAGCAAGCATCTGGAGCCACGGGCGACCTACGAGCCCGATAAACCCTGGCGGCTGGCTCTACAAAGATCAGAATTTGCGATTCGGATGGACCTGCTCCACTACGTGTAACCGACATCATGGCGATCTACACGAAAACCACTCTGGGTTAGCAACTCTCGGACTCCCTCGCCAACAAGGATAATGCATGTGTCTTGCATAAAGTATCGTAAACAAAACCCTTAGCTTAAAGGACTTAGACAAAACCCGCGCGGCCGTGGAGTGCCGGAGATCATGGGAACCCAACCTACAAACAGTTAGTCTCTGAATCTATGACTCGTGCTCACGATACCAAATCAGTGACGACGACCCAGATGGGGTTCTAAAATGGGCCGTTAACTAAATGCATGCAAAAGGAAATCATAAGAGTGGGAAAACATTTAAACAAACTAAACATTCATTTACAAAATAGTTACTGATCAGTATTTTTCTTAAAATCATCAAAACAGTTCAAACCAAAGTTTTCCATTCAGACCAAAATCCATTTACATGCTGTATTCAAAATAAAACAAAATAAGACACGACAGAGTGTCAAGGCATCCATGATCTCCCGGCTACCTCCCTTAGCCACCTCGGTGCTTTGTCCCCGAGTTACCCGAAAGATAAAGTAAGGGTGAGTATAAAAATACTCGTGAAGAATCCCCAACAGGGGTGCGATACGATGCAATCAATCATCTAGCAACCTAGTACACGTGCAAAGCAGAATCAACACAGATCTTGCTCAACGAGCTTAAAAGGCAAATCGAGTCTTGGAAGTCTCCTACTTCCGGCCTAATGATTGGTTCTCATAACCAATCCGGGACATCTCTCGAGGGTCTTTCTCCTCGGCCGGTTGATCACTCAAAAACCGATCCCAAGGATGTCCTCAAGGGCCTCTTACCCTTGCTAATAAATCTGGACTATCGGAGAGTACCAAGTCCGGCTCTAAAGCGGAAGGAATGGTGTAGTCACGACATTAGCCCGGGAGAGCACTCCGCACCGGCTACTAAAGCGTGTGCACGCACACCGCATGCTCTTCTCGCAACCGGCGTAAATGCGGGGCCTAAGGGCAAACCACGCGCGGGCAGCACGCATGCCTAAAACTTGGAAGCGGTGTCACTGATCACAGTGGCGCGAGGCCCTCGGCGCTCTCCTGTGCAGCCTGATCCACCGACCTGAAGCTAAGAAACGGCCAAGGTAGGCTTACACCGTTGGCAGGGTTCCTCTCTAGCAGGCTACAAACTAGGCTTAGGCCGATGAGGTAGCTAATTCTCATTGGCTGCCGGGAGGGGAAGCAATATACGTTATGCCTCGCTCTACCCCCGACCGGTGGGGACAAAGTACGTTGTGTCCACTCTCAGCCTCTGGATGAAGACAAACCCTACAACACTAGCTAAGAGTACAGAGTGAGAGATTCCTGGCTAACATATACATTAGACATCAATCATACATATCCTATCATGATACTAAGAACTTAAAGAAGGAATCTCGAGCATGCTGGAAGAACAAACCTAGCATGGCACTAACATGTACAACAGGCAAACATGCTAGCAAGAATTCAATCACAAGCTATCCTATCCACTAACATGCTCATAAAAGTAAACAGGCATACGAGGCACAATCAAGAAAGCATCGCAGGGTCCACACAACCACGGTAAGAGATCCTTACCTGGAAACAAGCAGAAAATAATAATTATCACGACCAACGATTAATGACCCTCGAGCTTTAATCGAATCTCGAACAACCTAAGCATTTCAATAAAACACCCAATTTAATTACAAATCAGCAGCCCAATAACTCGAGTCCAAAGAGGGAAAAGACTGGGAATTACCAACCGAGAAGCACAAGGCTCGGCCAAGACAACACGGTGGCAGGTGGTCAGCAGCTAAATGGCTGGTGGCGTATGCAGATGGCTCGCTGGGGGGCGCGCAGACACGGCGAGGAGGCTCTGGCTGGGCGCGCGCTGGCTCGGCAGGGAGCTCTGCCTGGTATGGCTCTCGGTAGGGGAGCTCACTGGGGGCGCGCTGGCTCGGCAGGGGAGCTCGCTGGGGCGCGCTGGCTCGGCAGGGGAGCTCGCTGGGGGCGCGCCGGGCGCGGACGAGCTACAGGGACGCGATGGCGCGCGGGCGAGGCTCGGCTAGGAGGAGGCACGCGAGCTGGGGGCTCGACGCTACAAAGACACGATGACGCGCGGGCAAGGCTCGGACGACACACACAGGCGACAGGGGGCCGCGTGGGCGCTCTGCTGCGGTGTGGGTGGGTCTGGCGAGCTAGGTCCGACTTGGGCGGTCTTTGGCACGAGGTGGCTCGCACGGCACGGGGTCGGGTGGTGGGCGAGCAAGGGCTCGGGTGAAGGCTAAGGTCGGGTGAGGAGAGAGAGAGAGAGAGAGAGAGAGAGAGAAGGAAAAATAAAACACATGGGAAAAATGGGGAAAAATTCTTATTTTAATAATTTCCTTTTTTCCTTTTTCTTTTCTTTTTTTCTCTTTTATTTAAATTCCAAACTTATCCAAATAAATCCAATTTATCCATTTTCCAATTTTTCCAAAAAATCCAAAAAATCCTTAAATCTCATTTTTTTTTGGCTTGCTCTTCGAGACCCGGCTGAAGCAAATCTTTTCAATAATAAAACTCACTTATAAATCACTAAGGCAAAGGTTCAAATCCCAAATCCTGACCGGAGAGCAAAAAGACCAAAATACCCCTAAGGGTTAAAATGCTCTAACGGCCCAACCGATTGCCCTAATACTGAACCGAGAGTACCTGGATAACCGGAATGGAAAACTGGGCCGTTACACTATAGGTTGCTTGGGTTCGATCGCAGTTAAATTTATTGTGTGTTGTTGCCTTCCGACCAGGTAAGGATTTCTTACCGGAGTTGTGTTGGCCCTGCGATATTTTCATGATATGCCTTGTATGTTTGCTGACTGTTATGAGCATGATAATAATAGAGCAGCTTTGATTGATTTCTTGCTAGCATATTTGCCTGATTTTACATGTTAGTGCCATGCTAGGTTTGTTCTGCCAGCATGCTTATGATTCCTGCTTAAGCTCGTAGTATCATGCTAGGTAATTGTGATTGATGTCGGTCATTGTTTGCTAGCCAGGAGTCATTGATTTTACTCTGTACTCTTAGATAGAGTTGTAGGGTTTGTCATCATCCAGAGGCTGAGAGCGGACATAACGTACTTTGTCCCCACTGGTCGGGAGTAAAGTGTGCGCAGCATAAAGTATCTTGCTTGCCCCCCCAATCACCGGTTGTGGATTTAGCTACCCACTTCGACATATGCCTAGTTTGTAGCCTGCTAGAGCGGAACCCTGCCATCAGTGTAAGCCTGCCCTGGCCGGTTCTTAGCTTCAGGTCGGTGGATCAGGCTGCACAGATGAGCGCCGAGGGCCTCGCGCTACTGTGATCAGTGTCACCGCTTCCGAGTCTTAAGCATGCGTACCTGGCCCGCGTAGTTTGTCCTTGGGCCCCTACATTTACTCCGGTTGCAGCAGCATGCGGTGTGCGCGCACACGCGTTAGTCGCCGGTTCGGAGAGCTCCCCCGGGCTAATGTCGTGAGTACACGATTCCTTCCCTTAGAGCCAGACTTCAGGTACTCTCGCGTAAGTCCAGATTAGCAAGGGCAAGGAGTCCCTTGAGGACATCTTTGGGATCAGTTTTTGAGCTGAAAAATCCCCCGAGTGAAAGGTACCTCGGTGATGTCCCAGGATTGGTCAGGATAACCAATCATTAGGCCGGAGTAGTAGGAGACTTCCGATGATTCCAGATCTTTCCTTGTAAGCTCGTTGAGCTATGATATGTGTTGGTAGCTGTTTGCTTGCATGCTTTGGTACTAGATGACTGATTATTTCGTATTGTACCTCGGTTGGGGATTCTTATTGAGTAATTCGTTACTCACCCTTATTTTTGTGGTTTTTCCATAGGTAACCATGGTGCGAGACATGATGGCTGGAGGAGGAGCTGTGATCCTAGAAACCCGTTGTTCAACTCTGAGACTTATGTTTATGTTGATGTTTTAAATGTCCTCTAAATGCATGTAGTTGGGCATGGATCCCTAGGGTGTTTTCTGAATGTATTTTCGGATTCTAGCACTATTGTAAAGCTTGTATGTTTTAAATAAATCTCTGATCAGAGTAAGTTTTGTAAATGTATTTGTCTTGGAACATGTGCTTGGAAACAGGGACAGGTTTAAGGAAATTATGTTCACTTTTAAATGGATGTTTTATGTTTTAGTTTTTACTTAGAATCCGAACACCATTTTGTAAATTTTCTGTAGATTTGTATGCATGCATTGAGGTAACGCCCTATTTTAGAACCCCTTTCGGGTTGGGTCGTTACAAGTTGGTATCAGAGCTCAGAGTCATAGATTCTGTAGACTGACCTTTTGTTGTAGGTCGTTTTTCCATGATCATCAGCACTCCGACAGTCATCAGGTACGCCTAAGTTTACTGTTTTAAAGAAAGGGGTAAGAATTTACAATACTTTTCATCTAGTGTTGCCTTGTGTAGAGTTGTGGAGCGGAGACGAGCAGGTTCTGACTCGTTGTTGGTTTGGGCTAAGAGAGCCATCATGCCAACTTTTCGCAGTGCGAGCATTATGTAGCAGCTTGTTGAGGTATCCAGATAGTTTTGGATGCCCCAGGGACGTCGTCCCCGAGGGAGGCAGAGCTTAGACTCCCATAGGCCATTTGTGGCCAGTTGTTGCTTTTCCCCTAGTGAGAGGGTGGAGGTGCTTTGTGCAGATCGCCAGTTTGTTGATCGCACTCAGAGGAGCAGGACGCTTGGCATGTCCGACCGAGGAGTTGGACTGATCGTGTTGATGTTGAGGCCGCGTCCCAGGGTTGTTAGGCCCGTAGGCCAGAGTTGGCCATGGCAGTTGAGTTGCCTAGTGGAGGGGGTAGAGGCTAGCACGCCTCAGAGTGAGACTCCTTGAGCAGAGTGTGCTCCAGCCATGAGAGATTTGATGGCAGGTCTTTAGCTATCAGAGAGCGGAGACCCAGGCGCAATTTGTAGCGCGTAGTGAGGAGTCTCGGGCACAGATAGCCCAGCTGACAGAGTTTGTTTCAGCATTTCCCCCCAGTAGCTCTTGTAGCCCCGGAGGTTCCTAGGAGGGCATGATCAGCAGGTTTATTCAGATGAGATTGTTGGCGATGATGGAGCCGCCCAGTTTGGCAAGTGGATGCCTGTAGAGCTCGATGTTTTAGTAAGTCTTGCTGCTAGTAGTAAAGCGGTTGGCCAGGTTTGAGTTTAGCATCCATGTGTTGGGATGCCCTGCCGTTTCGAGGCCGAGGTGTGCCGTTCTGTCTTTATTTGGTACAGCAGTTGGTGGTGGAAGTCCCTTGAGAGAGGTGGACTAGCAGAGTCTCCACCAGTCGCCCGATTGATTGGCAATTTGCCGTTTTAGTGGCCAAACGGCCCAACCGAACCACAACTTAAGCAGTAAACAAGCATACAAGGCACAATCGAGATAGCACAGTAAGAGCCAGACTTCGGGTACTCTCCCGTAAGTCCAGATTAGTAAGGGCAAGGATGCCCTTGAGGACATCTTTGGGATCAGTTTTTGAGGTGAACAATCCACCGAGTGAAAGATACCTCGGTGATGTCCCAAGATTGGTCAGGATAACCAATCATTAGCCCGGAAGTAGGAGACTTCCGATGATTCCAGATCTTTCCTTGTAAGCTCGTTGAGCTATGATCTGTGTTGGTAGTTGTTTGCTTGCATGCTTTGGTACTAGATGACTGATTATATCGTATTGTACCCCGGTTGAGGATTCTTACTGAGTAATTCGTTACTCACCCTTATTTTTGTGGTTTTTCCACAAGTAACCATGGTGCGAGACAAGATGGCTGGAGGAGGAGCTGTGATCATGGAAACCCGTTGTTCAACTCTGAGTCTTATGTTTATGTTGATGTTTTAAATGTCCTCTAAATGCACGTAGATGGGCACGGAGCCCTAGGGTGTTTTCTGAATGTATTTCCGGATTCTAGCACTATTGTAAAGCTTGTATGTTTTAAATAAATCTCTGATCACAGTAAGTTTTGTAAATGTATTTGTCTTGGAACAGGTACTTGGAAACAGGGACAGGTTTCAGGAAATTATGTTAACTTTTAAATGGATGTTTTATGTTTTAGTTTTTACTTAGAATCCGAACACCATTTTGCAAATTTTCTGTAGATTTGTATGCATGCATTGAGGTAACGGCCTATTTTAGAACCCCTTTCGGGTCGGGTCGTTACATAAGCATTCAATATAAACATCCTAATTAAACAAACAGCAGCCAACATCTTAGGCCCAAAAGAGAAAAGACTCGGGAATTACCAACCGAGAAGACACAAGGTCTCGGCCCAATCCTCACAGCAAGGCAAGCTCTCGGTAGTAAGGGCAGGAAAAACGTGCCACTGGGATAGCAGGCTAGGCGCTGTTGGGCGAGCTGGCGCGGCAGGGGACGCGCGCGCAGATAGGTTGCGCTGATGCTAGGCACGAGCGGCAGGCCGCGCGCAGGGGTGTGACGTGGTGCTGAAGCGCGAGCGCGAGCGCGCGACGTGGGTCAGTGTGCAGCGGGCAAGTCTTTTTCCAGTTGCTAAAATTATTGAATGGGTTTATGTAGGTTTTTGCGGCTTTGTGGATGGGTTTGAGCTTGGATAGATGCAAAAGTAAATTGGGATTTGAACCCGGGTCTCCGGGAACGCCTGTTGGGTTGTGTGCCAGTTGAGCTATTTGGAGCTCTTGTTACTCTTTCCGCGACATATCTTGGTTAGCCTTGGATCTTTGGAGTTTTGTGCATTTGATTAAAAGAAGAGAAAATAGGGTTTTGGGTCTTCTTCTCCAAATGCACCTTGGCCGCCCAAGAATTTCTCCCTAGCTCCCAAGCCGAGCTCCTTCTCCCCTTACATCCCCGTAGTTCGTGCGTCGTCCTAGCCAGCAAGCCAGGCCGGCCAGAGCAAACCCGCCAGCGCAGCGCACAGCTGCGAGACTCCCAGACAGCATGATCGCGGCAGACGCGCCGGATCGCCCAGACGCCCAGACAGCCTCGCCGACGCCCACTTTTCGCATGCTGCGCCTGTGCCCGTCGCAGCCACCCAGATCACCTGTTGCAGCCGCCTAGATCGCCCGTCGCAGCTGTCGCGCGCCTGCCGCATCGCGTCACTCGCCCGCGCGCGTCCTCGCTCCTTGTCCGCGCCCGTGTGCAGCCCGCGCCCCAGCGCCTGTCCATGCGCGCAGCCCGCGCCTCGGTGCACATCGGCGTGCGGCCTCGGCGTCCACCAGCGCCTCGCGCGTCGTCGCGCCGCCCGTCGCGTGTCAGCCGCGCCGCGTGAGTTGCTATCGAGCGAGCCTTGTTTATTTTATTATATTTAGGCCTATGGATTGTGATTATTATTGTGTTTGTTAGGTTCTCGGTAGCTAGCTCGGGTTCGATGGCAGCTTAGGATTTTGTGTGTAGTTGCCTCCCGGCCAGGTAAGGATTTCTTACCGAAGTTGTATGGGCCCTGCGATATATTATGTGATGCCGTTTGTATGCTTGCTTGTGTTTATCAGCATGCTTAGTGATAGGTGCTCTATTCTGAATTCCCGACTGGCATGATTTCTTATGTTGTTCTTCATGTAGTCCATGCTAGGTTGTTCTGTTCTGGCATGCTCGTTATCTGTTCTTGCTTCGTAGTATCATGCTAGGTTTGTTGTATCTGTTGAGCACGTATTGGATTGTATTGGATTGTTTGCTGTTGATATGATAGGTTAGAGTTCAGGTAGATAGCATCATCCGGGCCAGTATGCATAGAGTATCTTGCATCCATGGCAGGGACGCACGAGGTAATACTCCGTCCTTGGACCCCGTTAGGGTTTAGCTAACCCTACCGGTAGGCCCTGCAATCTTGGGTGAGGGTGGCAGTCTGTGCGATGCCCCAACGGTCGGGATGATGACTTGGCAATGCCTAGTCCCTGGTAGTCGGCACGTCCTCTGCATGTTCGGCAGTAGCCCTTGATTGCCACCTGTTAGGGCAAGGACGGCTTCCTGGTGTAAGCCTACCACGACCGATTCCTTAGCCTCAGGTGCGGTGGTACAAGCTGACATAGTTCACGTGTCCAAGTCTCACACCCCTATGTCAGTGACACCGATCCAGAGATTTAGTTAGGCATGGTGACTGGACCTGGGCTGCTTGCCACTAGACCCGACACCCCCTAGAGTCTGCAGTAGCATGCGGTGAGCGCATACGCTCATTATAGCGCCGACTAGAGAGCTCCTCGGGATCGTGAGCCGGTGCATCTTTCGTATCGACAGTAGACAGGCTAAGGCCTAGACTTGTTTCTCGTATAGGGCGTATTGTGAGGTGGATTATCCGGACTAAGACCCTGAGTTGGCATCCGAGGATTATATGTGGATTTAAGCTATGTGCTCTATTCTGTGTTTATATTCATAGCTTGCATACATTCATGTAGATGACCATGTATATCGTATTGTACCCCGGTTGGGGATTCTTACTGAGTAATTCGTTACTCACCCTTATTTTGTGGTTTTCCACAGGTAACCAAGGTGCGAGAAAGGATGGCTGAAGGAGGAGCTGTGATCATGGGGAACTCTTTGTCATCTCGATTTTTTTTTATATTATGACTCTTGTCTTTTTATTTCCCCTTAATGCATGTAGTCGGGCACGGAGCCCTAGGATGTTTTCTAAATGTTTTTTGGATTCCAGCATTGTTGTATCTGAGAAGGTTTTGAATGATTTTAATAAATCTCTGATCAAAGTAAACTTTTGGAAATGTATTTGTATTGAAACAGGTGCTTGGAGACAGGGACAGGTTTGAGTAAACTGTATTGATTTCTGATTGAATGTTGAATGTTTTAATTTTAATTGGAATCTGAAATCATATTTGTATATTGTCCTTACTTTGAATGCATGCATTGGGGTAAAGGCCCATTTAGAGCCCCTTTTGGGTCGGGTCTTTACACCGATAGCTACCCGATAGCTAGCTCGGGGTTCGTTTGCAGCATAGGGCCTTAGTGTGTCATTGCCTTCAGACCAAGGTAAGGATTTCTTATCGGAGTTGTGTGGGCCCTGCGATGTAACATGTGATTGCTGTTTGTATGCTTGTTTATGTTTATCAGCATGTTTAGTGATAGGTGCTCTGTTCTGAATTCCGACTGGCATGATTCCTGTGTTGTTCCTCATGTTAGTTCCATGCTAGGTTGTTCTGTTCTGGCATGCTCGTTATCTGTTCTTGCTTCATAGTATCATGCTAGGTTCATTGTCTCTGCTGAGCACGTATTGGATTGTTTGTTGTATCTGTTATGGTTAGAATTATGATAGGTAGCATCATCCGGGCGAGGATGCATAACGTAACTTGCATCCGTGGCAGGGACGTACGAGGCAGTACTCCGTCCCTGATCCGTCGTTAGGGTTTAGCTAACCCTACCGGAAGCCCTTTGCAATCTTGGGTGAGGGTGGCAGACTATTAAATGCCCCAACGGTCGGGATGATGACAAGGCATTGCCTTGTCCCTGACAGTCGGCACGTCCTCAGCGTGTTCGGCAGTAGCCCTTTCCTGTTGTAAGCCTACCACGGCCGGTTTCTTAGCTTCAAGTCCGGTGGTACAGGCTGACATAGTCATAGTGTCCTGGTCTCACACCACTATGTTTAGTGACACCGATCCAGAGATTTGTTAGGCATGCGTACTGGACAAGGGCAGCATGCCCTAGACCCAGCACCTCCCTGGTTTGCAGTAGCATGTGGTGCGCGCACACACTCATTACTATGCCGACTGGAGAGCTCCTCGGGATCTTGAGTTCAGTGCACCTTTCTTATCGACAGTAGGAAGGCTGAGGCCGAGACTAGTTTCTCGTATAGTATCGTATCGCGTAGTAGTTTTCAGGAGTAAGACCGTAAGATGGCATCCGAGGTTTATGTATGGATTTAAGCTATGTGCTCTCCTCTGTGTTTATATTCATGGCTTGCATACTTTCTGCTAGATGACCAGTTTTATCGTATTGTACCCCAGTTGGGGATTCTTACTAGGTAATTCGGTAACGGCCCGGGTTTCCATTAATTGTAAAATAAGGATTTTAAAAGTGTTTCCGGGAGGATTCGAACCCCTAACCTTAAAGGGGGTTTGGAAGTTCGAATTTAAATTATGAAATAAGTCGCGTCAGCTGGGACTCGAAGGAGGAATGCCCTGGGAAGGGTTTTTAGGTCACCAAAGCCTATTTAAATTAGGAAAAAGGAAAGGAAATCAAGAAACCATCACTCACCCTTGCTCTTGCCGCACGCCTCCCTCATTCACTCCCTCTCACCTTGTCGTCTGTCCAAGAATCAAGAATCGAGAGTGTGTGTGTGTGTTTCTGCCCCAGCCGAGACTAGCCGCCGCACCGAGCAGCCTCTGCCTCACCCGCACGTTGCCGCCAGCCCCAGTGCCGCACCGATCAGCCCCAGACGCCTTGACCCTTCGTGACGCAAAGAAGCAGTCCGTCGCTGCTCGATCGCGACAAGCGCCAAGAAATTTCAGCCCTGGCGCCGCTGCGCTCCGTCAGTAGCGAGCTCGCCGCGCCCTTCGCCGGTCCCTGCGCCGGTGTAAAGGCGATTTTCTATCCGGGTTCTCTAGGAGCTTCCGGTTCAGATTCAGTGGTTCGGTTGGGCAGTTAGAGCTGTTTTGACCCTTAGGGGCATTTTGGTGGTCGGGCTGTTAGAGCTGTTTTGACCTAGGTAATGTGATTTTACATGTTTGGGCTATTCGTTTGGGAGTTCGGTTGTGATTTGGGTTTTGGGCAAAGTTATGGTTGTTTGGGTGTTTCCTTTGGGATTTGAGCCTGGGCCCTTTGTGTTGATTTGGGAGGTTGATTTAAGTGAGATTTATTGTTTGGAAATGGTTGCTTCAGTTGGGTCTCGAAGGAGGAAGCCGGGAAATGGGATTTAAGGATTTTAAGGATTTTTGGAAAATTGGAAAATTGGATTTATTTGGATAAGGATGGAAATTTAATAAATGAGAAAAAGAAAAGAAGAAAAAAAAAATCCCATTTTCCCCCCCCCATTTTTCCCTTTCTCTCTCCTCTAACCCGAGCCCCCTTGGTCCTCACCTCCCGCCCAAAGCAGCCACAGTCGCCCACCGCCGCCGGTGGCCCAGCCAAGCCCTACCGCGCACAGTGCCTTGGCGCCCAGCCCCAGCTCGTCCAGGCCGATCGCGTCGCCCAGCTCATAGGCCGCCCGACCGTGTCGCCCTCGCCCAGGCCCCGCGTCGCCCAGGTTCCGTGCCGCCCGCACTGTGTCGAGTCCGTGCACCCTGTAGCTCGCCGTGCCATCCCAAGCGTCCTCGAGCCCATCGCGTCGCGTCGCCTCGTGCGCGCGCCCCTGTGCTTGCCGAGCTCGCGCCCGTGCGCCGTACACTGTTCCGAGCCGCACCGCGCGCCAGCTCCCAACCAGCTGCTCTCCCGTGCCCTCGCGCCCTCGCCTCGCCTCAGCCCGCGCCCAGCGCCCAGCCTCTGCGCCCCCGCCGCCTACCCCCGCCCAGCCATTGACCCCGCCGCGCCCACCGCCTGTTGTGTCTTTGGTTGGCTCGAGCCTTGTGGCTTCTTGGATGGTATTTCCCGAGTCGTTTCTTCGTTGGGCCCAGATTTGTTGGTTGCTGGTTATTGATTTATTTGGGTTGTTTTATGTATGTGATTTGGGTGCTTTATTTGATGTATAGGCTATTCGGGATTGATTAGAGGCTCGAGGATCGTTCGTTGATTTATTGTGATTTGTTATTGTTTTTCTGCTTGTCCCAGGTAAGGATTTCTTACCGTGGTTGTGTGGACCCTGCGATATATCTCGATATGCCTTGCCTGTTTGCTGACTGTTATGAGCATGTTAGAGATAGAGCAGTTTGTTTGATTTCTTGCTAGCATGTTTGCCTGATTTTACATGTTAGTGCCATGCTAGGTTTTTTCTGCCAGCATGCTTATGATTCCTGCTTAAGTTGTAGTATCATGCTAGGTAATGTGATTTATGTCGGTCATTGCTTGCTAGCCAGGAATCATTGATTTTGCTCTGTACTCTTAGATAGAGTTGTAGGGTTTGTCATCATCTAGAGGCTGAGCAGACATAACGTACTTTGTCCCCACTGATCAGGAGTAAAGTGTGCGAAGCATAACGTATCTTGCTACCCCCGACCCGCCGGTTGTTGACTTAGCTACCCACTTCGGCAATAGCCTAGTTTGTAGCCTGCTAGAGCGGAACCCTGCCAACGATGTAAGCCTACCTTGGCCGGTTCTTAGCTTTAGGTCAGTTGATCAGGCTGCACAGATGAGCGTCGAGGGCCTCGCGCTACTATGATCAGTGACACCGCTTCCGATTCATAGGCATGTGCACCTAGCCCGCGTAGTTTGCCCTTAGGCCCGCGCATTTACGCCGGTTGCAAGGAGCATGCGGTGTGCGCGCACACGCGTTAGTCGCCGGTTCGGAGAGCTCCCCCGGGCTAATGTCGTGAGTACACCATTCTTTCCGTTAGAGCCTGACTTCAGGTACTCTCCCGTAAGTCCAGATTAGTGCAAGGGCAAGGAGGCCCTTGAGGACATTCTAGGGATCGTGTATTCCCCGAGTGTGAGATACCTCGGTGATGTCCCGAGATTGGTCGATGTATCCAATCCCAGTTAGGCCGGAAGAAAGAGACTTCTGATGGCTCCAGATCTTGTTTTATTAGCTTGTTGAGCTATGATCTGTGTTGATAGTTGTTTGCTTGCATGTTGAGGTGCTAGATGACTGATGTATTGTATTGTACCCCGGTTGGGGATTCTTACTGAGTATGTTTATACTCACCCTTATTTATCTTTCAGGTAGCTTGGGACAACACCAGGATGGCTAGCGGAGGGAGCTGATTGATCATGGGGAGCCGTCGGCACTCTGTAAATTATTATTGCATTGTTATTCAGCATGTAGATGGACAGGAGTCCTAGGGGAACATTGTTTAAAACGTTGTTTAAATTGTATTGTATATTTTGATAAATACTGGCCAAGATGTTTTACTACTGTTGGTTTGTTTAAATGAAAACTGTTGTTTATGTTTTAAGGGTTTCCCTTTCTCATATGTTTTGAATGGTTTTTAAATATGAGCACTAAACCGCTTGTTATCATATTTAACTTGCATGCTGAGTGAGAACGCCGGTTTAGGACCATGTTTTAGGTCGGGTTCGTCACAGTTGGTATGAGAGCACAGAGTCATAGATTATGTAGACTAACCTGCTTTGTATGTTGTTTGCTCCCATGATCATCAGCACTCCACGGCCGCCAGGTTTGTCTGAGTTCAATTAAGCTAAGGGGTAAGAATTTACAATACTTTTCATCTAGCTTTTATGCCTTGTGTAGAATTGTGGAGCGGAGACGAGCAGGTTCTGACTCGTTGTTGGTTTGGGCTTAGAGAGGCATCATGCCAACTTTCCGCAGTGCGAGCAGTTTGATGAGCAGTGAGAGCCCCAGTGTGGGCCAACTTTGATGCTTTGTGCAGATCGCCAGTGTGTCGATCGCACCCAGAGGGAGGCAGAGCTTAGACTCCCGTAGGCCATTTGTGGCCCAGTTGTTGCTTTTCCCCTAGTGAGAGGATGGAGGTGCTTTGTGCAGATCGTCAGTGTGTTGATCGCACTCAGAGGAGCAGGACGCTTGGCATGTCCGACCGAGGAGTTGGACTGATTGTGTTGATGATGAGGCCGCGTCCCAGGGTTGTTAGGCTGGTTGGCCAGAGTTGGCCCTGGCAGTTGAGTTGCCAAGTGGAGGGGGTAGAGGTTAGCACGCCTCAAAGTGAGACTCCTTGAGCAGAGTGTGCTCCAGCCATGAGAGATTTGATGGCAGGTCTTTAGCTATCAGAGAGCGGAGACCCAGGCGCAGATTGTAGCGCGTAGTGAGGAGTCCCGGGCACAGATAGCCCAGCTGACTGAGTTTGTTTCAGTATTTTCCCCCCAGTAGCTCTTGTAGTTCCGGAGGTTCCCGGGAGGGCATGATCAGCAGGTTTTTGCCGTCGAGTTTGTTGGCGTTGATGGAGCCGCCCAGTTTGGCAAGTGGATGCATGTAGAGCTCGTTGTTTGGAAAGTCCTGCTGCTAGTAGTAAAGCAGTTGGCCAGGTTTGAATTTAGCAACCGTGTGTTGGGATGCCCCATTGCTCAGAGGCCGAGTTGTGCTGTTCTGTCTTGCTTTGGTACAAAGAAGATTGGTGGTGGGAGTCCCTTCAGAGAGGTGGACTAGTTGAGTCTCCACCAGTCGCCCGATTGATTGTCAAGTTGCCGTGTTAGTGGCTTGAGGCAGATGTAGAGACATCTTTGCCCCCTTGCAAGCCTGCTGTTGTTTTGCAGCCAGTTCTTTTAGTACCCTCGTAGCCAGGGTGTTGTGTGGAGTTTGCTTGCCAGGGTTTTATCCATTTGTGGATTTCAGCGGGCTAGTAGAGTGGAGCACTCTTTTCATTTGGATGTTCCCAGTGTGGAACTAGTTGTTGCCACCCGAGGAGTTGGCCTGAGATTCTGTTGAGCATCGAGTGAGATGCAAGAGTTGGCCTGTGCTTTGTTGAGCATGGAGTGAGATGCAGGAGTTAGCCTGAGCTTTTGTTGAGCATCGAGTGGGATGCAGAAGTAGGCCTTGGCATGTCTGTTGGTCGAGATGCCAGAGATTAGGCTTCTCGAGTTTTTGGACTCTTGTGCTGAGTGCCATTGCCCCGTCACTTGGAGAGTGACCTTCCCTTCCCTCAGAGGGGCATAAAGCTCGTTTAAGGCTGATTTGTGTTGTAAAGGATGTAGTGCCAGTTGGCACCAAGCTTTGAGAGGAGGCCTAGATTGAGGCCAGTTGGCCCTGTTGTGCAGGTGGTTCCATAGCCGCCCAGAGTACAACATCCTCGCTAGTCTTGTACCCATTTCATGAGGTTGCACCTATTTGGTTGCATAGGAGATCTAGCTCGGTGGTAGTTAGAGGACTACAAGTATGAGGTTTTCGAGGGAAAGTAGAAGCTTTCCAGTGTCACCGAGAGTTAGGTACCAAAGGATGTTGTAGGCTGTTAAGAGCTAGCGCGTTCGAGTTCTCGCACCTGTGTTGTGAGCCTGTGAGCCAGTTTCATGGTAGCATGATTCGGCTACCCTTTAAGTTACCCTAGTATGGGTAGTGTTGGCATCGAGGATGCGTGATTGATCCAGTGTTAGGGCCATGAGTTGGATGGCTGATCGGAGCCCGTTTAGTGAGCACATTGGCTTGAGGTATGATTGCTTGGTATGGATGCGCTCTTGTAAGAGTTAGTTAGCCAATGTGGCTTTTCGTGGTGAGTCGACCCCGAGTGGGTTTGGACGCTTGTTGCTCCCTGGATAGTAGTGGCTCTATTTGGAGGCAAAAGTTGCCCTGTGTGAGAGCCCTTGTTGGCATTGGATCTAGTTGGAGCTTTACAAGCCGGTGTACTTTTGTGTAGCTCGTTCCGTGGTTTATGTTTGGGAAACCATGAAGGGTTCGTGTTGAGGAGCCAGTGCTCAGTCTGTGGGTTGTCAAGGTTTGGTTCTTGGCAAGTGCCCTAGCTTTGGTTGTAAGGATGCCGTGCTCGTTGCCGGGTTGTTGTTTAAGCAAGTTTTGCTTGTTGGTCCTTAGCTTGGTCAGAGTTCAGTTGGATCTGAACAAGAGCGGTGGTAGCAAAGCCGCGTTGTTTCTGATCGTTATGGCTAAGAGTGTTGTTCAGATCCTTGCCTTGGGCAGAAGGTTTGTTGAGGTTGAGCTTTGAGTAGGAGGATGACGCATTCTGTAGCGTCTCCGGTCCTCTTGGTTTTTAAGTTGGAGTTGGCCAGCTTAGTTGAGATGCTGGAGAGGGTTGTGCCTGTGTAGCCGGTTGGCTGTTAGATCGTTTGTCGACCGTGTGTGTCGGAGGGTGATCGGAGGATCCCTAGTTTGTGGAGAGCCTCTCAAGAGCTCAGTTAGACCCAGGCAGTGTTCCTTGGGTGAGTTGGTTGCAGACTTGGTAGTCTAGCAAGCTAGTGCTTGATTGGAGCAGAGTCCGGATTGGTTCCGGTTTGGAGGCTAGTTGATGCTTGGTGTTGACCAAGATTTGGGTCTCTTGTTGTTTCAAGAGCTTGTTCGGTTCGATCAAGAGGGCGATGCCCTGAGGATCTGTTCCTAGTCAAGAAGTTTTGGGAGTTGACCCCTCCCTCGGCAGTTGAGTAAGTTCTGCTAGTTCTGGTTGGTGGTCCAATCAGTTGAGGTTTCCCTTGGGTGTTGCTTCCAAGAGAGTTGGTTGTTGTTGCCCTTGGGTTTGAGCTAGTCAGTGAGCATGTGTGATGTTCGCTGCCCTTCAGAGTTTGCTTGCTGGGAAATCGTTCCCGTTGAGGAGTCAGTGTAGCTCCTGAGTTGTGTAGAGGATCAGAGTAGCGCAGTGGTTAGCCCAGCGAGAGGGTCCCTGAATTGTGTTTTTAGCAAGAGGAAGTTGTTTGTCCCCGCAAGGGCGGAGGCCAGCAAGTTTTAGAGTTGAGCTTTTGCTGGTAAGTTGTTGGTTCTTTGGGGATTGAAGTTTTTCTCCCCCTAGTTTCTATGGTGGTTGAGTTGCACCATGGATGCCAGCCTCGAGTATTATCTTTGGAGATAGCCTCGTCGGTCCGTTTTCCTTGCGATGTTTCAAGTGTGGAGTTTCTAGTCGCAAGATGAGTTAGGCCTTGGCTGAAAGGAGGAAGTCCTTTGAGTAGCCAGTTGGACTTAAGAGTTGAGTGGTAGCTTGGAGGCGAGCTTTGCTAGCGATGAGCTTGAGTTGAGTTCTGCTGAGCAAGCCTTTCTCGGGCTTTGCTTCTAGTTGTTGTGCTTTCGCAGTTGGCGATTAGCGGAGCCTCAGTTGAGTGAGTTGGCACAGTGGTGCCGTGGCTCTGGTTGGTTAGGCTTTGGGCTGTTCTCCTCAAGCTGTTGTGTTGCTAGTGGCTGCGTGATGGTTTGGTCCTTGCTGCCCGAGTTTTTCCATGAGAGGAAAATTGGTTGTTTCCTTGCCTGGCAATGTTCTCTTTGGCCAGTTGCTAGTAGGTTTGCATGGAAAAGTTTGCGTTCGACCGTTGAGAGGCTCCAGTTTGTTGGCTTGGCCGAGTGGAGCCTGTGCCTAGTTTTGGCCATTTAGGGTTGGCCGTAGCTGAAGTTTCAGCTTGTGCTTGTTGGAAAAAGTTTGCCTTTTTGGATCAATCGCCAGTTGGTGGTTAGATTGTTTTTCGTTAAGGCTTTAGGCAAGCTTGTGGTTTGCTGGTCTCATGAGAAGTAAGAGTAGGCCCTTTGGTTTCTGGAACCTGAGAGGTTCAGTTGTTTGGCCAGCATGGTGTAGAGTTGAGGCTGTTTGTTAACAGCTGTGGGCATTTAGAGAAGTTACGCCAGTGCGTGGCGTTGAGTTTTGGAGCTTGTGCCCAGTCTGCGAGATTGCTGAGAGTAACATCGTAGAGAGGTGTTCCGTGTTGGATTAGCAGAGGGTTTGTTTGAGCCCCAGGTTTGTAGGGCTTTTGAGATAGTTTATGGCAGACTGGATAGCTTTGTGGCTTTGAGCCTTTGAGAACCCAAGAGGGTTTGGTTCTCGAAGAGGGCTAGTGTTGTCTTAGCCGAGAAGTTCAGTTGGCTAGGAATCAGTGGAGTATTCCTAGAGCAGTTTCTTCTTAGGACTTTCGAGGATGAAATTCTTATAAGGAGGGAGTATTGTAACGGCCCAGTTTTCTATCCCGGTTCTCGAGGAGCTTCTGTTCTGATTCGATGGTTTGGTTTGCAATTTGTTAGAGCTGTTTTGATCCTTAGGGGCATTTTGGTCTTTTTGCTCCCCGGGCAGGATTTGTGGATTTTCAGGGCTTCGAGGCAGCTCCTGCCTTTGTTGAGGCTTGTTTGTTGTTGACTGCGAGTCCCGAGATGTTTGGGCTATTCGTTTGGGAGTTTGGTTGTGATTTGAGTTTTGGGCAAAGTTATGGTTGTTTGGGTGTTTCCTTTGGGATTCGAGCCCGGGCCCTTGGTGTTGATTTGGGAGGTTGATTTAAGTGAGATTTATTGTTTGGAAATGGATGCTTCAGTCGGGTCTCGAAGGAGGAAGCCGAGAAATGGGATTTATGGATTTTAAGGATTTTTGGAAAATTGGAAAATTGGATTTATTTGGATAAGGATGGAAATTTAATAAAAGAGAAAAAGAAAAGAAAAAAAATGAAAATCCCATTTCCCCCCCCCCCCCATTTTTCCCTTTCTCTCTCCTCCAACCCGAGCCCCCCCCCTTGGCCCCTCACCTCCTGCCGAGCGACCCTTGGTCGCCCACCTGGCGCTTGGCTCGCCCACGCCCGAGCCCAGCCGCCGCCCACCCAACCAACCGCGCCTGGTGCCCAGCGCCCAGCCCGGCTTCGCCTAGGCTGATCGCGTCGCCCAGCTCCCAGGCGGCTCGACCGTGTCGCCCTCGCCCAAGACCCGCGTCGCCCAGGTCCGTGCCGCCTGCACTGTGCCGAGTCCGTGCGCCCTGTAGCTCGCCGTGCCATCCCGAGCCCGTTGCGTCACCTCGCCTCGCGCGGCGCTCGTGCTTTGCCGAGCTCGCGCGCAAGGCTGTTTCATCAGGATGAGCGAGCGCGCGCGCCCAAAGATCGGCCGGTGCTCTCCGCGCCCCGCCTCGCCCACCGCGCCCAACGCCCAGCCAGCGCCCGCCCGGCCTAGCCCTGCGCCCAGCCTGCCCTGTTGTGTGCAGGTTGGCCCGAGCCTTGTGGCTTCTCGGATGGTATTTCCCGAGTCTTTTCTTAGTTGGGCCCGGATTTGTTGGCTGCTGGTTATTGATTTATTTGGGCTGTTTTATGTATGTGATTTGGGTGCTTCATTTGATGTATAGGCTGTTCGGGATCGATTAGAGGCTCGAGGATCGTTCGTTGATTTATTGTGATTTGTTATTGTTTTTCTCCTTGTCCCAGGTAAGGATTTCTTACCGTGGTTGTGTGGACCCTGCGATATATCTCGATATGCCTTGCTTGTTTGCTGACTGTTATGAGCATGTTAGAGATAGAGCAGTTTGTTTGATTTCTTGCTAGCATGTTTGCCTGATTTTACATGTTAGTGCCATGCTAGGTTTGTTCTGCCAGCATGCTTATGATTCATGCTTAAGTTGTAGTATCATGCTAGGTAATGTGATTTATGTCGGTCATTGCTTCCTAGCCAGGATTCATTGATTTTGCTCTGTACTCTTAGATAGAGTTGTAGGGTTTGTCATCATCCAGAGGCTGAGCGGACATAACGTACTTTGTCCCCACTGATCGGGAGTAAAGTGTGCGAAGCATAACGTATCTTGCTACCCCCCCCCCCCCGGTCGCCAAGGTGGATTTATGTAAGGACCCAACCCAAGAAACGGTCTCTAACCTAAAGTCCTTACTTAGCATGCATGATTAAGAATGTAAAACGTCATTCAGAGCTTGAAATTTAAAACTCTGCAGTAGGCATATTTAAAACAAATTCATAATTCCAATTAAATAAAACAAGTAAATGACTGATCAGTACTTTCTTAAAACAAATCAAGGGAAACGGTACGAGAATCAGAAAATAGTTTTTGAGTGTTTTTCCTAGGGACCCAAGTCCCACTTCATGCTAAATCATAAAGAAACCAAGAAAAGAAACGCGTGCAACTCGAGTCACTATCCATGATCATCCAAAGACCTCCTCCTAGCCATCCACCTCTGTCCCAAGTTATTCTGGATGGAAAACAACAGAGAATAAGGGTGAGCAACGAAATACTCAAGAAGAATCCCCAACCGGGGTACAATACTGAAACAACTCATCTAGCACACGGACATGCAACCATACAATGACTTAGAGCGGAAGCGGTTGGTTTAGGCTATGCGCTACTACAAGGGCGAGCCTACTCAAGGGCTTCCGTCTCTGACCCTCTCCTAAGTCCTACATTTGGATGCCCTTCGGGGCCTTACACAACCTAGGACACAGTGATGCCCGGTGGGGCCTTACACACTTAGTTTTTCGGTGATACCCGGTGGGGCCTTACACCTTAGGATGCCCATCGGGCCTTACACCTCGTAATCGGTGATGCCCGGTGGGGCCTTACACACCTAGGATGCCCATCGGGCCTACGGCTCCAGAATCGGTGATGCCCGGTGGGGCCTTACACACCTAGGATGCCCATCGGGCCTTACACCTCCAGAATCAGTGATGCCCAGTGGGGCCTTACACACCTAGGATGCCCATCGGGCCTTACACCTCCAGAATCAGTGATGCCCAGTGGGGCCTTACACACCTAGGATGCCCATCGGGCCTTACACCTCCAGCTGTCCATCGGGGTCTTACCCGAGCGGGACCTACACTAGACCCTCCTACTATCTTCTATACTAAACCTAACATGTCAAAACCAAACACGGAAATAACGGAATACAAACTTAACTCGAACATGAATCAGAAGAACATGAAGCCTATCCACTAGAAACTCATACAGTTATGAAAAATCAATATGCTAACAAGTATTCGCAGGGTCCACACAACCCCGGGTAAGAAATCCTTACCTGGAAACAAGTGGAAAGTAACTATCACGAATCTACAACCGACCCTCGAGCTTTTAAGCAAACCCGAGCGACCTAAGCAAGTAATAAAATATCCTATGTAAATAAACAGCAACTAAAATCACGAAGTCCAAAGGGTGGAGGTTCGGAAATTTACCAACCGAGAAGGCACCGGGCTGGGCAAGGCAGGCAGCAGGTGAGGCATGCAGAGCGGCAGTGCCGCCGCGCGCGGTGGTCGAGCACCGGCCGCGCTGGCTGGCGATCGTGCAGCAGGTGCTGGCGCGGCGAGGCGGCGCGTGGCCGCGGCGGCAGCAGCGAGCATGCGAAGGCGGGCGGCGAGGCGTCGACGGGCGCAGACGCGGCCGGCGCTGGGCGCGAGGGCATGAGCAGACGAGCGACGCGGCTGGTGCGTGGTCTTGCGGATGCGGCCGAACGGAGCGGTGCAGGCGGTGCGGTGGCTGGCTCTGCGGGCTGGCTGTGCAGGTGCGGCTTGGGGCGACGACGGCGTGGGCGCGGCTGGGTGCGACGGCGGCGTGGACGCGGGTGTGGGGCGACGGCGGCGTGGGCTGTCTGGGCTGGGTGGTGCGGTGCGACTGGGTAGCCTGGGGTGTGGTGGCTCTACTGGGCTCCTTGGCTTGGTTCCAAAGCTGTGTGCGGCTAGGGTTTGGAGAGACAGAGAGAGAGAGAGAGAGAGAGAGATGCAAAAACAAGGGGAATGGGATTTTCTTTCTTTTTTTTTTCTTATTTTAAATAGGCCTAAAATCCCTTCCCAAGGCTTCCTCCTTCGAGACCCGGCTGAAACGACTTTCCTCCTAAGTAGAAACTCATTTAATCCAAGTTTCCACTTCACCATCCAGGGCAAGGGTTCAAACACAAAGGAAACACTTAAATAATAAATAATTTTTGCCATTATCTAAAATGCTCCCAAACTTCTAAACAACTAGCCGAAACTCCTTGGGTCTTGCAACCATCAACAATCAAGCTTCGACGAAGGCAGGAAGAACCCCGAAGTCTTGAAAATCCACATACCCGGCTCCGGGGAGCAAAAGACCAAAATACCACTAAGGGTTCAAATAGCTCTAACGGCCCATCCGAACATCCGAATAATGAACCGGAAACACCTGGGAAACCGAAATAGAAAACTGGGCCGTTACAATACTCCCTCCTTTTAAGACTTTAGTCCTCGAAAGTCCTAAGACGAAAACAACTTTAGGTAATCTCCACTGTTCCTTAACCAACCAAACTCCCGGTTAAGACAACACTAAACCTTCTTCGAAAACCAAACCCCCCCCTTGGGTTCCCAAAGGCTCAAAGCCACTAGCCATCCAGTCTGCCACAAACTATCCCAACCAAGACTGGGCATACACTGAACTCTAAAGAAATAGATGCGATAGTGCTAAACGGTAATCCACATCCTCAAACTTGCACTAGCTCTTAAAACGGTCTAGAAATCTTAGGGCTCACTTAACCCTGCTAACCCAACTCGGAAAGCCTCTCTACGACGCTACTCTCAGCAACCTTGTGGACGGGTCACAAGCTCTAAAACTCTACGCCATGCACCGGCGTAACTTCTCTGAATGCTCATCGATGTTATCAAACAGCCTCGACCCTACACCATGCTGACCAACAACTGAACCTCCCAGGTTTCAGAAACTAAACGGCCTACTCTTACTTCACAAGAGACCAGCGAACCCCATTGTTTGCCTACAATCCTTAACGAAATCCAAATCAAACCACCAATCTGGTGACTGATCTTAAAGGCAAACTTCTCCAACTAACACGCGTCCACGACACTTAAGCAACCATCTTAAGAGAAATCGAAATACCAAAGCCAAGGGGGACTTTCCTGGTTCACCAAACGGCTAACGCCACTCACACTAGCTGAATCTTCAGCTACGGCCACCCCTGAACGACAAGGTCCAGAAACAGGCTCCACTCAGCCAAACTAATAAACTGGAGCCCCTCATCGGCCGACAACAACTTCCCAATGCAATCTGATCAGCCACTGGCCTAAGAGAATATCGCCAGACATGAAAACAAACAACATACCTCTCTCAGGAATCTCGAGCGGCAAGGAATAAAACATCGCACGGCTACTAGCAACTCAACACCTCGAGGATAACAACTCAAAGGTTTTCCCAACCAATGCCAGGGCACCTCGGTGCCAACCCACTCGACTGTGGCTCAGCTATAACGCCGACTGCGAATGCACAACAACTAGGAACAAAGCCCAAGAAGGGCTTGCTCTGCAGAAACTCAACCCAAGCTTATAACGAGCAAGGCTCGCCTCCAAGCTGCCACTCAACTCTTAAGCCCACTTGGCTACTCAAGGACTTCCTCCTTTAGGTTAGACCTAACTTCTCTTCCAACCAGAAACTTCACACTCGAAACATCCCGAGGAATAACGATAACGACAACCACAAAGCTTGCGGATCATGAGCAACCCAATCAAGCAAGACTACCCCAAAAGTTAATACTCGAAACTGGCATCCACGGTGCAACTAAATGATCACAGAAACTAAGGGTTCTTCAAACCCCAAAGATCCATCAAATAATCAGCAACAACTTAACCACTTAGCCTGGCTATCCACCGACCTCACGAGGTCGAACAACTTGCCGCTTGCTAATAACACTACACAAGGTTTTCCCCTAGCTAGGCTAACCGCTGCGCCACTCTGCTCAACTTCACAACTCAGGAGCTACGCTGACACCTGATAAACGGGGATGATTCCTTAGCAACGGACTTCCGATGGATAGCGAACTACACACAAGCTCGCTGTCTTGCTCAAACTCAAAGGCACCAATAGCCAACGCTCTCGGAAGCAACACCAGAGGGAGTCCACAACTGATTGGACCACCTAGCCAAAACTAACAGTACTTACTCAACCACCGGGGGAGGGGTCAACTGCCGTAACCTCCTGACTTAGAACAAGTCCTCAGGGCAACGCCCGCTAGCTCGAATCGGGCTAGCTCACGAAACAACACGGGAACCAAACCTTGGTCAACACCAAGCACCACCTTGCTAAGAATTCTGAAAACCAACGAGGAGGTTACTAAGAAACACTCTAGCTTGTCAACCGACAACAAGCATCCGGCAACTCAATCCGTGGAACACTGCCTGATCTGATATAGCTCTAGTGAAGCTCCCCACAAACTAGGGTTCCTCCGATCACCCTCCGACACACATATTGTCGTCAACGGACTAACAGACATCTGGCTACACGAGTACATCTCTGTAACGACCCAGGTTTTCATCCCGGTCTTCCAGGTATGCCCTAGGGGTATTTTAGTAATTTGGTCGGGCCGTCAGGACCGTTTATGTCTTTTTCCAGTTGCTAAAATTATTGGATGGATTTATGTAGGTTTTTGGTATGATTTGTGGTTTGGTTTGAGCAAGGTTTGGTGCAAAAGTAAAAATAAAGGAAATTGTGCTGCAGCTGGGGTTTGAACCCGGGTCGCCTGGGAAGCTTGTGGGGATGTGTACCAATTGAGCCATTAGGTGCTCTTGTTGCTCTTTCTGCATCACATCTTAGTTAACCTTGGATCTTTGGTGATTGGTGCATTTGGTTAAATGAAATAGAAATTAGGTTTGTTGTGTTTTCTTCTCCAAAAGAATTGTGGCCGCCCAAGCTTTCTCCCAAGCTCTCCTTGCCGATTCTTCATCCTTGCAGCTCCCTTGGGTTCGATCATCATCATTCCGGGTAAGTCTTCATCCTCTTCATCTCCTCATTTGGTTTTTGATGTGTAGAAGGTAAGATGTAGGGTGTGTGTGTGTTTGTGTTGGTTGCAACCACCGAGAGGAGCGACCATCATCGCCGTCCGGCTCGCCAGATCTGTCGGCAGCCGCTGCAAGACGCCAGATCCGCCTAGCGACCTTGCCGTTCGTCCTCGCCCGATCGCTCGGGCGCGCGATCGCGCGCCAGCAGCCAGATAAATCGTTCGTCTCGCCCGTCGCGCCGACGCTGTGATCGCGCCCAGCGGCAGCCAGATCGTCGTCGTCGTCGCTTCTCCTCGCGTCGCTTCGCCCGCGACGCCAGAGGCCTCGCGCGCGCGCCGCGCGCCAGCATGACGCTCGCGCGCGCGCCGCGCGCGTCCCTCGCTGTGCATCCGTGCCGTGTCGTGTCGTGCGCGCAGCAGCGGCAGCGGCGTCCTGCCGTGTCGTGCGGGTAGCGCGGCCGGTAGCGGCGTCCTGCGCGTGCGTCCTGCCGTGTCGTGCGGTAGCGCGGCCAGCAGCGTCCCTGCCGTGCGGCTTGCTTGCTGACCCCAAGCTCGTGTCGTGTCGTCGTGCGCGCGTGAGTTCCCGAGCCGAGCTGCTTGTTCTATTGTTGTTTAGACATTTTAGATCTTGATTATTGTTGGTTTGCTAGGTTCGCTCGCTAGCTCGGGATTGTTCCATGACTTAGGATTTGTGTGTAGAAGTCTTCCCACCAAGGTAAGGATTTCTTACAGGGGTTGTGTGGACCTGCAGATATTTGTGATTGTTGTTTTGTATGCCTGTGTATGATTACTAGCATGTTTAGCCCTAGGTGCTCTGTTCGAATTCTGATGGCATGAACTCTTGTATTGTTTCTCATGTTAGCCCATGCTAGGTTGTTCCATTCTAGCATGTTCGATATCTGTTCTTGCTTCGTAGTATCATGCTAGGTTCCTTGTATCCGTTGAGCACGTATTGGATCGCATTGATTGAATTGTTATTATTGTTAAGGTTTAGAATTCGGGTAGATAGCATCATCGGGCCCGATGCATAAAGTATCTTGCATCTATGGCAAGGACGTTCGAGACATTCTCCGTCCTTGGACCCCGTGAGGGATTAGCTATCCCAACCGGTAGCCCCCGCAATCTTGGGTGAGGGTGGTAGTCTAAGCGATGCCCCAAGCGGTCGGGATGATGACTTGGCAATGCCTAGTCCCCGGCGGCGGCAAAACACGTCCTCAACAGCGTGTTAGCGATTGTAAAGACCCACCCAAAAGGGGCTCTAAATGGGCCTTTACCCCAATGCATGTAGTGAAAGTAAAAGACATTATGAAAAACACATTTGGATCCCAAGTAAAAGCAGAAACATTCAACAACCAAAACATACATTTCTAAAAGCATACTCGATCGAGAGATTTATTTAAACCATTAAAACAATCCACAAGTACAAATATCTTTGGAATCCATAAAACGTAAGAAAACATCCCGGGCTCTGTGCCCGTCTACATGCATTCAGGGGAATAACAAAAGTCAAGAGTCATGATAAATAAAATAAAATAATCAGAGATGACAAGCAGATTCCATGATCACAGCTTCCCCTTCACCATCCTGTCTCCTTGATTACCGTGGAAAACCACGAGAATAAGGGTGAGTAACGAATTACCCAAAGAAGAATCCCCAACCGGGGTACAATACGATATACATGATCATCTAGAAGAATGTATGCAAGCTATGAGTACAAACACAGAGCGGAGCACATAGCTAAGTCCACACTTGGACCTCGGATGCCATCTCGTGGTCTTAGTCGGAAAATACCACAACACACTAAACGCGCTATACGGGAACAAGTCCCGGCCTCGGCACCGACTCACATCGTCACGAAAGGTGCATCGCTCAAGATCCCGAGGAGCTCTCGATCGGCGTTGTAATGAGCGTAAGCGCGCACCGCATGCTACCGCAAACTCGGGGGTGCGGGTCCGGTGGCAAGGCGCCTGAGTTCGACCACCATGCCTAACTAAATCTCCGGATCGGTGTCACCGACATAGGGGTGTGAGACACGGACACGTGAACTATGTCGGCTGAACCACCGCACTTTGAGGCTAAGGAACCGGTCGTGGTAGGCTTACACCAGAAGCGGTCCTTGCCCTAACAGTGGCAATCAAGGGCTACGGCCGAACACGCCGAGGACGTGCCGATCGCCGGGGACGAGGCAATGCCAAGTCATCATCCCGACCGTTGGGGCATTTAACGATCCGCCACCCTCACCCAAGATTGCGGGGGGCCTACCGGTTGGGATAGCTAATCCCTCACGGGGTCCAAGGATGGAGAATCGTCTCTCGAACGTCCTTGCCATAGATGCAAGATACTTTATGCATCGGGCCGGATGATGCTATCTACCCGAATTCTAAACCTTAACAATAATAATAATAACAATTCAATCAATGCGGTCCAATACGTGCTCAACAGATACAAGGAACCTAGCATGATACTACGAAGCAAGAACAGATATCGAACATGCTAGAATAGGACAACCTAGCATGGGCTAACATGAGAAACAATACAAGAGTTCATGCGATCAGAATTGAACAGAGCACCTAGGGCTAAACATGCTAGTAATCATACACAGGCATACAAAACAACAATCACAAATATATCGCAGGTCCACACAAACCCCGGTAAGAAATCCTTACCTTGGTCGGAAGACTTCTACACACAAATCCTAAAGCATGAACAATCCCGAGCTAGCGAGCGGGAACCTAGCAAACCAACAATAATCGGCATCTAAAATATCTAAACAACAATAGAACAAGCAAGCTCGGCTCAAAGGGAACTCACGCGCGCGCGACGACACGAGATTGGGGCTGCGGCAAGCCGGGTGCACGGCAAGGCGGGCGCTGGGCTGCTACCGCACGCAGACGCAGCAGGACACGCGCGCGCGGTGAACGTCGGCGGCGGCGGCGCGCTGGCGCCCGGCATGCGATGCGGACACAGCAGCGGCTTCAGCGGCTGGCGCGCGCGCGTAACGTCGCGGCGAAGGCGCTTGTGGCGGCTGGCGCGGCGACGGCGCGACGCGGACGGCGTGGGCGCTGGGCGGCGAACAGCTCGAGTGAAGGCCTCTGGCGCGCGAGCGATCGGCGCAGCGGCTTCGGCGAAGGCCTCTGGCGCGATTCGGCGCGGCGAACGATCGGAAGCGATTCTGTCTTCTTGGAACGACGGCAAGGCTGCTAGGACAGATCTGGCGTGCGAGCGATCGGGCGATCCGTGCTGCTGGACGAACGGCAAGGCTGCTAGGACAGATCGGGGCGTGCGAGCTGACCGGCTGGACGTGCGACGGCAGGGGCGATCTGTGCTGCTGGCTGGGCTTCACTCGGCTGGCTGCAATCAACACAACACACACAACACACCTCTTTTCACTTGGCCAAACGCACACCAAACGGATGAGAAGAAGAAGAAGAAGATCAATACCTACCCGGAATGATGAAGATCGAACCCAAAGAGATGCAAGGATGAAGAATCGGCAAGGCTATGGAGAGGGAGAGCTTGGGCGGCCAAGAGGTGTTTTGGAGAAGAAGATGGAATAACCTAATTCTATTTCATTTAACCAAATGCACCAAAACTCCAAAATCCAAGGTTAACTAAGATGTGATGCAGAAAGAGCAACAAGAGCACCTAATGGCTCAATTGGCACACATCTCTACAAGCTTCCCAAGAGACCCGGGTTCAAACCCCATTTGCAAAGACTAATTTCCTTTATTTTTACTTTTGCAACAAACCTTGCTCAAACCAAACCACAAACTCCTCCAAAAACCTACAAAAACCATCCAATAATTTTAGTAACTGGAAAAGACACAAACGACCCTGACGGCCCGACCAAATTACCAAATTACCCCTAGGGCATACTTGGAAGACCGGGAAGAAAAACCTGGGTCGTTACAATATTCCCTCCTTTTTATGACTTTCGTCCTCGAAAGTCCTTAAAAAACATGGCGACTCGGGTAATGCAACCTCATCTCGTCTTCCCGCTCCCAAGTGGCTTCCTCGGAACCCGATTCTTCCATCGAACCTTTACTAAACGAATCTCGCGATTACGCAGCGTCTTGGTCTCAAAGGCAAGGATCCTCACGGCTTCTCCTCGAAGTTCAAATCCTCATTCAAATTTTGCAAAGGCTCAAAGTCCACAATGTGCGACGGGTCAGGCACATACCGCCTCAACATCGATACATGAAAAACACTATGCACCACGATAGTGAGTGAGGTAGGGCTAACCGGTAAGCAACTCTCGCCAATCCTCTCTAGGATCTCAAATGGACCAACAAAACGGGGACTCAACTTCCCACGCTTACCAAACCTCGTAACACCTCGCATCGGAGCAACCTTAAGGAACACATGTCGACCAACCTCAAACTCCAAATCTCGACGCCGAACATCGGCGTAACTCTTCTCGCCTCCGCTGAAATTTGTCAACATACGAGCTCTAATCTTTCACGACCGCACCATTGGTCAATCGCGAATTCGGGACCCAAAACTTGTCTATCGCCAACCTCTTCCCGAACACGGGGACCGGCTAACGCTTACCATACAATGCCTCGAATGGAGCCATCAGATCGCCGATTGGTAATCATGTTGTTATAGGCAAACTCCATCAAGCATCTGATATCTGGTCCCAATCGCTCGGGAAATCCAACACACAAGCCCTCAACATATCTCGAGAATCGATTCACTCTCTCGGTCGACCATCCGTCCGAGGGTGAAAAGTCGTCTTTGAAAGCGCACTGTGTGCCCAAACCCTTTCGGAGCGCTCTCGAGAAACGAGAAGTGAACCGCGAGTCACGATCGGACACAATCCTCACCGGCACACCATGATAACGGATGATCTCGCTCCAAAAACAATCGCGCCATTGTTCCACGGTATAAGTGTCTCTACAGGGAATGAAGTGTGCGCTCTTGGTCAAACGGTCGACTATCACCCAAATCGAGAGAACTTCCTCTGAGTCCTTGGCAAACCGGAGATAAAGTCCATGGAGATCTCTTCCCATTTCCACTCGGGTACACTCGATGGTTGCAACAAACCGGTGGCCTCTGCACTGGGTGCCTTCACTTGGCGACAAGTGAGACACCTACCGACAAACTCGCCACATCTCTCTTCATTCCCATCCACCGGTAAGGTCCGCTTAAGGTCTCGATACATCTTGGTACCCCAGGGGTGCCAAGCAAAAGGGGAATCTGTGGGCCTCAGAGAGCAACTCGGCTCGCAAACTCGCAATGTCCGGAACACACAACCGGCCTCTATAAGTCAACCCACCGTCGGTGAATACACAAAGTCAAAGTCACCCGTCAAGATCGACTCACTCAATCAACCAATCTCTTAAGTGCGGGTCACCCAACTGGGCGTCTATAATCCATTTGCCGAATCGGCACAATGAGCAATCCAATCGAGCTACCCGGCGGTAACCTCTCCCAACAACATGCGCAACCTCGGCCCGCTCGAACTCTCTCTCGCAAACTGGCTGGAACTCAACAACGCCGCAGAGTGCGACGTCTTTCTCGCTCAAAGCATCGGCTACTACATTGGCTTTACCGGATGGTACAAAATCTCGCAGATCATAATCCTTTACCAACTCTAACCATCTCCTCTCGCCTCATATTCAACTCCTTTCGAGTAAAGCAGATACTTGAGGCTCGGTGATCAGTAAACATCGAATCCGCTCACCATACTGTGTAATGCCTCCAAATCTTGATGCAAACACCATCGCCGCCAACTCCATATCATGGGTCGGGTAGTTCTCGCTCATACGGCTTGGTGACGGGAAGCATAGGCAATGACCTTCCCGTCTTTGCATCAACACACAACCTAATCCAAACTTGGAAGCATCATTTGAGACCACGAAACCACTGTCCCCTCCGGATTGCCAACATCAGTCTTGAAGTCAAATCGCGCTTGAGCTCGGCAAAGCTCTCATCACACTCTTGTCCCAAACAAACTCGACACCCTTCCTCGTCGACGAGTGAGGGGCGAGGCTAAAGCGAAGAATTCCTTGACGAACCGAGCGGTAGTAACTCGCCAAACCTGTAAAGTCGCGAATCTCGGCAATCTGAAGTCGGCTTGGCCCATGAACTCACGGCCTCAATCTTCGCGGGGTCCACGGCTATACCATCTCTCGAAACCACGTGGCCTAGGAAGGCCACCGCTCCAACCAGAAATCACATTTGGAAAACTTCGCATAAAGTGGTTTTCCTCAAAGCCGCCAATACTCGCCTCGGATGCTCTGCTGCATGGTCTTCTTTAGACCTCGAATAAATCGAGAATATCGTCAATGAACACAATGACGGCCGTCCAAAAATGATTTGAACACCCTATCCATCATGTCCATGAACGCACTGTGGGGCATTGGTCAATCCAAACGACATGACCACAAACTCATAGTGACCATATCTAGACACGAAAAGTCGTCTTAGGAATGTCGGCATCCCCGATCCGCAATCGATGGTAACCGGATCTCGGATCTATCTTGGAGAACATCAAGCTCCTCAAGCCGATCGAACAAATCATCGATACGGGGCAGCGGATACTTATTCTTCATGTCACCTTATTAAGCTCGGTAATCAATACATAAGCGCATAGAACCATCCTTCTTTTTCACAAACAGAATCGTGCTCCCCACGGGGACACACTCGGACGGATGAACCCTCGGTCTAACATCTCCCGCAATCGAATCTTCGTTCCTTTAACTCCACTGGCGCCATGCGAGCACGGAGCCTTCGAGATAGGGAGGGTCCGGCTCGAGCTCAATAATGAAGTCAACCTCTCTCTTTGGGGCAACCCGGTAACTCCTCGGGAACACGTCCGCAAACTCTCCCGCACGACCGTGCACGATCAGCAGACAGCCGAGGCGGCTCTTCGCGCAGACAACTTGGCTAGATAGCCCCAAGCTCCATGAGCTAGCAAACGACGAGCTTTCACGGTGACACCATCGGCGGGCAAACTCCACCCTGGACTCCACGAAACTTAAAAAGTCGGGCCGACTGGCGGCTGAACACTACTTCTTTCCGGTGGCGGTCAATCAACGCGTGGTTAGCGACTAACCACTCCATACCAAGAATCACATCAAAACCGCTCATAGGCGTAAACTATGAGCGTAGCACAAGCAACTCTCCGGATATCTCGATCCGGCCATCCATAATCGTATCTCTAGCCAACATACTAACTCCGAAGGAGTTGCAACAGATAACTCAAAACCTAGAGGCTCTAATCTCAACTTAGCATGCTCACCAAACAACACAGATACAAATGAATGCGTAGAACCAGAATCAAACAAGACAAATGCGCGTTGATCTAAAACAAGAAGCGTGCATCGCCACACGTGCATCCGTGACGCTCGGCCTCCCGACGGGTCGTAGCAAACACTCGACCTGCCGCTGCTGCTGCTGGCCGAGCCGCCATAGCCGGGCCGATCACAAAAACGGGCCATGTGCCCCTCTCTACCACAACGGAAGCACAATCTAGGTCCAGCCGACAAGCTCCGGCGTGGACTTTCCCACAAGTAGCACAAGCGGAAGCGCTCGGGTCCTCCCTGCCGGGCTGAAACGGATTGGAGCTCCGCCGATCTCTGCTTCGAATCGCCCTTAGCGGCGCCGCCGCCTCCCGAAAGTCAAACTTCCTCTCTTCGCCCCACACCGCTGGGACGGGACGCCGAACAGAGCGGCAACAACCCGCTCAGCAGGATACTTCCCATTATAGATCGTGGCTAAGCTAACGGATGACCCTAGCATAAGTGTCGTGGGCACGAGCCTCGACATCTCGGGAAACACCTGCCTCAATCCAGAAATGAACTTCCGAATCTTGACTCGGGGTGGCAATCAATCGAGGAGCAAAATATCCATACTCCGAGAACTTGCGCTCATATTCCTCAATGGAATCGGAACCACGCTTCGAGTTCCGGAAGAGCTCCACCATCTTCTCTTGAGCCTCATCAACGATGAACTTTACCTTGAACTCGGCCTTGAAGAACTCCCAAGTAGTGGGTGGAGACCCAGTGGTCTCTCGCTCAAGGTGGACTCCCACCACCATCTCATTGTGCCTCCTAGCACATGAGCCGCACATCTCGGCCTCACGAATATCGGGGCACACCATGATCGTGAAGGTGTACTCCAAATGGGCAATCCACTGGCTGCCGCTAACGCATCACCGGTGGCATCAAACTTCTCGAGCTTCCACTTCACAAAATCCTTCACCACCTACCCAATTCCTCGGCACCCTCGCCATATCTCGCCTCTGGGGCTACTTGCTCGAGGAGTGGAGGTGCCACTCGAGCTCTCTTGAACCAATCGAGTCACCGCTCGATCTGGGCTCGGGACTCTTCCGCTGTGCTACGCCAACAAGGCACGGGTCTCGCCCTCCGGTCACTCAACATGCGACCATAAAAGCCCTCATAGACTCGGCTAACTCTGCTCCAGCGCGATCTCACGGCGCGCGATCGCCTCAACGCCCGCTCTAGGCGTAACGGGAGGAGCTTTGGTGGAATGCCATCGATTGTCGGCTTGGGACGATGTCCTGCGATGATCGAGATCCGATCCCGATACCTCGACCGCTCTCGAACCTCCTCTCGATGCGGGTGGATCGCATCTTTGGCGATCTACATCCAAACCAACAACGAATCAAAACTCGCTGTCACCATTCCACAACACCAAACAAGGCATACACTAGATGATAGGTATTGTAAATTCTTAACCCTTTTCCTTTCTAAAACAATAAATCTAGGCGTACACTGATGGACGTCCGAGTCTTGATGATCATGGAAAACGACCTACAATAAAGGTCGGTCCTCTGAGAATCTATGACTCGAGCTTTGATACCAGCTGTAAAGACCCCACCCAAAAGGGGCTCTAAATGGGCCTTTACCCCAATGCATGTAGTGAAAGTAAAAGACATTATGAAAAACACATTTCGGATCCCAAGTAAAAGCAGAAACATTCAACAACCAAAACATACATTTCTAAAAGCATACTCGATCGGAGATTTATTTAAACCATTAAAACAATCCACAAGTACAAATATCTTTGGAATCCATAAAACGTAAGAAAACATCCACGGGGCTCGGTGCCCGTCTACATGCATTCGGGGAATAACAAAAGTCAAGAGTCATGATAAATAAAATAAAATAATCGGAGATGACAAAGCGAGGATTCCATGATCACAGCTTCCCCTTCACCATCCTGTCTCTCGCCTTGATTACTCCGTGGAAAACCACAGAATAAGGGTGAGTAACGAATTACCCAGTAAGAATCCCCAACAGGGGTACAATACGATATACATGATCATCTAGAAGAATGTATGCAAGCTATGAGTACAAACACAGAGCGGAGCACATAGCTAAGTCCACACTTGGACCTCGGATGCCATCTCGTGGTCTTAGTCCGGAAAATACCACAACACACTAAACGCGCTATACGGGAACAAGTCCGGCCTCGGCCGACTGACTCGCCGATCGATACGAAAGGTGCACTCGCTCAAGATCCCGAGGAGCTCTCATCGGCGCCTGTAATGAGCGTAAGCGCGCACCGCATGCTCACCGCAAACTCGGGGTGCCGGGTCCAGTGGCAAGCCGCCCGTGTTCGACCACCATGCCTAACTAAATCTCCGGATCGGTGTCACCGACATAGGGTGTGAGACACGGACACGTGAACTATGTCACTGAACCACCGCTTTGAGGCTAAGGAACCGGTCGGGTAGGCTTACACCAGAAGCGGTCCTTGCCCTAACAGTGGCAATCAAGGGCTACGGCCGAACACGCCGAGGGCGTCGCCGATCGCCGGGACGAGGCAATGCCAAGTCATCATCCCGACCGTTGGGGCATTTAACGACCGCCACCCTCACCCAAGATTGCGAGGCCTACCGGTTGGGATAGCTAATCCCTCACGGGTCCAAGGATGGAGAAGCTCGTCTCGAACGTCCTTGCCATAGATGCAAGATACTTTATGCATCGGGCCCGGATGATGCTATCTACGAATTCTAAACCTTAACAATAATAATAATAACAATTCAATCAATGCGGTCCAATACGTGCTCAATGAGATACAAGGAACCTAGCATGATACTACGAAGCAAGAACAGATATCGAACATGCTAGAATAGGACAACCTAGCATGGGCTAACATGAGAAACAATACAAGAGTTCATGCCGATCGAGAATTTGAACAGAGCACCTAGGGCTAAACATGCTAGTAATCATACACAGCATACAAAACAACAATCACAAATATACCGCAGGTCCACACAACCTTGAGAAGAAATCCTTACCTTGGTGGAAGACTTCTACACACAAATCCTAAGTCATGGAACAATCCCGAGCTAGCGAGCGGGAACCTAGCAAACCAACAATAATCGGCATCTAAAATATCTAAACAACAATAGAACAAAGCAAGCTCGGCTCGGGGAACTCACGCGCGCGACGACACGAGATTGGGGTCAGTGGCGGCAAGCCGGCACGGCAAGGGTGGCGCTGGCCGCACATGGCACGGCAGACGGCAGGGACACACGCGCGCGCGGCGAACGTCTCGGCTGGCGGCGCGCTGCGCGCGGCATGCGATGCGGACAGCGGCGCGAGCGGCTCGGCGAGGACGCGCGCGCGGTAACGCGTCGGGCGAAGGCGCGCAGCGCGCGGGCGCGCGCGGCGAGCGACGCGACGCGCCGGGCTGAGCATAGGCGAACGGCTTCGGGTGAAGGCCTCCTCGGCGCGCGAGCGACGGCGAGCGGCTTCGAGGCGAAAGGCCTCTGGCGCGATCCGCGGCGCGGCGAACGATCGAGGCGATCTGTCTTTGCTTGACGAACGGCAAGGCTGCTAGGACAGATCTGGCGTGCGAGCGATCGGGCGATCCATGCTGCTGGACGAACGGCAAGGCTGCTAGGACGATCGGGCGTGTGGTGGCCGTGGCCGGACGGCGACGGCAGGGCGATCTGTCTTCTTGGCCGGGCTTCACTACCGGGCCGCAATCAACACAACACACACAACACACCTCTTTTCACTTGGCCAAACGCACACCAAACGGATGAGAAGAAGAAGAAGAAGATCAATACCTACCCGGAATGATGAAGATCGAACCCAAAGAGATGCAAGGATGAAGAATCGGCAAGGCTATGGAGAGGGAGAGCTTGGGCGTCCAAGAGGTGTTTTGGAGAAGAAGATGGAATAACCTAATTCTATTTCATTTAACCAAATGCACCAAAACTCCAAAATCCAAGGTTAACTAAGATGTGATGCAGAAAGAGCAACAAGAGCACCTAATGGCTCAATTGGCACACATCTCTACAAGCTTCCCAAGAGACCCGGGTTCAAACCCCGGCTGCAGCACAATCTCCTTTATTTTTACTTTTGCAACAAACCTTGCTCAAACCAAACCACAAACTCCTCCAAAAACCTACAAAAACCATCCAATAATTTTAGTAACTGGAAAAGACACAAACGACCCTGACGGCCCGACCAAATTACCAAATTACCCCTAGGGCATACCTGGAAGACCGAGAAGAAAAACCTGGGTCGTTACAGCAGTAGCCCTTGATTGCCACCTGTTAAGGTAAGGACGGCTTCCTGGTGTAAGCCTACCATGACCCGTTCCTTAGCCTCAGGTGCGGTGGTACAGGCTGACATAGTTCACGTGTCCGTGTCTCACACCCCTATGTCGGTGACACCGATCCGGAGATTTAGTTAGGCGTGGTATCCGGATATGGGCGCTTGCCACTAGACCCCGGCACCCCATAGTGCTGTAGAAGCACGCGCGGTGCATCTTTACGCTCATTACAGCGTCAACCGGAGAGCTCCTCGGGATCTTGAGCTAGTGCACCTTTCGTATCGACGAGTGAGACAGCCGAGGCCGGGACTTGTTCCCGTATAGCGCGTTTAGTGTGTTGTGGTATTTTCCGGACTAAGACCACGAGTTGGCATCCGAGGTCCAAGTGTGGACTTAGCTATGTGCTCCGCTCTATGTTTGTACTCATAGCTTGCATACATTCTTCTAGATGATCATGTATATCGTATTGTACCCGGGTGGGGATTCTTACTGGGTAATTCGTTACTCACCCTTCTTATTCGTGGTTTCCACGGGTAATCAAGGCGGGAGACAGGATGGGTGAAGGAGGAGCCGTGATCATGGAATCTGCTGTCATCTCGACTATTTTATTTTATCATGACTCTTGACTTTTGTTATTTCCTCTGAATGCATGTAGGCGGGCACAGAGCCCCGGGATGTTTTCTTACGTTTTATGGATTCCAAAGCATATTTGTACTTGTGGAATGTTTTAATGGTTTAAATAATCTCGATCAGTATGCTTTTAGAAATGTATGTTTTGGTTGTTGAATGTTTTCATTTTTACTTGGAATCGAAATGTGTTTTTCATAATGTCTTCTATTTTCAATACATGCATTGGGGTAAAGGCCATTTAGAACCCCTTTGGGCCTGTCTTTCTGATTGGTATCGTGAGCTCGAGTCATAGATTACGTGAGGATCGACCTTTCGTTGTAGGTCGTTTTTCCATGATCATCAAGCACTCCGACGGTCATCAGCACGCCTAAGTTTACTATTTGTTGTTGAAAAAGGGTTAAGAATTTACAATACCTTTCATCTAGTGTATGCCTTGTTTTGTGTTGTGGAGCGAGAGGCGAGCAGAGTTGACGACTCGTTGTTGGTTTGGGTTTAGAGCGCCATCATGCCAACTTCCCGCAGTGTGTGATGTATGTTGTGGCTTGTTGAGGTATCCGAGATAGATTCGGATGCGGCTGGGACGTCGTCCCAGGGAGGCGAGCTTAGTCTCCCATTGGCCATTTGTGGCCCAATTGTCGCTTTTCCCTAGTGAGAGGGTGGAGGTGCTTTGTGCGATCGCTAGTATGTTGATCGCACCTGCAGGAGCAGACGCTTGGCATGTCCGACCGAGGAGTTGGACCGATCGTGTTGATGTTGAGGCCGCGTCCGGGGTTGTTAGGCCCGCATGCCGATTTGGCCCGGCGGTTGAGTTGCCTAGAGAGGGGGGTAGAGGCTAGCGGCGCCTCGAGTGAGACTCCTTGAGCGAGTGTGCTCCAGCCATGAGAGATTTGATGGCGTGTCTTTAGCTATCGAGAGCGGAGACCCAGCGCGATTTGTAGCGCGTAGTGAGGAGTCCCGGGCACAGATAGCCCAAATGACATGAGTTTGTCTCGGCATTTTTCTCCCAAGAGCTCTTGTAGCCCCGGAGGTTCCGGGAGGGCATGATCAGCAGAGTTTATTGGATGAGTTTGTTGGCGTTGATGGAGACGCCCAGGTTGGCAAATGGATGCCTGCAGAGCTCGATGTTTTAGTAAGTCCTACTACTAGTAGTAAAGTAGTTGGCCAGGTTTGAGTTTAGCATCCGTGTGTGGGATGCTGTAAAGACCCGACCCGAATGGGGCTCTAAATGGGCCCTTACCTCAATGCATGCATACAAATCAACAATAGAATTTGCAATAGGGTTGTTTCGGATTCTAAGTAAAAACCAAAAACCGGCAAGAGTTCATTTAAAAAGTCAATACAAAATTCTTGAAACCTGTCCCTGTTTCCAAGCACCTGTTCCAAGACAAATACATTTCCAAAACTTACTCTGATCAGAGATTTATTAAAAACATACAACTTTACAACATTTACAACAATGCTAGAATCCGGAAAAACATTCATAAAACAACCTAGGGCTCCGTGCCCAACTACATGCATTCAGAGGACATTTAAAACATAAACATAAATCTCAGAGTTGAACAACGGGTTTCCATGATCACGACTCCTCCTCCGACCATCGCCTCGCGCCATGGTTTCTGAAAGATAAGTAAGGGTGAGTAACGAATTACTCAAGTAAGAATCCCCAACCGGGGGGTACAATACGATATAATCAATCATCTAGAACCAAAGCATGCAAGCAAACGACTACCAACAACATGGATCATAGCTCAACGAGCTTACAAAGAAAGATCTCGAGTCATCGGAAGTCTCCTACTTAGGCCTAATGATTGGTTATCCTAACCAATCTCGGGACATCTACGAGGGTCTTTCTCCTCACCAATTGATCAGCTCAAAAACCGATCCCAAGGATGTCCTCAAGGGCCTCTTACCCTTGCTAATCCGGACTTACGGGAGAGTACGAGAAGTCGAGTCGCTCTAACGGAAGGAATGGTGTACTCACGAACATTAGCCCGGAAGGAGCTCTCCGAACCGGCATCTAACGCGTGTGCACGCACACCGCATGCTCTTCTGCAACCGGCGTAAATGCGGGGGCCTAAGGGCAAACTACGCGGGCCAAGTACGCATGCCTAAAACTTGGAAGCGGTGTCGCGATCACAGAGCGCGAGGCCCTCGGCGCTCATCTGCGGCACTGGTCCACCGACACGAAGCTAAGAACCGCCAAGGCAGGCTTACACCGTGGCAGGGTTCCGCTCTAGCGAGCTACAAACTAGGCTATGCCGAAGTGGGTAGCTAATTCCACAACCGGCTGGTCGGGCGGGGTAGCAAGATACGTTATGTGCGCAAGACACTTTATTCCCGACACGAGCTAAATCCACCTTAGTGACCGGGGAAGCAAGATACGTTATGCGTCGCACACTACTCCCGATCGGTGGGGACAAAGTACGTTATGTCCGCTCGGCCTGCGGATGATGACAAACCCTACAACTCTATCTAAGAGTACGGGAAAAAGCAATGATTCCCGGCTAGCAAGCAAAGACCGACATCAATCATACTACCTAGCATGATACTACGAGCTTAAGCGGGAATCACAAACATCCGCGAGAACAAACCTAGCATGGCACTAACATGTAATATCAAGCAAACATGCTAGCAGAAATCAATCAAAGCCGCTCTATTATCATCATGCTCATAACGATCAAACAAACAAGCAAGGCAAAATCATGACAATATCGCAGGGCCCACACAACTCCGTGAAGAAATCCTTACCGTCGGAAGGCAACAACACACAATAAATTAATCGCGATCGAACCAGAGCAACGAGGCGCGGCCGACACTCGAACGGCAGCGGCCAGACGGGCTAAAGCGACCAAAAGGGCTGGGCCGGCGCGCTGGGGCCGCAGGGGGCGTTGCTGCGCACGGCGCGGGCGCTTAGCCGCGGAGGAGGGACGCTGGCCGCACGCGACAGCGCTGGGCTGCGCGGGCGCGGTGCTTGCTCGGTTGCTGGCTTGTAGCGCGCGCTCAACCTGAGACGGGCGCGGCGCGCGAAGCGACACGACGCGGGGCGCGAGATTCGCGCTGGGACGCGCGATCGAGCTGGCGAGGCTCGGCGACGCGACGCGACATCTGTCGCGCGGCTCGGCACAAGGCGCACCGGGCGACACGGACGAGGGCAGGCGGGGCGCGCGAGCCGGGCGACGCTGGCGAGGCGCGCGCGATGCTCGGGGCCGGGCGAGGCAGGCGCGCGGGCGCGGGCGAGCGAGCTCGGGTGGCTCGCGACGCCCAGGCTCGGGCTAGCTAGGCGTGGGCGAGCCAAGGCCGCACGCAGTGGGTGGGCGAGCCATGGCTAGGGGTGGGCTAGGTGGGGTGCTCGGGGAGAGAGAGAGAGAAGGAGAGAGAAAGATGCATTTTGGGAAAAAAGAAAAGAAAAAGAGAAATAAAAGGAAAATGGGAAAAAGGAAAAAAAAATGGGATTTTTAATTCCATTTTCCATCCTTATCCACTTAAAACCTCAAAATCCCATTTCCGCTTCCTCCTTCGAGACCCGATCAAAGAAATCTTTTCCAATCAATCAAACTCACTTAAATCCAACTCCCAAAGCAACACTAAAGGCTCGGGCTCGAATCCCAAAAGAAACACCCAAACAACCATCACTTTGCCAAAACCCAAAACCACAACCGAACTTCCAAACGACTAGCCCAAACATCCGGGGACTCATGACCACCAACAAACAAGCCTCAACAAAGCGCAGGAGCTACCTCGAAGCCTAGAAAACCACAAATCCTCGCCGGAGAGCCAAAAGACCAAAATACCCCCAAGGGGCAAAACCGCTCTAAAACCCAACCAAACAACCGAATCTTGACCGAAGGCACCTCTAAAATCGGAATAGGAAAGCGGGAACATTACAATACTCCCTCCTTATAAGACTTTCGTCCTCGAAAGTCCTAAGACGAAACAGCTCCAGGAAAACTCCACTGATCCAGCCAACTGAACTTCTCGGCCAACAACACTAGCCCTCTTCGAGAACCAAAACTCTCTTGGGTTCTCAAAACTCAAGGCCACAATGCCATCCAAACTGGGCATAACTATCTCGACCAAGACAGGGCATACCTGAACTCCAAAGGGAAAAGACGGCAAACCACGTCCTCAACTCGCACCAACTCTAAAACGGTGCTACTCTCAGCAATCTCGAGGACTGGCCACAAGCTATGAAGCTCTACACCACGCACTGGCGAAACTCCTCTGGAAGCTCACAGCTTACAACAAACAAACTCAACCCTTCAACAAAGCGGCCAAAAAAATCGAACCTTCTAGATTCCGAAACCAAACGGCCGAAAGCAAACTTTTCCATGCAAATCTACTAGCAATCGCCAAAGAAAACATCGCCCAGCAAGGAAACCACCAAAATTCCTCTCAAGGAAAACTCGGGCTGCAAGGACTAAACCATCACGCAGCTCTCTACGGCACAACACCTTGAGGAAAACAGCCCAACGGCTTTGCCAACCAAAGCCACGGCACCTCTGTGCCAACTCACTCAAACAGCTCTGCTACTCCAACTGCGAGCGCACAACAAGGAGCAAAGCCCGAGAAGGGCTTGCTCAGCAGAACTCAACCCAAACTTATAACGAGCAACGCCGCCTCAAGCTACCTCTCAACTCTTAAAATCCAAGCGGCTACTCAAAAGACTTCTCCTTTTCGCTTAGGCCGACTTATCTTCCAAACGTAAGCTCCACTCCCGAAACCTTACAAGGAAAACGGATGACGACAACCTCAAAGCTTACGGATCCTAAGCCACACGATTCCGCAAGACTACCTCAGAAGTTAACACTCGAGGCTGACATCCATGGAGCAACTCAACCACCACAGAGACTAGGGGGAAGGGAAATCTTCAATCCCCAAAAAAAACAACAACTTGCCAGAAACAACTCTTACTGGCTGGCCACCACCCTTGCGGGGACAAACAACTCTTGCTTGCTAACAACACAAAGCAGGGACCCTCTCGCTGGGCTGACCGCTGCGCTACTCTGATCAAATACACAACTTATGAGCTAAAGTGGACTCCTACAAAAACAGGAAACGAATTCCCCAGCAAGAAAACTCTGAAGGGCAACGGACTTCACACAAGCTCGCTGACTTTCTCAAACCCAAGGCAACAACAACCAACTCTCTTGAAAGCAACACCCAAGGGAAAACTCAACCAATCGGATCACAAATCCGGAACCAACAAAACTTACTCAACTGCCGAGGGAGGGGTCAACTCCCAAAACTTCCTGACTAGGAAAAAGACCTCAAGGCAACGCCCTTCAGCTAGAACCGAACTAGCACTCGAAACAACAAGAGAACCAAATCTTGGCCAAACACTCACAAGAGGCAAAACAACCTTTACTGCAGCCTCTAGAACACCATCCAAGAATCCGCTTAACTGAACAAACGACTACTTCCAAGTAGCCAACAAATTTTTCCCTCTTGCTAGCACCACTACCATCAATTCCAAGACCAAAGGAGTAACCTGACAAATTCCCGAAGGAAACGGCTCTTACAAACAGACAACCAAAGGACAGAGAGCTCCACATATGCTCACTATCATGCTCCACTAGAGCAACAACATCTAAATCTCACGGGGCAACAACAGGGGCAACTCAACATCCTGGAACAGGAAAACAACCAACTGGGCACGAACCATTCGTCCCACGAGCAAAGCAAATCACTAGCAGCTCCAAACCACACCTTGGTCAACACCAAACATCAACTTGCCACCACACCGGAACCAATCCGGACTTTACTCCAAACAAACACTAGCTTGCTAGTCTACCAAGACTGCTAGCAACTCAACCGAGGCTACAAACTACACGGCTCCAGCTTGCCAACTGAAACTCACTACCTGGGCCTGACTGAGCTCTGGAGAGGCTCTCCACAACCTAGGGATCCTCCGATCACCCTCCGACACATACGGCCGACAAACGAGCTAACATCCAAATGCCTGAACAGGCACAACTCTCTCCAGCATCTCAACGGCCAACTCCAATTCCTTGGGAACCAAGAGGATCCGAAACGCTACCGAATGCGTCGACCTCCTACTCAAACATCAGCCTCTCAACAAGGCTTCTACCCAAGGAAAAGATCCAAACAACTCTCTTAGCCAAGGCGATCAGAAACTGCGCGGCTTTGCTACCACCGCACCTGTTCAGTTTCCAACTGAACTCCAACCGAAGGAACACCAAAAGTTCCAACTCCACACGATGCTCAAAGCTGAGGCAACCTTGCTTTACCAAGGCATAACCATGCCACACCGAACTTACTTTATACCAAGCCTCTACCAAGGGTGCTTACCCATAAGGCATCCAAATCCTCTCGCAAGGCATCAACTCAACTCGCCTCAAAAGCATCCAACTCGAATCATGGCATCCAACTCGCCTCATAGGCATCCAGCTCAGAGTCCCTCTACTGGACCAAACTCGCATCTACAATGCTCAACTCTCCTCAGATTAAGGCACTCGAAGGTAGTTGACCGCACTACCAACCACAAAGAAACTCTTGGCCTTAACACTAGCGCGAGACTCACGCGCACCAACACTTACCAACTGCCATAAACGGATCCAAGGCTAAAGGAGTGCACTAAACTCCGAACGGCATAGAACCATCTACTATGCCCAAGCCAAACTCAAGCCTGAACCAGACTTAGTGCCAAAGTGGCACACCAACCAATGCACCTCAAGTGCTACTACTACCAAATCCACATCTGAGGAAGCTGGGCTGTTAAACAACAGCAGGCTCTCAAGGGAGCAAAGATGTCCCTTCATCCGCCTCAAGCCACTAACACGGCAACTTGCCAATCAATCGGGCGACTGGTGGAGACTCTGCTAGTCCACCTCTCACAAGGGACTTCCACCACCATCTGATGAACCAAACAGCACAGGAACGGCACACCTCGGCCTCTGAACAGCAGGGCATCCCACAAACGGATGCTAAACTCAAACCTGGCCAACTACTTTACTACTAGCAGCAGGACTTACTAAAACATCGAGCTCTACAGGCATCCATTTGCCAAACTGGGCGGCTCCATCAACGCCAACCAACTCATCTGAATAAACATGCTGATCATGCCCTCCCGGGAACCTCCGGGGCTACAAGAGCTCTTGGGGAAATCTTTGAAACAAACTCGCTGTCAATTTTGGGCTATCCGTGCCGGGACTCCTCACTACGCGCTACAAAGCTGCGCGCTGGGTCTCCGCTCTCGATAGCTAAAGACACGCCATCAAAACTCTCATGGCTAGAGCACACTCTGCTCAAGGAGTCTCACTGAGGCGCTACTAGCCTCTACCCCCCCCTCCTCTAGGCAACTCAAGCTGCCGGGGCCAACCGGCATGCGGGCCTAACAACCTGGGACGCGGCCTCAACATCAACACGATCGGTCCAACTCCTCTGGCCGAACTCGCCAAGCGTCCTGCTCCTGCGGGTGCGATCAACATATCGGCGATCCGCACGAAGCACCTCCACCCTCTCACTAGGGGAAAAAAAGAATCTGGGCCACACATGGCCAGCGGGAGTCTAAGCTCTACCTCCCTCGGGGACGACGCCCCGGGGCATCCGAATCTATCTGGATACCTCAACAAGCCGCTAAACAAAGCGCTGCGCGATCAGAAAGTTGGCATGATGGCTCACTAAGCCCAAACCAACAACGAGTCGAGAACTCGCTCGTCTCGCTACACAACACAAGGCATAAAAGCTAGATGAAAAGTATTGTAAATTCTTACCCCTTTTCTTTAAAAGCAAGAACTTAGGCGCACTGATGACCGTCGGAGTCTTGATGATCATGGAAAAACAACCTACAACAAAAGGTCGGTCTCTACAGAATCTATGACTCTAAGCTCTGATACCAAGCTGTAAAGATCCGACCGAATGGGGCTCTAAATGGGCCCTTACCTCAATGCATGCATACAAATCAACAATAGAATTTGCAATAGGGTTGTTTTGATTCTAAGTAAAAACCAAAAACGGCAAGAGTTCATTTAAAAGTCAATACAAAATTCTTGAAAACTGTCCCTGTTTCCAAGCACTGCTCCAAGACAAATACATTTCCAAAACTTACTCACGATCAGAGATTTATTAAAAACATACAACTTTACAACATTTACAACAATGCTAGAATCCGGAAAAACATTCATAAAACAACCTAGGGCTCCGTGCCCAACTACATGCATTCAGAGGACATTTAAAACATAAACATAAATCTCGAGAGTTGAACAACGGGTTTCCATGATCACAGCTCCTCCTCCACCATCCCGCCTCGCGCCATGGTTTCTGAAAGATAAGTAAGGGTGAGTAACGAATTACTCAAGAAGAATCCCCAACCGGGGTACAATACGATATAATCAATCATCTAGAACCAAAGCATGCAAGCAAAGCAACTACCAACATGGATCATAGCTCAACGAGCTTACAAAGAAAGATCGGAGTCATCGGAAGTCTCCTACTTCCGGCCTAATGATTGGTTATCCTAACCAATCTCGGGACATCTCTCGAGGGTCTTTCTCTCTCACCAATTGATCAGCTCAAAACCGATCCCAAGGATGTCCTCAAGGGCCTCTTACCCTTGCTAACTGGACTTACGGAGAGTACCCAAGTCGCTCTAACGGAAGGAATGGTGTACTCACGAACATTAGCCGGAAGGAGCTCTCCGAACCGGCATCTAACGCGTGTGCACGCACACCGCATGCTCTTCTCGCGCAACCGGCGTAAATGCGGGGCCTAAGGGCAAACTACGCGGGCGTGCACGCATGCCTAAAACTTGGAAGCGGTGTCACCGATCACAGAGCGCGAGGCCTCGGCGCTCATCATGGCACCTGGTCCACCGACTGAAGCTAAGAACCGGCCAAGGCAAAGCTTACACCGTGGCGGGGTTCCGCTCTAGCAGCTACAAACTAGGCTATGCCGAAGTGGGTAGCTAATTCCACAACCGGCTGGTCGGGCGGGGTAGCAAGATACGTTATGCTGCGCACACTTTATTCCCGACCTGAGCTAAATCCACCTTAGTGACCGGGGGGGGAAGCAAGATACGTTATGCGTCGCACACTACTCCCGATCAGTGGGGACAAAGTACGTTATGTCCGCTCAGCCTCTGGATGATGACAAACCCTACAACTCTATCTAAGAGTACAGGGAAAAAGCAATGATTCCTGGCTAGCAAGCAAAGACCGACATCAATCATACTACCTAGCATGATACTACGAGCTTGAGCAGGAATCACAAACATGCTGGCAGAACAAACCTAGCATGGCACTAACATGTAATATCAAGCAAACATGCTAGCAGAAATCAATCAAAGCTGCTCTATTATCATCATGCTCATAACAGTCAGCAAACAAGCAAGGCAAAATCATGACAATATCGCAGGGCCCACACAACTCCGGTAAGAAATCCTTACCTGGTCGGAAGGCAACAACACACAATAAATTAACTGCGATCGAACCCGAGCAACGAGGCGCGGCTGACACTCGAACGAGCCGGCTGCACGGGCTAGGCAGCCAAAAGGGCTGGCTGGGCGCGCTGGGGCCGCAGGGGGCGCGCTGGCACGGGCGCTGGGCGCGAGCTGCGCGCGGAGGGACGCTGGCCGCACGCGACAGCGCTGGCGCTGGCGTGGCGCGGTGCTTGCTTGGTACGAGCTGGCGCGCGCGCCGGCAGACAGAGACGGGCGCGCGGGCGCGAGCGACACGACGCGGGGGCGCGAGATCTGGCGCTGGGACGCGCGATCGAGCTGGGCGAGGCTCGGGCGACGCGACGCGACATCGCGGCGCGCTTGTGGCTCGGCCTGAGGCGTGATTGGGCGACACGGACGAGCGGCGAGCGCGAGGGCGCGCGAGCTGGGCGACGCTGGGCGAGGGCGCGCGATGCTCGGGCTGGGCGAGGCAGGGGCGCGCGGCGCGGGCGAGCGAGGCGCGGCGCTCGCGACGCTGGCTCGGGCTAGCTGGCGTGGGCGAGCCAAGGCCGCACGGGTGGGTGGGCGAGCCATGGCTAGGGGTCGGGCTAGGTGGGGTGCTCGGGGAGAGAGAGAGAAGGAGAGAGAAAGATGCATTTTGCGGAAAAAAGAAAAGAAAAAGAGAAATAAAAGGAAAATGGGAAAAAGGGAAAAAATGGGATTTTTAATTCCATTTTCCATCCTTATCCACTTAAAACCTCAAAATCCCATTTCCCGGCTTCCTCCTTCGAGACCCGATCAAAGAAATCTTTTCCAATCAATCAAACTCACTTAAATCCAACTCCCAAAGCAACACTAAAGGCTCGGGCTCGAATCCCAAAAGAAACACCCAAACAACCATCACTTTGCCAAAACCCAAAACCACAACCGAACTTCCAAACGACTAGCCCAAACATCCGGGGACTCGCATGACCACCAACAAACAAGCCTCAACAAAGGCGGGAGCTACCTCGAAGCCTAGAAAACCACAAATCCCGCCGGAGAGCCAAAAGACCAAAATACCCCAAGGGGCAAAACCGCTCTAAAACCCAACCAAACAACCGAATCTTGACCAAGGCACCTCTAAAAATCGGAATAGGAAACTGGGCATTACGGATGCCTGCTGCTCGAGAGGCCGAGGTGTGCCGCTCTCTGTCTTTGTTTGGTTCATCGGATGGTGGTGGAAGTCCCTTGTGAGAGGTGGACTAGCGAGTCTCCACGATCGCCCGATTGTTTGGCAAGTTGCCGTGTTAGTGGCTTGAGGCAGATGAAGGGTCATCTTTGCCCCCTTGCGAGCTGCTGTTGTTGTTTAACAATTCCGGCTTCCTCGGATGTGGATTTGGTAGTAGTAGCACTTGAGGTGCATTGGTTGGTGTGCCACTTTGGCACTAAGTCCAGTTCGAGCTTGAGTTCGGCTTGGGCATAGCAGATGGTTTTATGCCGTTCGGAGTTCAACGTACTCCTTTAGCCTTGGATCTGTTTATGGCGCTTGCACCCGATTAGGGTCGTGCGGAGGGCTAGTTCGGTGGTAGTCAATGGACTACTGGCGAAAGGATGCTCGAGAGGAGCCGAGCCTCTTCCCGATGTTTCGGAGGTTGAGTAAGTCAGAGGTTGCCGGTTGGTAAATGTTGGTGCGCGTGAGTCTCGCGCTAGTGTTAAGGCCAAGAGATTTTCTTTGTGGTTGGTAGTGCGGTCAACTACCTTCGAGTGCCTAAATCGAGGAGAGTTGAGCATTGTAGATGCGAATTTGGTCCAATTGAGGACCATGAGTTGGATGCTTATCGGATGAGCTGGATGCTTATGAGGCGAGTTGGATGCTTTTGAGGCGAGATGAGTGATGCCTTGCGAGAGGTTTTGGATGCCTTAGGGGTAAGCACCCTTGGTAGAGGCTTGGTACAAAGTAAGTTTGGTTTGGCATGATTATGCTTTGGTAGAGCAAGGTTGCCTCAACTTCGAGTATCGTGTGGAGATGGAACTTTTGGTGTTCCTTGGATTGTTTGTATCATTGCCGGGAGTTATCGTTGCTTTGTGGAAAAGCGCTTGTTAGTCTTGGATCTCTAAAGGAAGGTTGGGAGTTGTGCACACAAGTGTGTTTTGTGTGGTTCGTTCCGTGGCGAGAGTTTGAGATCCATGTAGGGTTTTCTTTGGAGATCTCGTGCTCGGTTCCTTGAGAAGTTGGACTCGTGTGGTTGTTGTTGTAAGGCTTTGGTTGAGGTGGTAAGGATACCGTGCTCGTGGTATCAAGTTGTTGCTTAGGCAAGATTTGTTAAGTTGGGCCTAAGCTTGGTTGGCGGATCTTCTTGTTGATCGTTGGTTGGAGTTCAGTTGGAAACTGAACAAGAGCGGTGGTAGCTAAGCCGCGTGGTTTCTGATCGTCATGGCTAAGAGAGTTGTTCGGATCCTTCCTTGGGTAGAAGTTATGTTGTGGCCGATGCTTTGAGTAGGAGGATGACGATTCGTAGCGTTCGGGTCCTCTAGGTTCCCAAGGAGTTGGAGTTGGCCAAGCATGGTTGGGATCTTGGAAATTGGAGTTGTTTGTTCAGCGATTGTCTGTTAGATCGTATGCCTTGGCAGTGTGTGTGTCGAGGTTGCCGAAGAACCCTAGGTTGTGGAGAGCCTCTCCAAAGCTCGGTCCAGCCCGGCTAGTGAGTTTTGGGGTTGGCTAGCTGGAGGCGTGTAGTTTGTAGCCTCGGTGGAGTTGCTAGCAGTCTTGGTAGACTAGCAAGCTAGTGTTTGTTTGGAGTAAAGTCCGGAGTGGTTTCGGTGTGGTGGCAAGTTGGTGCTTGGTGTTGACCAAGGTGTGGATTGGAGTTGCTAGAGTTTAGTTATGCTCGTGGGGGCGAGTGGTTTGTGCCATGTTGGTTGTTTTTCCTGTTTCCAGGATGTTGAGTTGCCCCGTTTGGCATTTGGAGGTTCAGTCTGAGATGGATCCTTATTGTGCCCCGTGAGATTAGATGTTGTTGCTCTGGTGGAGCAAGACAGTGAGCGTATGTGGAGTTCTCTGTCCGTTGGTTGTCTGCTTGTATGAGCCGTTTCCTTCGGAGAGTTGTCAGGTTACTCCTTTGGTCTTGGAGTTAATGGTGGAAGCGCTAGCTTGAAGGAAAAGTTTGTTGGCTGCTTGGAAGTAGTCGTTTGTCCAGTTAAGCGGATTCTTGGATGGTGTTCTAGAGGCTGTAGTAAAGGTTGTTCTGCCTCTTGTGAGTGTTTGGCCAAGATTTGGTTCGTTTGTTGTTTCGAGAGCTAGTTCGGTTCTAGCTGGAGGGCGTTGCCCTGAGGTCTTGTTCCTAGTCATTAAGTTTTGGGAGTTGACCCCTCCCTCGGCAGTTGAGCAAGTGCTGTTTGTTTCGGTTTGGTGGTCCGATTGGTTGAGTTTTCTCTTGGGTGTTGCTTCCAAGAGAGTTGGTTGTTGTTGCCTTGGGTTTGAGCAAGTCAGCGAGCGTGTGTGATGTTCGCTGCCCTTCTGAGTTTGCTTGCTGGGAAGTCGTTTCCCGTTTGGTAGGAGTTAGCTTAGCTCCTGAGTTGTGTAGTTGATCAGAGTAGCGCGCAGTGATCACCCAGACGTGAGGGTCCTCGCTTTGTGTTGTTAGGAAGCAAAAAGTTGTTGTTCCCGCAAGGGCGGAGGCTAGCCAGTCAAAGTTGAGTTGTTCGGGCAAGTTGTTGGTCCTTTGGGGAGTGATGATTTCCTTTCCCTCTAGCCTCTGTGGTGGTTGAGTTGCTCCTTGGATGCCAGCCTCGAGTGATAGCTTGCGAGGTAGTCTTGCGGATTCGTGTGGCTCAGGATCCGTAAGCTTTGAGGTTGTCGTTATCCGTTTACCTTGTGAGGTTTTGGGAGTGGAGCTTCTGGTTGGAAGATGAGTTAGGCTTAGGCTTAAAGGGGAAGTCCTTTGAGTAGCCAGTTGGATTTTAAGAGTTGAGTAGTAGCTTGGAGGTGAGCGTTGCTCGTTATAAGTTTGGGTTGAGTTCTGCTGAGCAAGCCCTTCTCGGGCTTTGTTCCTAGTTGTTGTGAGTTCCCAGTTGGCGTTAGCAGAGCCGCGTTTGAGTGAGTTGGCACAGAGGTGCCGTGGCATGGGTTGGTAAGCTGTTGAGCTGTTTTCCTCAAGGTGTTGTGTAGCAGATAGCTGCGTGATGGTTTAGTCCTTGCTTCCCGAGTTTTCCTTGAGAGGAATGTTGGATGTTCCTTGCCTGGCGATGTTCTCCTTGGTCGGTTGCTGGTAGGTGTTCGTTGGAAAGTTTGCGTTCGGCCGATGAGGAGTTCTAGTTTGTTGGCTTGGCCGAGTGGAGTCTGTACTTGGCCCTTGTTATTTTTTTTAGGTGGCCGTAGCTGAAGTTTCAGCTGGTGTGAGTATTGTTAGCCGTCTGGTGTACCAGGATGGTGCCCCTTGCCTTTGGTTCGGCGATTTCTCCTTAAGATGGTTGCTTAAGTGTTGTGGTCGTGTTCTAGTTGGAGAAGTTTGTCTTTTTGGATCAGTCGCCATTGGTTGTTCGTTTGTATCTCGTTAAGGGCTGTAGTCAAGGTTTGAGGTTTGTTGGTCTCTTGTGAAGTAAGAGTAGGCCGTTTAGTTTTGGAATCTGGAAGGTTCGATTGTTGCTTGATTTGTTGTAGGGTTGAGTTTGTTTGTTGACAGCTGTGCACAGTGTTTTTATGTATCGATGTTGGGGCAGCATGTGCCGGACCCATTGCTCATTGTGGACTTTGAGCCCTTGCAGCTCATTAAGGGTTTAGGGCTTCGAGGAGAAGCCTATGAGTATTCGGTCTTGAGTCGAAGACGTTGCGTAGAAGTGAGATCCGTTGGTAAAAGTTTAGTGAAGGAGTCCGAGTTCGGAGGAGGCCGCTCGTGGCGGGAAGGACGGGATGAGAATGCGATATCTGTGTTGTTTGAGTCTTAAGGACTTTCGAGGACGAAAGTCATAAAAAGGAGGGAATATTGTAACGACCTGAGTTTTCATCCCGGTCTTCAGGTATGCCCTAGGGGTATTTTAGTAATTTGGTCGGGCCGTCAGGACTGCGTTTATATCTTTTTCAGTTGCTAAAATTATTGGATAGATTTATGTAGTAGGTTTTGGAAGGATTTGTGGTTTGGTTTGAGCAAGGTTTGGTGCAAAAGTAAAAATAAAGGAAATTGTCTTTTGCACTGGGTTTGAACCAGGTCGCTGGGAAGCTTGTGGGGATGTGTACCAATTGAGCCATTAGGTGCTCTTGTTGCTCTTTTCGCATCACATCTTAGTTAACCTTGGATCTTTGGTGATTGGTGCATTTGGTTAAATGAAATAGAAATTAGGTTTGTTGTGTTTTCTTCTCCAAAAGAATTGTGGCCGCCCAAGCTTTCTCCCAAGCTCTCCTTGCCGATTCTTCATCCTTGCAGCTCCCTTGGGTTCGATCATCATCATTCCGGGTAAGTCTTCATCCTCTTCATCTCCTCATTTGGTTTTTGATCTTTGGCGAAGGTAAGATGTAGGGTGTGTGTGTGTTTGTGTTGGTTGCGGCCCCACCGAGAGGAGCGACCATCATCGCGCCGTCCGGCTCGCCCAGATCTGTCCGGCAGCCGCCGCCAAGACGCGAGATCCGCCTAGCAGCCTTGCCGTTCGTCCTCGCCCGATCGCCGCGACGCTAGATCGCGCCAGCAGCAGCCCAGATCGTCGTTCGTCCTCGCCCGATCGCTCGCACGCCAGATCGCGCCAGCAGCAGCCCAGATCGTCGTTCGTCCTCGCCCGATCGCTCGCCGCGACGCCAGAGGCCCTCGCCAGCGCCGCGCGCCGCCGCCCAGACGCGCTGCGCGCGCCGCGCGCGCCGTCCTGCTGCCGTGCATCCGTGCGTGTGTCGTGCCGGTAGCGCGGCCAGCGCAGCGTCCTGCCTCGCTGCTGCTTGCGTGATAGCGCGCAGCCGCCGCGCGCGTCCACGCCGCGGCGCGTCCCTGCCGTGTCGTGCGGTAGCGCGGCCGGCGGCGTCCTGCTGCGTGCCGGCTTGCAGCAGACCCCAAGCTCGTGTCGTCGTGCCGCGTGAGTTCCCCGAGCCGAGCTTGTCGTTCTATTGTTGTTTAGACATTTTAGATGCTGATTATTGTTGGTTTGCTAGGTTCCCGCTCTTAGCTCGGGATTGTTCGCATGACTTAGGATTTGTGTGTAGAAGTCTTCCACCAAGGTAAGGATTTCTTTACGGGGTTGTGTGGACTCTGCGGTATATTTGTGATTGTTGTTTTGTATGCTGTGTATGATTACTAGCATGTTTAGCCCTAGGTGCTCTGCTCAATTCTCGATGGCATGAACTCTTGTATTGTTTCTCATGTTAGCCCATGCTAGGTTGTTCCATTCTAGCATGTTCGATATCTGTTCTTGCTTCGTAGTATCATGCTAGGTTCCTTGTATCTCATTGAGCACGTATTGGGTGCATTGATTGAATTGTTATTATTGTTAAGGTTTAGAATTCGGTGTAGATAGCATCATCCGGGCCCGATGCATAAAGTATCTTGCATCTATGGCAAGGACGTTCGAGACGATTCTCCTTCCTTGGACCCCGTGAGGGATTAGCTATCCCAACCGGTAGGCCCCGCAATCTTGGGTGATGGTGGTAGTCTAAGCGATGCCCCAACGGTCGGGATGATGACTTGGCAATGCCTAGTCCCGGCGGCCAGCGGCACGTCCTCGGCGTGTTCGGCAAGAGCCCTTGATTGCCCTGTTAAGGTAAGGACGGCTTCTGGTGTAAGCCTACCATGACCGTTCCTTAGCCTCAAAGTGCGGTGGTACAGCCGACATAGTTCACGTGTCCGTGTCTCACACCCCTATGTCGGTGACACCGATCCAGAGATTTAGTTAGGCGTGGTATCCGGATATGGGCGGCTTGCCACTGACCCGACACCCCCATAGTGCTGTAGAAGCACGCGGTGCATCCTTACGCTCATTCTGGCGCCGACCGGAGAGCTCCTCGGGATCTTGAGCTAGTGCACCTTTCAGATCGACAGTGAGAGCAGCCGAGGCGGGACTTGTTCCCGTATAGCGCGTTTAGTGTGTTGTGGTATTTTCCGGACTAAGACCCCGAGTTGGCATCCGAGGTCCAAGTGTGGACTTAGCTATGTGCTCCGCTCTATGTTTGTACTCATAGCTTGCATACATTCTTCTAGATGATCATGTATATCGTATTGTACCCGGGTGGGGATTCTTACTGGGTAATTCGTTACTCACCCTTATTCGTGGTTTTCCACAGTAATCAAGGCGGGAGACAGGATGGTGAAGGAGGAGCCGTGATCATGGAATCCTGCTTTGTCATCTCTCGACTATTTTATTTTATCATGACTCTTGACTTTTGTTATTTCCCCGAATGCATGTATACGGGCACAGAGCCCCCGGATGGTTTCTTACGTTTTATGGATTCCCAGGATATTTGTACTTGTGGAATGTTTTAATGGTTTAAATAATCTCGATCGAGTATGCTTTTAGAAATGTATGTTTTGGTTGTTGAATGTTTCTGTTTTTACTTGGAATCCGAAATGTGTTTTTCATAATGTCTTCTATTTTCAATACATGCATTGGGGTAAAGGCCATTTAGAACCCCTTTTGGGTTGGGTCTTTACAATCTCCCTCCAGCATCTCAACTGTGCTGGCCAAAAGCTCTTCCTTGCCACATCTATAGCAAGCACGGGCGAAGCTCCACACAATCCAAAAAAAATGCCTTACCACACTTGATGCGATGAGCCGACTGCCTAGCCCCGCCCTGCTGACGATCCTAAGCTCTAACCTGCGGTCGGCGCTGATCTCGACCCCTAGACTGGCCCTGTCGGCGAGTCTACCATCCACTTGAGCGGGAACCACCGGAAGACCCAAACGTCCTCTTGCTCAAAGCATCAGCCACATCGTAGCTTCTACCCAGGGCAAGGGCCAACTAGCATAACTTGCCTACGCAACAACCCAGCTACCGGCACGGTAACCTCTCAACCAAAGTTAGGGCACTTGCCAAGAACTAAAGCCCTAACTCCTCATATTGAGCACTGGTTTCACAACCCGAATCCTTTCGTTGTTCCCCAAACATACCCCACGAAATGAGCTATGCAAAAGTACACCGACGTGTACAGCTAATTGGATTCCTTGCGATTCAACCAGAACTCTCACACAAGGCAACTTTTGCCTCCAAACAGGGCCACAACTAGCAAGGGAGCAACAAGAGTTCACAAACCCTCTCGGGGTCAACTCACCACGAAACGACACATTGGTCAACTCACTCAACAAGAGCATAGCCACACCAAGCTAACCTTCCTCATACCAATGGTCTACTAAACGTGCTTCGATCAACCATCCCACTCATGGCTCTAACACTGGATAAACCACGCATCATCGATGCCAACTCTACTCATATTAGGGTAACTTCAGGGTAGTCGAATCACACGACCATCCAACTGGCTCACAAGCCCACAACACAGGCGCGAGAACTCGGACGCGCTAGCCCTTAACAACCAACATCATCCTTTACAACACAAACATCCCTTTACGAGCTTTAGGCCCCTCTGAGGGTAGGGAAGGTCACACTCCAGGTGGCAGGGCAATGGCACTCAACACAAGAGTAGCCTACTCTCTGGCATCTCGTCTAACAGACAAGCCACGGCCCACTCCTGCATCCCACTCGATGCTCAACAAATACTCAGGCCAACCCTCGGATGGCAACAACTAGTTCCATAGTTGGAACATGCTAACAACAGAGTGCTCCACACTACACCCTGGCTACGAGGGTACTAAAAGAACTGGCTGCAAAACGACAGTAGGCTTGCAAGGGGACATGATGTCTCTACATCCTTCTCAAAAGCTACTAACACGGCAACTTGCCAATCGACAGGGCGTCTGGTGGAGACTCTGCTGGTCCACCTCTCTCAAGGGACTTCCACCACCAAACTGTTGTATCAACAGCACCAGAACGGCACGCCTTGGCCTTTGAACATCAAGTCATCCCAACACTCGGATGATAAACTCCATCCTGGCCAACCACCTCGCTTCTGCTTGCCAAACTCGGCGGCTCGAATAATGCCAACTAACTCATCAGCATAAACCTGTTGATCAAGCCCTTCCGGAAACCTCCGGGGCTACTGGAGCTACTAGGGGGTGTCTCCTAAATAAACTCTGTCAACCGGGCTATCTGCACCCGGGACTCCTCACTACGCGCTACAATCTGCGCCTGGGTCTCCGCCCTCTGATAGCTAAAAGACCTGCCATCAACTCTCTCATGGCGGGAGCACACTTTGCTCAAGGAGTCACGCTTTGAGGTAGACTAGCCTCTACCCCCTCCTCTTGGCTGCTCAACTGCCAGGGCCAAAACTGGCCTACGGGTCTAGACAACCCTGGACGTGGTCTTAACAACAACACGATCAGTCCAACTCCTCGGTTGGACATACCAAACGTCCCTGCTCCTCAATGTGTAATCAACAACTGGCGGTCTACACGAAGCATAAAAACAAGCCCACGTTGGGGCTCTCACTGCCCAACAAGGGTAACACATGTATACTAGATGCAGTATTGTAATTCTTAACCCTTAACCTTAAACTTACGGACATACCTGATGGCTGTCGAAGCGCTGATGATCATGGAAAACAACCTACAAGCTGCGCAGTCGGTCTACGAGAACCTATAACTCGAGCTCGATACCAACCGTAAGGACCCGACCCAAGAAAGCGGTCTCTAACCTAAAGTCCTTACTTAGCATGCATGATTAAGAATGTAAAACGTCATTGAGCTTGAAATTTAAAACTTTGCGAAGAGGCATATTTAAAACAAATCCATAATTCCAATTAAATAAAACAAGTAAATGACTGATCAGTACTTTCTTAAAACAAATCAAGGGAAATGGTACGAGAATCATAAAATAGTTTTTGAGTGTTTTTCCTAGGGACCCAAGTCCCACTACATGCTAAATCATAAAGAAACCAAAGAAAAGAAACGTGCAACTCTCAGAGTCGATTATCCATGATCATCCAGCAGCCTCCTCCTAGCCATCCAGCCTCTGTCCCAAGTTACCTGATGGAAAACCACAGAGAATAAGGGTGAGCAACGAAATACTCAGTAAGAATCCCCAATCGGGGTACAATACGAAACAACTCATCTAGCACACGGACATGCAACCAAACAATGACTTAGAGCGGAAACGGTTGGTTTAGGCTATGAGCTACTTCAAGGGCGAGCCTACTCAAGGACTTCCGTCTACAGCCTCTCCTAAGTCCTACATTTGGATGCCCTTCGGGCCTTACACAACCTAGGACACAGTGATGCCCAGTGGGGCCTTACACACTTAGGTTTCAGTGATACCCAGTGGGGCCTTACACCCTAGGATGCCCATCGGGCCTTACACCTCTAGAATCAGTGATGCCCAGTGGGGCCTTACACACCTAGGATGCCCATCGGGCCTTACACCTCCTGAATCAGTGAGGCCCAGTGGGGCCTTACACACCTAGGATGCCCATCGGGCCTTACACCTCCAGAATCAGTGATGCCCAGTGGGGACTTACACACCTAGGATGCCCATCGGGCCTTACACCTCCAGAATCAGTGATGCCCAGTGGGGCCTTACACACCTAGGATGCCCATCGGGCCTTACACCTCCAGAATCAGTGATGCCCAGTGGGGCCTTACACACCTAGGATGCCCATCGGGCCTTACACCTTCAGTTGTCCATTGGGGTCTTACCCGAGCGGGACCTACACTAGACCCTCCTACTATCTTCTATACTAAACCTAACATGTCAAAACCTAACACGGAACTAACGGAATACAAACTTAAATCGAACATGAATCAGAAGCAAACATGAAGCCTATCCACTAGAAACTCATACAGTTATGAAAAATCAATATGCTAACAAGTATTCGCAGGGTCCACACAACCCCGGGTAAGAAATCCTTACCTGGAAACAAGTGGAAAGTAACTATCACGAATCTACAACCGACCCTCGAGCTTTTAAGCGAACCCGAGCGACCTAAGCAAGTAATAAAATATCCTATGTAAATAAACAGCAACTAAAATCACGAAGTCCAAAGGGTGGAGGCTCGGAAATTTACCAACCGAGAAGGCACCGGGCTGGGCAAGGCAGCAAAGCAGGTAAGTGAGAGCGAGCGGCAGGCGCGCGCGCGTGGTCGAGCAGCATGGGCTGCTGGCTCGCTGGGCGACTAGTGCAGCAGGGGCGCTGAGCGCGGGCGCGCGGAGGCAAGGGCGAGGCGCGTGGTCCTCGCCATCACGGCAGGCAGGGCGTGCGGTGGGGAAGACGGGCGTCGAGAGCGCGGCGCGGCGCGATGGAGCGCTGGCGCGACGGAGACAGCAGCGACGTTGTGGCGCACGCGCAGCGAGCGGCGGTGATGCGGGGCGTGCGTGTGCGGCGATAAATGGGTTGGCTCTGCGGGCTGGGTTGTGCGGCAGAGCGGCTTGGGGGCGGCGGCGGGCGCGGCTGGGTGCGACGGCGGCGTGGACGAGGGTGTGGGGCTACGGCGGCGTGGGCTGTTTGGGCTGGGTGGTGCGGCGCGACTGGGCAGCCTGGGGTGTGGTGGCTCTGCTAGGCTCCTTGGCTTGGTTCCAAGGCTTGGTGCGGCTAGGGTTTGGAGAGAGAGAGAGAGAGAGAGAGAGAGAGATGCAAAAACAAGGGGAATGGGATTTTCTTTCTTTTTTTTTTCTTATTTTAAATAGGCCTAAAATCCCTTCCCAAGGCTTCCTCCTTCGAGACCCGGCTGAAACGACTTTCCTCCTAAATAGAAACTCATTTAATCCAAGTTTCCACTTCACCATCTAGGGCAAGGGTTCAAACACAAAGGAAACACTTAAATAATAAATAATTTTTGCCATTATCTAAAATGCTCCCAAACTTCTAAACAACTAGCCCAAACTCCTTGGGTCTTGCAACCATCAACAATTAAGCTTTGACGAAGGCAGGAAGAACCCCGAAGTCCTGAAAATCCACATACCTGGCTCCGGGGAGCAAAAGACCAAAATACCACTAAGGGTTCAAATAGCTCTAACGGCCCATCCGAACATCCGAATAATGAACTGGAAACACCTGGGAAACCGAAATAGAAAACTGGGCCGTTACAATTTAGCTTAGGTCGGGAGTAAAGTGTGCCAAGCATAACGTATCTTGCTACCCCCCCCTGACCCGCCGGTTGTGGACTTAGCTACCCACTTCGGCAATAGCCTAGTTTGTAGCCTGCTAGAGCGGAACCCTGCCAACGGTGTAACCCTACCTTGGCCGGTTCTTAGCTTCAGGTCGGTGGATCAGGCTGCACAGATGAGCGCCGAGGGCCTCGTGCTACTGTGATTAGTGACACCGCTTCCGAGTCATATGCATGTGCACCTGGCCCGCGTAGTTTGCTCTTAGGCCCCCGCATTTACGCCGGTTGCAGAGAGCATGCGGTGTGCGCGCACACGCGTTAGTCGCCGGTTCGGAGAGCTCCCCCGGGCTAATATTGTGAGTACACCATTCTTACCGTTAGAGCCTGACTTTGGGTACTCTCCCGTAAGTCCAGATTAGTGCAAGGGCAAGGAGGCCCTTGAGGACATTCTAGGGATCAGTGTATTCCCCCCGAGTGACAGATACCTCGGTGATCTCCTAGGATTGGTCAGTGTATCCAATCCTAGTTAGGTCGGAAGAAAGAGACTTCTGATGGCTCCAGATCTTGTTTTATGAGCTCGTTGAGCTATGATCTGTGTTGATAGCTGTTTGCTTGCATGTTGAGGTGCTAGATGACTGATGTATCGCATTGTACCTCGGTTGGGGATTCTTACTGAGTATGTTTATACTCACCCTTATTTATCTTTCAGGTAGCTTGGGACAACACCAGGATGGCTAGCGGAGGGAGCTGATTGATCATGGGGAGCCGCCGGCACTCTGACATTTATTATTGCATTGTTATTCAGCATGTAGATGGACAGGAGTCCTAGGGGAACATTGTTTAAATTGTATTGTATATTTTTATAAATACTGGCCAGGATGTTTTACTACTGTTGGTTTGTTTAAATGAAAACTGTTGTTTATGTTTTAAGGGTTTCCCCTTCTCATATGTTTTGAATGGTTTTTAAATATGAGCACTAAACCGCTTGTTATCATATTTAACTTGCATGCTGAGTGAGAACCCCAGTTTAGGACCATGTTTTAGGTCGGGTTCGTCACACCCGGGCCCCAACGCCAGTCCGCGTCTACACGCCCGCGCCACAGCGCCCGTTCGCGCGCAGCTCCATCGCGAGCCGTCCAACCGCGCGCATCCCCTTGCCGAGCCAGCTCGCCCAGCAGCGCCCAGCCTGTTCGCCCCAGCCGCACGTCCTGCCTGCCCACTTGTTGCCGAGAGCCTGTTTTGTCGAGAGAGTTGGGTCGAGACCTAGTACCTTCTCGGTTGGTAATTCTTGAGCCTCTACTCTTTTGGACCCTAAGATGTTAGCTGTTGTTTGTTTAATTAGGATGATTTTATTGTTTGCATAGGTTGCTCGAGTTCACTTAGAAGCTCGAGGGTCGCTTGTTGGTTGTGGTAGTTATTTTCTGCTTGTTTCCAGGTAAGGATTTCTTACCGGGGTTGTGTGGACCCTGCGAATACTTATTAGGATATCATATCTTGTACTGTATGAGATTCCTAGTGAATAGGATTCATGTTTTCTTATTCTGGCATATCCATGTTTCCTGTTCGTATTCTGTTAGTTCCATGCTAGGGTTTTCTTATTCTGGCATATCCATGTTTCCTGTTCATATTCTGTTAGTTCCATGCTAGGGTTTTCTTATTCTGGCATATCCATGTTTCCTGTTCATATTCTGTTAGTTCCATGCTAGGGATAGACAGGTAATGTATAATGTAGGAGACTGTAGGGGTTATTAGTTAGGTTCCGCTTGCGTAAGTACCCAATGGGCACCAATGCGTTGCTAGTGTATGTAAGTCCCCGATGGGCACTACACTGCTGGCTTTATGTGTAAGTCCCTGATGGGAATCATAAGGTTGCTAGGGAGTGTAAGACCCTGATGGGCATCTCCGTGTTCCTAGCTGGAGTAAGACCTCGATGGGCATCCTAGATGTGCAAGACCTCGTTGGGCATCATTGATTTGTGGAGTAAGACCCCAATGGGCATCCGTATGCGTAAGACCCCGATGGGCATCATTGATTTGTGGAGTAAGACCCCGATGGGCATCCGTATGTGTAAGACCCCGATGGGCATCCTTGTGTGTAAGTCCCCGATGGGCATCACTGAGTTTAGCAGGAGTAAAACCCCGATGGGCATCCTTATGTGTAAGACCCGATGGGCATCATCGCGTCCTAGGTTGTGTAAGACCCCGATGGGCATCAAGTTGTAGAACCCAGTGTAGGTTGTAGCTGTAAGCCCTTGAAAAGCAAGCTCTAGGAGTGGCATAAAGCCTAAACCAACTGTTTTGCTTTAAGTCATTGTATGGTTGCGTGTTAGTGTGCTAAATGAGATGTTTTCGTATTGTACCCTGGTTGGTTTGGGTGTAGATTGTCAGCATGCTGGTTACTCGTAGAGGGCAGGGAGGCTCAAGGCCGACCACCCAAGGCATTCGTATTGATTGTGACACTGGAGGGACGTCGTCCCACGCCGAGGCTGATGTTAGGCCACCTGCAGGCCCTTCTGCTGTATTTCCCGGAGAGGGCATGGAGGCAACTGAGCCTCGAGAGGCTGCACCGGGAGCAGCTTTTGTGGAGTCCATGAGGGGTCTTATGGTTGGACTGCTAGCTGACCAGAGGGCTGAGTAGAGAGCTGAGACGCGGGCTTTGTTAGCCGCGCAGAGGGAAGAGTCCCGAATTCAGATAGAGTAGTTGACCAAGATGGTTCAGCAGAGGACTGTAGTGCCACCAGCACTGCCAGCTCCGCAGGAGCCGATCGTGAATGAGGCCGTTGTGGCGGAAGATGCTGAGGATCTGGGCATGTGGCTGAAGGATTTTGTCAAATGGAAGCCCGAGAAATTTAGTGCCCCTAGAGAACCGTTAGTAGCAGCCAGATGGATTGCTGAGATAGAGTACACATTCATGGTGATGGCTTGTCCTGAGGTGCAGCGAGCCCGTTGTGCAGCTCACGTGCTAGCTGGTACAGCTAAGTGGTGGTGGGATTCCACTTTGAGTGAGATACCGGCTGGGTCTCCACCTGCCACCTGCGATTTCTTCAAGGCTGAGTTCAAGGCAAAGTTTATCATTGAAGAAGCCCAAGAGAAGATGATTGAGCTATTTTCAAACTTGAAATATGGGTCTGATTCGATTAAGGTCTATGAGAAGAAGTTTTCGGAGTATGTGTACTTCGCGCCGCAGTTGATTGCTACCCCTGAGCTGAAGATCAGGAAGTTTATTATTGGTTTGAGATAGGGAGTGTCTCAGGAAGTTAGGGCACATGCCCCAGAGACTTTTGCCAAGGCAGTGCAGTTGGCAACGATTTACGATGGGAAGTATCCTCCAGAGCAGGTTTCTAGTGCTGCTGTGCAAAAGGTCCTAGTATACTCGGTCCAGAAGCGTAAGTTTGACTTAGGAAGCAATAGCCGTGTGGGCGGTCAGCGCCGTCAGGGTTCTTATCAGGGCAGAGACGAGTATCGGAATCGAAACCGTGATCAGCCTATCCAGCAAGGCGTAGGGAGGCCGCCACCGTATTGCAACCCTTGTAGGAAGCCGCATTAGGGTCCTTGTGGAGGTAACCCTAGGGCTGGCTATAACTGTGGTAAGGAAGTGCATCAGGCCCGGTTTTGCAACCAGAAAGCAATGCTAAGCAAAGCCAAATTTCAAAGAAAGAGAGGCGAGTGTATGCTACGACCGCCAGAGGCCGAGCAAGCGGGGCATGATGGCGAGTACGCTCCTAGTTCTTGATCACCTTGCCTTTGTGTTGTTTGATTCGGGTTCCACTCATTCTTTTGTGTCTGCTATTTTTTCTGAGCATGCTTGCATGATTTTAGAGCCTTTAGGATTTGAGTTATCTGTTGCAACTCCTTCAGGAGCTAGTATGTTGGCTAGTCAGAAGATAAAGGACAGTCGGATATAGGTATCCGATGAGTCTCTGTAAGTTACGCTCATAGTGCTGGCTATGAGTGGTTTTGATGTGATCCTCGGCATGGATTGGTTAGCTGATAACCACGCGATGATTGACTGCCGCTGGAAGAAGGTAGTGTTCAGCCCGCCGAGCAGGCCTAGCTTTAAGTTCCGGGGCATCCAGAGCGGGTTGTGTCTGCCAGTGGTTTCGGCAGTTAAGGCCCACTATTTGCTAGCTCGAGGAGCTTGGGGCTTCTTAGCTAAGTTGTCTGGAGTTAGCCGTGATCGGTTGTCTGTTGAGCAAGTGCCCATTGTGCAAGAGTTCGCAGATGTATTTCCTGAGGAGTTGCCTGGTCTACCGTCAAAGAGGGAGGTTGATTTCTCAATAGGGCTTGAGCCAGAAACTCGTCCTATCTCGAAAGCTCCTTATCGTATGGCTCCAGCTGAATTGAAAGAGTTAAAGGAGCAGTTGCAAGAGTTGTTTGACAGAGGATTTATTAGATCGAGTGTGTCCTCGTGGGGAGCACCCATGTTGTTTGTTAAGAAAAAGGATGGCTCGATGCGTCTGTGCATCTATTATAGGGAACTGAATAAGGTAACCATAAAAAACAAGTATCCACTGCCACGTATTGATGACCTGTTTGACCAACTCCAAGGAGCTTGTGTGTTTTCAAAGATTGACTTGAGGTCGAGCTACCACCAGTTAAAGATCCGGGATGAAGATATCCCTAAGACAGCTTTTAGGTCGAGGTATGGTCACTACGAGTTCGTGGTCATGTCTTTCGAATCGATTTAACGCCTTGGTGCATTCATGGACATGATGGACAGAGTGTTCAAGGCGTTCCTGGACCGCTTTGTCATTGTGTTCATAGATGACATTCTTGTGTACTCAAAGTCTAAGGAGGACCATGCATCGCACCTAAGATGATTTTGACAAATTTTGCGCGAGAACCAGCTTTATGCGAAGTTTTCTAAGTGTGACTTTTGGCTTGAGGAGGTAGCTTTCCTAGGACACGTTGTGTCTAAGGAGGGAGTGGTTGTAGACCCTTAAAAAATAGAGGCAGTTAGTTCGTGGGCCAGACCGACGACTGTGTCGGAGATTCGTAGTTTTCTGGGTCTGGCCGGTTATTACTGTCGCTTTGTTCAGGATTTTTCTGCTATAGCCGCACCGCTGAAAGTTTCGCTAAGCTGAGCAGTTTGACGTCCGCCCCAGTGTTGGCAGTTCTAGAGGGAACAGGGGGTTTTGTGGTGTTTAGTGATGCCAGCAAGTTTGGTTTGGGTTGCGTTCTGATGCAGCACGGTAAGGTAATAGCATATGCCTTAATGCAGTTGAAACTGCATAAGCAAAATTATCCGACTCATGATATGGAGTTGGCAGCTGTCGTCTTTGCACTTAAAGTCTGGAGGCATTATTTGTATGGGGAAAAGATTCAAATTTTCTCGGACCACCACAACCTCAAGTATTTCTTCACCCAGAAAGACCTAAACATGATACAGAGGAGGTGATTGGAGCTTGTAAAAGATTACGACTGTGAAATCCTGTATCACCCTAGGAAGGCAAATGTTGTAGCAGATGCACTGAGTAGAAAGACCTCGCATTTGGAAACGCTGGCAAATCCCAAAAGTATTATAAGGAAAGATCTTGAGAAAGCAGGAATAGAAGTGTTGTTAGGAGAGGTTACAGCCAGGGTAGCCCAATTGACGATGGGCAAGGGCTGCTGCTCTCCTCTCGGCTGGGTGCACAAAACAACAAATCTCACCTCTTCTTCACTCAGCCAGCAAGAACACACCAAACGGAAGAAGAAGAAGGGATCGAGAACTCTTACCCAGGACGACGATCGATCGACGAAGCTGCTTGGGGAGAGAAGGGCACGGCAAAAGCTAGGGAGAGAGCTTGGGCGGCTAGGGAGTTTGGAAGAACACAAAAAGAAGAAAACCTAAATTCCTCTTTATTAAATCAAACACACCAAAATCCCACAAACCCAAAGCTAACCAAGACATACCGCAGAATGAGCATAAAAAAAGCTTGTAGCACAACCGACAACACTACTCAACTGACCACTGAGGCATCCCGGGTTCAAAACCTAACATCTACACTTTTAATTCTCTAATTTACTTTTGCATCTCTCCATGCCCAAACACATCCTCAAGGCATCAAAACCCTTCATAAGACCATCCAATAATTTTAACAGCTGAAAAAGATAGAAACGACCCTGACGACCCGACCAAATTACCAAAATACCCCTAGGGCCTACCTGGAAGACTGGGATAAAAACCTGGGTCGTTACAATATTCCCTCCTTTTTATGACTTTCGTCCCCGAAAGTCCTTAAGACTGAAACAGCTCAGGATAATGCAATATCATCTCGACCTCCCGCTCCCAAGAGGCTTCCACTAAACGGATCTCACGACTACGCAACGTCTTCGTCTCAAAGGCAAAAATCCTCTCAGGCTTCACCTCGAAGCTTAAATCCTCATTTAGCTGCAAAAGGCTCAAAGTCCACAACGTGCGACGGGTCCGTCACATACTGCCTCAACATCAATACATGAAACGCACTATGCACAGCTGACAAGAACGGAGGAAAGGCTAACCAATATGCAACTCTGCCAATCCCCTCAAGAATCCCAAACGGACCAACAAACGGGGACTAAACTTCCCTCGCTTACCAAACCTCAACACACCTCGCATCGGTGCAACCTTAAAAACACGTACTGTCCACCTCAAACTCTAAATCTCGATGTCGTACATCAGCGTAACCCTTCTTCCTGCTCTGAGCAGTCAACATACGAGCTCTAATTTTCTGCACTGCACTGCTGGTCAAATGTAGCAACTCAGGGCCAAAAAACTGACGGCCACCAACCTTTTCCCAAAACACTAGAAACCTGCAACATTTACCATACAATGCTTCAATGGAACCATATGAACTAACAGCTGGGAACTGCTACCCAAGGCAACCTCATAAAACCAACAGTGGTCCCCCGCTACCTAACCATAGAAACACCAACTCGCAACAAGATCTAAAGGATCTGGCTCACTCCTCCCAAAAGACCATCGGTGAGAGGGTGAAAACACTACTAGGACTGAACTCGGCTCATAAGCCTCTTCAGAACGCTCTCCAGAACCACGGTTCATCAACTTACTGCCTATAATGAACCTTTGTTGCCACACCCTGGTGCCAACAACTTTAGCCTCACACTGCCATGTCACTACTCCATAGTAATGACATCTCCACCGGGGTGAGGTGTGAGCTCTAGGTACTGAAACTAATCTGCCAAAAATCCAAACTCACACAACAACCTCAACCAATTGCCGGCTTCCACACGAAAACCTACAAACCAACAACTTGAGTGCTACGAACATCGAAAACCTAACCAATCGCAAGCTGCATAGCTATGCCAATCTACTCCACTCTAGCTCGACCTAGGTCACTGACTGGAAAAGTCAACCCGCTATCAACAGGGCCCCAGATGGCTCCCTCCACTAAACTTACCTCCATGCAAGCAACGAAACGAAGCTCGCCTCAAATATGAAACACATCTCACAAGTCCAAACGATAACACAAACAGGCTTATACCCTCTAACTTAGGCTTATTGCACCTTCCCACCGGAACTTCATATACGGAACGCCACTACCCGGTTAACACCAGCTACCAAGAACAAGAACACCAACAATGGCGGGCAGAGCACAAGCTACACTAACCAGCAAGGATCTCTCAAAGGTCAAGACCCTAGACCAGCTACAATGGTGCAACCTCAGCCCACACTGAAACAAAGGGTTTCTCAACTACAAAGGTGCAACAGCTCCCAGGCCAAACACACAAGGTACCTTAACTGAATAGGTCATATGCTCACAGGAGGCAGAACAACCCTTATAGCAACTTCCAGAACACCACTCAAGAGTCTGCTTAACTGGACAAACAACTGCTTTCAGGCGGCCAACAGACTTTCCCTCTTCCTAGCACCACTACCACGAACTCCAAGACCAAGGAATAATCTGACAACTCCTAAGAGGAAACAGTTCCTTACAAGCGGACATCCTAAGGACAAAGAGCTCCACACACGCTCGCTGTCTTGCTCAGCTAAAGCAACAACATCTAAGTCTCACGGAGGCAACAACAGGGGGGTTCCACCACAGACTGAACTGCCAACCACAAACTCCTGAAACTCCAGAAACAGGAAAAGCATCTGACAGGGCAAGAACCACACGCCCCACGAGCAAGGCTAACTTCTAGCAACTCGAAAACCACACCTTGGTCGACACCAAGCACCAACTTGCCACCACACCGGAACCAATCCGAACTCTACTTCAAACAAACTCTAGCTTGCTAGCCTACCAAAACTGCCAGCAACTCACCCGAGGGCTATAACCTACACGACTCCGGATTGTCAACTGAAACTCACTGCCTGGGTCTGACTGAGCTCTGGTGGGGCTGTCCACAACTAGGGTTTCTTTGGCACCCTCAAACACACACTGTCGTCAAACGGTCTAACAGTCAACTGCCAGAACAAACAACTCCTTTTTCCAGCATTACAACTATGCTGGCCTGCTCCGAACCTCGAAACCAAAAAGACCAGAAACGCTACAGACTGTGTCATCCTCCTACTCAAAGCATCAGCCACATCGTAGCTTCCACCCAGGGTAAGGATTCCGAACAACATCCTTAACAACTACGGTCAGAGACTACGTGGCTTCGCTACAACCACCATTTGTTCAGTACCATCTGAACTCCAACCATGAACAACAAGAGGTTCCACCAACCAAGTTAGATCCGACATAACAAAACTTGCCTAAGCAACAACCCGACTACGAGCACGATATCCTTACAACCTCATCTAAGGCCTTTCAACCTCCACCTGGAGTCCAACTTCTCCAAGAACTGAGCACCAGTTCTCCAATGCAAACCCTACATGGTTTCCGAAACTCTTGCCACCAGAACGAACTACACAAAAGTACACTTGTGTGCACAACTTCCAACCTTCCTTTAGAGATCCAAGTCTAACAGGTGCTTTCTAAGAAGGCAACAACCACTCCCGGCAGAAATACAGTCCACCAAAGGAACACCAAGAGTTCCAACTTCACACGATATTCGAAGCTGTGGCAACCTTGCTCTACTAAAGCATAACAATGCCAAACCAAACTTACCTCATACTAACGTCTCTACCAAGTGTGCTTTACTCATAAGGCATCCAACTCATCTCATAAGGCCTCTAACTCATCTCATAAGCATCCAACTCATCTCATAGGCATCCAACTCATGGCCCCTCTGCTGGACAAAACTAGCATCTACGATGCTCAACTCTCCTCAGATTTAGGCACTCGAAGGTAGTTGATCGCACTACCAACCACATAGATCTCTTGGCCCTAGCACTAGTGTGAGACTCACACGCGCTACACTTATCAGCCTCAACCTGCTGACGCACTCATCCCCCGATAACACTGGGAAGAGGCTCTTGCTCCTCTTGAACGACCTTTCGTTTGTAGTCCTACGACTACCACTGAACTAGACCTCTTGCACGACCTAAGCAAGTTCAACTGCCACAAACGGGTCCAATGACTAAAGAAGTGTGCTGAACTCCGGACGAATTATAGAACCATCCGTTCCACCCGTGCCAAACTAAGGCCTGAACCAGACTTAGTGCCCAAACAGCACACCAACCAATGCACGTCAGGTGCCACTACCACCAAATTCTACATCTTACTACAAATAGGGCCCACAAGGTCACAACCTCAAGTGACAAAAACTCTGGCTAGGCATACAAGAGCTCAAAACTCAAACAACCCTGTCTATGGCATCTCATCTAACTGAAGGTTCACGGCCTACTCTTGCATCTCCACATGATGCTCAACAAAACTCTGACCGGCTCTCTCGACATGCAGCAACGAGCTATACTCTAGGAGCTCACCACAAGAAGAGTGCTCAACTGTCATAGCCAACTAGGAAACCACCAACGGATCAAGTCTGATGGGTACACTGCTCGCTGCACCCTTAACCACGGGGTTTTGACTTACTGGCTGCAAGACAACAGCAATTTGCAAGAGAACAAGGATGTCTCTACATCCTCCTCGAAGGCTACCAACTCTGCAGCCACTCAGTGGGCAACCAAACAATCTGCTAAGGTTCAAGATTAACACTTGAACTACCCAGGCTAGTCCACACTGGAACCTGCTCCACTAGCAACAACATGAGCAAAGCCAAAGCTAATTCCGCTTCTGGAGCGGTACTCGAAGGCAAATCACCTCCACCCTCTCTCTGGGGAAAAACTAACAACTGGGCCACAAGTGCCCTACGGGAGTCTAATCTCTACCTCCCCCCGGGACGATGTCCCTGCGGTATCTGAGTCTATCTGGATACCCTGACTAGCTGCTATCATACTCTTATACTGCGGATAGTTGGCATGATGGTGCTCTGGATCGAAACCAACAACGAGTCAGAACCTGCTCGTCTCTGCCCTGCTCTGCTAAAATAGGCATACGCTAGATGTAAAATTTTTTGTAAATTCTTAACCATTTTCTAAAACTGTAAACTTAGGCGTACCTGATGACTGTCAGAGTGCTGATGATCATGGAAAAATGACCTACAAAAAAAGGTCAGTCTACAGAATCTATGACTCTGAGCTCTGATACCAACTGTAAAGACCCGACCCGAATGGGGTCCTAAACAAGGCCTTTACCTCAATGCATGCTTTAAAACTTAGAAACAATATGCAGGATTGTATTCCAGATTCTGAATGAAAACTAAAAACATATAAACATCCATTTTAAAAGTCAAACATTTAATTTGCTGAAACCTGTCCCTGTTTCCAAGCACCTGTTCCAAGCTAATACATTTCCAAAACATGCTCTGATCAGAGACTTATTCAAATCATTCAAAACTTCAGACGGTTTACAGCAGTGTCAGAATCCAGAAAACAATCATAAAACACCCTAAGGGCTCCGTGCCCAACTACATGCATTCAGAGGATAATTCAAACATAAGAAAACCTGTAATAAGACTCAGAGTAAACATCTGGTTTCCATGATCAGCAGCTCTTCCTTCAGCCATCATGTCTCGCACCATGGTTACCTCTGGAAAACCACATAATAAGGGAGAGTAACGAATTACTCAGTAAGAATCCCCAACCGGGGTACAATATGATAAAACTGGTCATCTAGCAGAAAGTATGAAAGCCATGAATATAAACACAGAAGAGAGCACTTTACTTTAATCCACACATAAACCTCGGATGCCATCTCAGGGTCTTACTCCTGAAAATCTACCACGCGATACGATACTATACGAGAAACTAGTCCCGGCCTCAGCCTTCCTACTGTCGATACGAAAGGTGCACTGAACTCAATATCCCGAGGAGCTCTCCAGTCGGCGCTGTAACGAGTGTAAGCGCGCACCGCATGCTGCTGCAAACCAGGGGGTGCTGGGTCTAGAGCAAGCTGCCCTGGTCCAGTACTCATGCCTAACAAATCTCTGGATCAGTGTCACTGAACATAGGGGTGTGAGACCAGAACACGTAAACTATGTCAGCCTGTACCACCGCACTTTAGGCTAAGGAACCGATCATGGTAGGCTTACACAAGGAAACGGTCCTTGCCCTATCAGGTGGCAATCAAGGGCTACGGCCGACACGCTGAGGACGTGCCGACTGCCGGGGACAAGGCAATGCCTCATCATCCCCCCGACCGTTGGGGCATTTAACAATCTTTCACCCTCACCCAAGATTGCAAAGGGTTGCCGTTAGGGTTAGCTAAACCCTAATGATGGATCAGGGACGGAGTACTGCCTCGTACGTCCTTGCCACGGATGCAAGTTACGTTATGCATCCTCGCCCGGATGATGCTACCTATCATAATTCTAAATTATAAACAGAAACAACAACCAATCCAATACGTGCTTAGTAGAGACAATGAACCTAGCATGATACTACGAAGCAAGAAGAGATAACGAGCATGCCAGTAAGAAATTCTTACCTTGGTCGGAAGGCAACTACACACAAAGATCCTATGCTGCGATCAACCCCGAGCTAGCTAACGGGAACCTAACAAACAACAACAATTATCACAATCCATAGGCCTAAATATAATATAACAAGCTGGTGGCTCACCGGAGCAACTCACACAGCACGGCCGACGCTACCGACGGACAGTTGCATGGTGGCTGGGTCGCTTGGGCTTGCTAGGGGCGCAGGTCGCGCGAGCGACACGGTCTTTGGGGCGGGGGGCTACACCGCGGGCGTGCAGCAGTGCGTGGCAGGTGGCGCGCGGACGGGCAACGCCGCTGGGGCTGCTGGTGCGATGCGCTGCAGGGTTGGGCGACGGGCTGTGCGACGCGCTGCTGGGCGTCTGGGCGATGCGGTTCGGCTGTGCGATGGGCAGGGCTGCTCGGTTGAGAGTCTGCTACTGGCGATGGGGCTGCTGGTGCGATGGTAGGGGATGGGTGATGCAGGGCTCTCGGTCCGCTTGCAGCGATGGCGTGGGTCGCCGCTCTCTCTCTACCGGGCTGCCAAAACAACAAATCTCACCTCTTCTTCACTCGGCCAGCAAGAACACACCAAACGGAAGAAGAAGAAGGGATCAAGAACTCTTACCCAGGACGACGATCGATCGATGGAGCTGCTTGGGGAGACAAGGGCACGACAAAAGCTAGCGAGAGAGCTTGGGCGGCTAGGGAGTTTGGAAGAACACAAAAAGAAGAAAACCTAAATTCCTCTTTATTAAATCAAACACACCAAATTCCCACAAACCCAAAGCTAACCAAGACATACCGCGAAATGAGAATAAAAAACAACTTGCAGCACAACTGGTAACACTACTCAACTGACCACCGAGGCATCCCGGGTTTGAAACCCAACATCTACACTTTTAATTCTCTAATTTACTTTTGCATCTCTCCATGCCCAAACACATCCACAAGGCATCAAAACCCTTCATAAGACCATCCAATAATTTTAACAACTGAAAAAGACAGAAACGGCCCTGACGGGTCGACCAAATTACCAAAATACCCCTAGGGCATACCTGGAAGACCGGGATGAAATCCGGGGCCGTTACAGTTATAGGCTAAATATATTAGTGATGAGGCCCAGGAGAATATGGTAGAGCTGTTCCTGGAGTATGAGAGGATAACACAGGGCCCTGACACTTATGCTAGAGCAGTTCAGTTGGCGACCATTTATAATGGGAAGCACCCAGTCGAGCAGGTTGTCGCTGGTCCGGTTCAGCGTTTTGCCCCATCTTCAGTAGGGTAGAAGAGGAAATTTGATTTCAGAGGAGGCGGCTAGAGCTGCCAAGGACAGTTTCAAAACCGGGATCAGCGTAGAGCTCCGGTCCATTTCCAGCCTCACCAACAGGGCGGTCCCAAACAGATTCCCTTATATGCTACTTGTGGGAGAGCCCACACTGGAGTTTGTCAGGCAGGGAACAGACTGTGTTATCGCTGTGGTAGGGAGGGGCATCTGGCCCGTTTTTGTAATCAGCCAGCTATGGCAGCTCAACCAGCATCGCAGCAGCAAGGTCGGGTGTTTTCTACGACCCGACAGGAGGCTGAGCGTACAGATGCCGCAATGGCAGGTACGCTTCTTGTTTTAGATCACAACGCATTTGTTTTATTTGACTCTGGTTCTATGCATTCTTTTGTATCTGTTATGTTTGCTGAGCATGCTAGTTTGAGATTAGAGCCTCTAGGATTTGAGTTGTCTGTTGCAACTCCTTCAGGAGTTAGTATGTTAGCTAGAGATAAGGTTAAGGATGGTCGGATCGAGATATCCAGAGAGTTGCTTGTAGCTACGCTCATAGTCCTGCCTATGAGCGGCTTTGATGTGATTCTTGGTATGGAGTGGTTAGCTGCTAACCACGCGTTGATTGACTGCCTCCGGAAAGAAGTAGTGTTTAGGACACCGGGTTGGCCAAGCTTTAAGTTTCATGGAGTCCAGGGTGGAGTATGCCCGCCGATGGTGTCAGCTGTGAAAGCTCGTCGTTTGTTAGCTCGTGGAGCTTGGGGCTTCCTAGCCAAGTTTTCTGGGGAGAGCCGCCCCTCGCTGACTATTGATCAGGCACAGGTCGTACAGGAGTTTGTGGATGTGTTTCCTGAGGAGTTACCGGGGTTACCCCCGAAGAGAGAGGTTGACTTCATAATTGAGCTCGAGCCAGGGTGTAAAGACCTGTAAAGACCCGACCCAAAAGGGGCTCTAAATGGGCCTTTACCCCAATGCATGTATTGAAAATAAAAGACATTATGAAAAATATATTTCGGATCCCAAGTAAAACAAAAACATTCAACAACCAAAACATACATTTCTAAAAGCATACTCTGATCAGAGATTTATTTAAACCGTTTAAACAATCCACAAGTACAAATATGCTGGAATCCATAAAACGTAAGAAAACATCCTAGGGCTCCGTGCCCGTCTACATGCATTCAGGGGAAATAACAAAAGTCAAGAGTCAAGATATAATAAAATGGTCGGAGATGACAATGAGGATTCCATGATCACAGCTCCTCCTTCACCATCCTGTCTCGCGCCTTGGTTACCCGTGGAAAACCACAGAATAAGGGTGAGTAACGAATTACCCAGTAAGAATCCCCAATCGGGTACAATACGATATACATGATCATCTAGAAGAATGTATGCAAGCTATGAGTACAAACACGAAATAGAGCACATAGCTTAAGTCCACACTTGGACCTCGGATGCCAACTCGTGGTCTTAGTCCGAAATACCACAACACACTATACGCGCTATACGCGTGAACGAGTCCCGGCCTCGGCACCATCTCATCGTCGAGCACGAAAGGTGCACTCGCTCAAGATCCCGAGGAGCTCTCGATGGGCGGCTGTAATGAGCGTAAGCGCGCACCGCATGCTACCGCAAACTCGGGGGTGCGGGTCTAGTGGCAAGCCGCCCGTGTTCGACCACCATGCCTAACTAAATCTCCGGATCGGTGTCACCGACATAGGGTGTGAGACACGGACACGTGAACTATGTCGGCTGAACCACCGCACTGAGGCTAAGGAACCGGTCGCGGTAGGCTTACACCGAAGCGGTCCTTGCCCTAACAGTGGCAATCAAGGGCTACGGCCGAACACGCCGAGGCGTGCCGATCGCAGGGACGAGGCAATGCCAAGTCATCATCCCAACCGTTGGGGCAATTACGATTTGCCACCCTCACCCAAGATTGCGGGGCCACCGTTAGGGTTAGCTAAACCCTAACGGGATCGAGACGAGTACCATCTAGTACGCCCCCGTCGGGGATGCAAGTTACGTTATGCATCCCGCCCGGATGATGCTACCTACCTGCACTCTAAACCATAGCAATAATAACAATTCAATCAATGCAGTCCAATACGTGCTCAACAGATACAAGGAACCTAGCATGATACTACGAAGCAAGAACAGATATCGAACATGCGAGAATGGAACAACCTAGCATGGGCTAACATGAGAAACAATACAAGAGTTCATGCGATCAGAATTTAACAGAGCACCTAGGGCTAAACATGCTAGTAATCATACACAGGCATACAAAACAACAATCACAAATATACCGCAGGGGCCCACACAACTCCGGTAAGAAATCCTTACTTGGTCGGGAGGCTTCTACACACAAATCCTAAGCTGCGGAACAATCCCGAGCTAGCGAGCGGGAACCTAGCAAACCAATAATAATCAGCATCTAAAATTTCTAAACAACAATAGAACAGCAAGCTCGGCTCAAAGGGGACTCACGCGCACGCGGCGACACGAGCTTGGAGGCTGGCGGCAAGCGGCGCACGGCAGGTCGGGCGCAGTGCGCGCTACCGGCACGGCAGGTGGCTGGCTCGCTCTGGCTGCCGCACGCAGACGCGCGACGCACGGATGCACGGATGGACGGCGCGCGCTGGCGAAGCGCGTTTGGGCGTCGCGGGCGAACAGTTCGGCGGCGGCGCGCGCGCTGGCAAGCGATAAGCGACGCGGACTTGGCTGGCGCGCGCTGGCGCCGGGCGTCTCGCGTCTCATTGTTGGCGCGATTCGCACGATCTGGCGAGCGATGGCGTGCGGGAGGGTCGCTTCGCAGATCTGGGCGACACCGTGAGCGATGGCGTGCGGCGGGGCGCTCAACGGATCGGGCGATCCGTGCGACGGCAGGGCCGCTCAACGGATCTGGGCGATCTCGTGCGACGGCAGGGGCGATCTCGGCGGCGATCCGCCGGTGGACGCGGCGACAATGGCTGCTGGCTGGGCTTCTCTCGGCTGGCTGCAATCAACACAAACACACACAACACACCTCTTTTCACTTGGCCAAAAGCACACCAAACGGATGAGAAGAAGAAGAGGAAGATCGATACCTACCCGGAATGATGATGAACGATCCAAGTGAGCTGCAAGGATGAAGAATCGGCAAGGGCTATGGAGAGGGAGAGCTTGTGCGGCCAAGAGGAGATTTGGAGAAGAAGATGGAATAAACCTAATTTCTATTTCATTTAACCAAATGCACCAAAACTCCAAAATCCAAGGCTAACCATAAAATGGTGCAGGAAGAGCAACAAGAGCACCTAATGGCTCAATTGGCACACATTTCCACAAGCTTCCCAGGAGACCCGGGTTCAAACCCCAGCTGCAACACAATTCCCTTTTATTTTTACTTTTGCATCAAACCTTGCTCAAACCACACCACAAACCCCTCCAAAAACCTACAAAAACCATCCAATAATTTTAGTAACTGGGAAAGACACAAACGACCCTGACGGCCTGACCAAATTACCAAATTACCCCTAGGGCATACCTGGAAGACCGGGAAGAAAAACCTGGGTCGTTACAAGACCTGACCCGAACGGGGTTCTAAAATAGGCCTTTACCTCAATGCATGCAATCAAAACTAAAATCAGTATGTAGGAATGGTTTTCGGATTCTAAGTGAAAAATAAACATACAGACAACCATTTCAAAAGTCAACATAAAATTCCTGAAACCTGTCCCTGTTTCAAAGCACCTGTTCCAAGACAAATACATTTCCAAAACTCACTATGATCAGAGATTTATTTAAAACATTCAAAACATTCCAATAGTTACAACGGCGCTAGAATCCGGAAAAACAGTCAGAAAACAACCTAGGGCTCCGTGCCCAACTACATGCATTCAGAGGAAAATAAAACACAAAGAATCATAGACATAAACTCAGAGTTCGAACAACGGGTTTCCATGATCACAGCTCCTCCTCTAGCCATCCTGTCTCGCACTGTAAGGACCCGACCCGAAGGGGGCTCTAAATGGGCCCTTACCTCAATGCATGCATACAAATCAACAACAGAATTTGCAATAGGGTTGTTTCAGATTCTAAGTAAAAACCAAAAACCGGCAAGAGTTCATTTAAAAAGTCAATACAAAATTCTTGAAACCTGTCCCTGTTTCCAAGCACCTGTTCCAAGACAAATACATTTCCAAAACTTACTCTGATCAGAGATTTATTAAAAAAACATACAACTTTACAACATTTACAACAATGCTAGAATCCGGAAATACATTCATAAAACAACCTAGGGCTCCGTGCCCAACTACATGCATTCAGAGGACATTTAAAACATAAATACAAGACTTAGAGTTGAACAACGGGTTTTCCATGATCACAGCTCCTCCTCCAGCCATCCTGCCTCGCGCCATGGTTTCCTGAAAGATAAGTAAGGGTGAGTAACGAATTACTCAGTAAGAATCCCCAATCGGGGTACAATACGATATAATCAATCATCTAGTACCAAAGCATGCAAGCAAACAGCTACCAATACAGATCATAGCTCAACGAGCTTACAAAGAAAGATCTGGAGTCATCGGAAGTCTCCTACTTCCGGCCTAATGATTGGTTATCCTAACCAATCCTGGGACATCTCTGAGGGTCTTTCTCCTCGGCGGTTGATCACTCAAAAATCGATCCCAAGGATGTCCTCAAGGGCCTCGTACCCTTGATAATAGATTTGGACTATCGGAGAGTACCCAAGTCCGGCTCTAAACTGGAAGGAATGGTGTACTCACGAACATTAGCCCGGGGGAGCTCTCCGAACCGGCAACTAACGCGTGTGCGCGCACACCGCATGCTCTTCTGCAACCGGCGTAAATGCAGGGGCCTAAGGGCAAACTACGCGGGCCGGGTACGCATGCCTAAGACTCGGAAGCGGTGTCACTGATCACAGTAGCGCGAGGCCCTCGGCGCTCATCTGTGCAGCATGGTCCACCGACCTGAAGCTAAGAACCGGCCAGGGCAGGCTTACACCGATGGCAGGGTTCCGCTCTAGCAGGCTACAAACTAGGCTATGCCGAAGTGGGTAGCTAATTCCACAACCGGCTGGTCGGGGGTAGCAAGATACGTTATGCTGCGCACACTTTATTCCCGACCTGAGCTAAATCCACCTTAGTGACCGGGGGGGGAAGCAAGATACGTTATGCTTCGCACACTACTCCCGATCAGTAGGGACAAAGTACGTTATGTCCGCTCAGCCTTTGGATGATGACAAACCCTACAACTCTATCTAAGTGTACAGAGCAAAAAGCAATGATTCCTGGCTAGCAAACAAATACCGACCTCAATCACACTACCTAGCATGATACTACGAGCTTAAGCAGGAATCACAAGCATGATGGCAGAACAAACCTAGCATGGCACTAACATGTAATATCAAGCAAACATGCTAGCAAGAAAACAATCAAAGCTGCTCTATTATTATCATGCTCATAACAGTCAGCAAACAAGCAAGGCAAAATCATGACAATATCGCAGGGCCCACACAACTCCGGTAAGAAATCCTTACGTGGTCGGAAGGCAACAACACACAATAAAATAACTGCGATCGAACCCGAGCAACCTATAACGAGCCAAGCAAACACATCAATAATCATAAAATAACCCTAAATACTCTAAAATAAACAGGGCTCAGCTCCGGAGCAACTCACGAGGCACGGCTGACACTCGGACGGGCCGGCTGCACGGGCTAGGCAGCTGATGGGCGCAGACAGGCTCGCTGGGGCGCAGGGCTGGGCGATGGGGCGCAGGCTGGGCGCGAGCTGCGCGCGGAGGGGCGCTGGGCTGCGCGCGGATGGCACGCGAGCGACACAGGGCGCGCGGGCGCGGGCGCTAGCTTGGCTGGGCGACGGCGCGAGGCGCGGCTCGGCACAGGAGACGGCGCGCGGGCGCGAGCGACACGACGCGAGGGCGCGTGATCTGGCGCTGGGACGCGCGACTAGAGCGCGGACGACACGAGACGGCCTGGGCGACACGGACCAGGGCAGAGCAGGGCGACGGCACTGTGCGGGCGAGCTCGGGCGACACGAGCTAGGCGAAGCAGGGACTGTGCTCGGGCTGGCGATGGCGCTCGACGCTCTGGCTGAGGCGACCTGGGCTGGGCGAGGGCGAGGGCACGCGGGGCTTGGCTAGCTCGGGCGAGCAGGGGCTAGGGCTGGGAGAGGCTGGCTCGAGCTGAGGGGCTGGGCCAGCCAAGGGGGCTGGGCTAGGTGGGGGGCTCGGGGAGAGAGAGAGAGAGATAGAGAGAGAGAGAGAGAGAGAATATTGTTTTTGGGGAAAAAAAATAAAAGAAAAAAGGGAAATAAAAAGGAAAATGGGAAATAAACGGGAAAAATGGGATTTTAATTCCATTTTCCATCCTTATCCACTTAAAACCTCAAAATCCCATTTCCCGGCTTCCTCCTCCGAGACCCAACCGAAGCAATCTTTTCCAATCAATCAAACTCACTTAAATCCAACTCCCAAAGCAACACTAAAGGCTCGGGCTCGAATCCCAAAGGAAACACACAACCAACCAACACTCTGCCAAAGCTTAAACCACAACCGAGCATCCAACCGACTAGCCCAAACACCACGGGACTCGCAGCCGCCAACAAACAAGCCTCGAAAAAGGCAGGAGCTACCTCGAAGCCCTGAAGACCACAAATCATGCCCGGAGAGCCAAAAGACCAAAATACCCCCAAGGGTCCAAACGACTCTAAAACCCAACCAAACAACTGAATCTTAACCCGAAGGCACCTCGAAAACTGGAATAGGAAACTAGGCTGTTACACGCACCATGGTTACTTGTGGAAAACCACAAAATAAGGGTGAGTAACGAATTACTCAGTAAGAATGTAAGGACCCGACCCGAATGGGGTTCTAAATAGGCCATTACCTCAATGCATGCATACAAATCTACAGAAAATTTGCAAGATGGTGTTTGGATTCTAAGTAAAAACTAAAACATGAAAACATCCATTTAAAAATCAACATAAATTCTCAAAACTGTCCCTGTTTCCAAGCACCTGTTCCAAGACAAATACATTTCCAAAACATACTCTGATCAGAGATTTATTTAAAACATACAAGCTTTGCAATAGTTACAACAATGCTAGAATCCGGAAATTCATTCAGAAAACACCCTAGGGCTCCGTGCCCAACTACATGCATTCATAGGACATTTAAATCATAAACATAAACATAAGACTCAGAGTTGAACAACGGGTTTCCATGATCACAGCTCCTCCTCCAGCCATCCTATCTCGCACCATGGTTACCTGTGGAAAACCAGATAATAAGGGTGAGTAACGAATTACTCAGTAAGAATCCCCAACCGGGGTACAATACGATATACATGGTCATCTAGCAGAAAGATATGCAAGCTATGAATATAAACACAGATAGAGCACATAGCTTAGCCCACACTTGGGCCTCGGATGCCAACTCAGGGTCTTAGTCCGGAAATAATAACACCACACAAATCGCCCTATACGAGAAACAACTCTCGGCCTCAGCCTGTCTACTGTCAATGAAAGGTACACTGGCTCACAATCCCGAGGAGCTTTCTAGTCGGCGCTGTAATGAGCGTAAGCATGTACCGCGTGCTACTACAGACCATGGGGGGTGCCGGGTCTAGTGGCAAGCTGCCCATGTCCAGTCACCACGCCTAACTAAATCTCGGGATCGGTGTCACTGACATAGGGGTGTGAGACCTGGACACGTGAACTATGTCAGCCTAAACCACCTCACCTGAGGCTAAGGAACGGGTCGTGGTAGGCTTACACCAGGAAGCCGTCCTTACCTTAACAGGTGGCAATCAAGGGCTACTGCCGAACACGCTGAGGACGTGCTGGCTGCCGGGGACTAGGCATTGCCAAGTCATCATCCCGATCGTTGGGGCATCGCGCAGACTACCACCCTCACCCAAGATTGGAGGGCCTACCGGTCGGGTTAGCTAAACCCTAACGGGGTACAGGGACGGAGAACTGTCTCGACGTCCCTGCCATGGATGCAAGATACTTTATGCATCAGGCCCGGATGATGCTACCTACCTGATTTCTAACCTGCCTTAACAATCAGCAAACAATCCAATACAATTCAATACTTGCTCAAGAGGAAAACAACAAACCTAGCATGATACTACGAAGCAAGGACAGAAACGAGCATGCCAGAAAGAAACAACCTAGCATGGACTAACATGAGGAACAACATAGGAAAATCATGCCAGTCGGGAATTAAGAATAGAGCACTTATCACAAAACATGTCAATAAACACAAACAAGCATACAATCAACAATCACATATAATATCGCAGGGTCCACATAACTCCGGTAAGAAATCCTTACTTGGCCGGAAGACAACAACACACAATTAAACTAACTGCGATCGAACCCGAGCAACCTATAACGAACCAAGCAAACACATCAATAATCATAGAATAGCCCTAAATACACTAAAATAAACAGGGCTCAGCTCGGGAGCAACTCACGAGGCGCGACGGACACACGAACGAGCGCATTTGCCAGACGAGGCGAGAGCATTTCTTGAAATTGGCTGGCCGGGCGCGCTAGGCGCAGTGGTAAATCTGCCGGGTCTTGCTCATGGGGCGCGGGCGCTAGGCGCGACTGCGCGCGCGGACTAGCGCTGGGGCACGGCTGGGGCGCACGGGCGCTGAGCGTGCGGCGCGGACACGGCGAGCTCAGCACTGGGCGACGTGGCGCGGCTCGACAGGGACGGCAAGGCGCAGATGAGACCGAGAGAGGGCGAGGCGCCCGATCTGGCGACACGACGCGACGGCAGCTGCCGGCAGATCTGGGCGCGCGAGGGTACGGCTGGAACGGTGCGACGAGGCTGCAACGGCTGCTGGCGCGACCTGGGCGTCTGCTCGGGCGGATCTGGTGCGACGGGCTCGGCTGCTGGCGAGCTGGCGGGCTGCAACGGCGAGGTCTGGCAGAGCCCTTGTGTGACGGGCGAGATCGGCTGCTGGGCGTGCGACGGCGACCGGCCTGGCGAGCTCGGCGACGGCACGATGGCTGGGGCATCTCGGGCAGGGGGTGAGGCTAGGTCGGGGGAGAGAGAGAGAGAGAGAGAGAAAAGGAAAAAAAAAATAAAAAGAAAAGAAAAATGAATTTGGAAAAGAAAAGGAAAATGGGAAATAAAAAGGAAAAAGGGATTTTATCCCCAAAATCCATCCTTATCCATTTAAAACCACAAAAAATCCCATTTCCCGGCTTCCTCCTTCGAGACCCGATCGAAGAAACCTTTTCCAATAAACAAATCTCACTTAAAACCAACTCCCAAAGCAACACTAAGGGCCCAGGCTCGAATCCCAAAGGAAGCACACAACCAACCATTACTTTGCCAAAAACCCAAATCACAACCGAACCTCCAAACGGATAGTCCAAACAACTCGGGACTCGCAGCCACCAACCAACAAACCTCAACAAAGGCAGGAGCTGCCTCGAAGCCCTGAAAACCACAAATCCTGCCCGAAGAGCCAAAAGACCAAAATACCCCCAAGGGTCAAAACCGCTCTAACGACCCAACCAACAACCGAAACTTGACCTGAAGGCACTTCGTAAACTGTGATAGAAAATTGGGCTGTTACAAAGAATCCCCAACCGGGGTACAATACGATATACATGGTCATCTAGCAGAAAGGTATGCAAGCTATGAATATAAACACAGAAGAGAGCACATAGCTTAAATCCACACATAAACTTCGGATGCCATCTCAGGGTCTTACTTAGGAATAATCCACCTCATGATACGATCCTATACTAGAAACAAGTCTCGACCTCAGCCTGTCTACTGTCGATACGAAAGGAGCACTGGCTCACAATCCCGAGGAGCTCCCAGTCAGCGCTGTAATGAGCGTACGCGCGCACCGCATGCTACTGCAAACCATGGGGGGTGTCGGGTCTAGTGGCAAGCTGCCCAGGTGTAACAGCCAAGTTTCCTATTCCAGTTTTTGAGGTGCCTTCGGGTCAAGATTCAGTTGTTTGGTTGGGTTTTAGAGTCGTTTGGACCCTTGGGGGTATTTTGGTCTTTTGGCTCTTCAGGGCAGGATTTGTGTTTTCAGTGCTTCGAGGTAGCTCCTGCCTTTGTCGAGGCTTGTTTGTTGGTGGCTGCGAGTCCCGAGGTGTTTGGGCTAGTCGGTTGGATGCTCGGTTGTGGTTTGGGCTTTGGCAAAGTGATGGTTGGTTGTGTGCTTCCTTTGGGATTCGAGCCCGGGCCCTTATTGTTGGTTTGGGAGTTGGATTTAAGTGAGTTTTATTTATTGGAAAAGATTGCTTCTGTCGGGTATCGAAGGAGGAAGCCGGGAAATGGGATTTTGAGGTTTTAAAAGTGGATAAGGTTGGATTTTTGGATAAAATCCCATATTTTTCCTTTGATCCCATTTTCCTTTTGATTTTCCATTTTCTTTTATTTTTTTCCCAAAACCACTTTTCTCTCTCTCTCTCTCCCCGAGCCCCCTAGCCGAGCAGCCCCTTGGCTCGCCCAACCCAGCTAGCCCGAGCAGCCCAACCAGCCCCAGCCAGCCCGCTCGCCCAGCAAGCTCGAGCGCCCAGCCCTGCTCGAGTCGCCCAGCCAGCCTCGCCCAGCTCGCGACGCCCGAGCCTCTGCCTCGCACAGTGTCGCCCAGCTCGTGTTCGTCCACACCCGAGTCGCCCGCTCAGTGCCAGCGTCGCCAGCCGGCGCCATCGTGCAGTGTCGCCCAGCCCCTGCTCGAGTCACCCTCGCCCTCGCCCAGGCCATCTCGTCCGCGCACTGTGCCGTGTCGCGCGCCCTCGTCCCTGTAGCTCGTCGTGCCCGAGCGCGTGCTATGTAGCCGTCGCATCATGTCGCTTGAGCCCGCGCGTCGTCCCCTGTGCCGAGCCGCGCAGCGCCGTCGCCCAGCTAAGCAAGCGCCGGCGCGCCCAGTGTCGCCCCAGCGCCCGTCCGCGCCCAGCCTAGCGCCCGATCCCAGCGCCACCAGCGCCCGAGCCCAGAGCGCCAGTGGCCATCCCTACTCCTGTCTGCGTCCAGCTGCTGCCTAGCCCGTGCAGCTGGCTCGTTCGAGTGTCAGCCGCGCCTCGTGAGTTGTTCCCAAGGCGAGCCCTGTTTATTTTATTGTATTTAGGCCTATTGTGTGATTATTGATGTGTTTGTTTGGCTCGTTATAGGTTGCTCGGGTTCGATCGCAGTTAATTTTATTGTGTCTTTGTTGTCTTAGACTGTAAGGATTTCTTTAGGAGGAGTTGTGTGGGCCCTGCGATATTTTCATGATAATGCCTTGCTTGTTTGCTCACTGTTATGAGCATGATAGTAATAGATCAACTTTGATTGATTTCTTCTAGCATGTTTGCTTGATTTTACATGTTAGTGCCATGCTAGGTTTGTTCTGCCAGCATGCTTATGATTCCTGCTTAAGCTCGTAGTATCATGCTAGGTAATTGTGATTGATGTCGGTCATTGTTTGCTAGCCAGGAATCATTGCTTTTTACTCTGTACTCTTAGATAGAGTTGTAGGGTTTGTCATCATCCAGAGGCTGAGCGGACATAACGTACTTTGTCCCCACTGATCAGGAGTAAAGTGTGCGAAGCATAACGTATCTTGCTACCCCCCCCCCCGGTCGCCAAAGTGGATTTAGCTCAGGTCGGGAGTAAAGTGTGCGAAGCATAACGTATCTTGCTACCCCGACCCGCCGGTTGTGGAATTAGCTACCCACTTCGGCATAGCCTAGTTTGTAGCCCTGCTAGAGCGGAACCCTGCTAACGGTGTAAGCCTACCTTGGCGGTTCTTAGCTTCGTGCAGTCGGTGGATCAGCCGCACGTGATTAGCGCCGAGGGCCTCGCGCGCATCGTGATCAATGACACCGCTTCCGAGTCATAGGCATGTGCACCTGGCCCGCGTAGTTTGCCCTTAGGCCCCCTCATTTACGCCGGTTGCAGAGAGCATGCGGTGTGCGCGCACACGCGTTAGTTGCCGGTTCGGAGAGCTCCCCCAGGCTAATGTCGTGAGTACACCATTCTTTCCGTTAGAGCCTGACTTCGGGTCCTCTCCCGTAAGTCCAGATTAGTGCAAGGGCAAGGAGGCCCTTGAGGACATTCTAGAGATCAGTGTATTCCCCCCGAGTGACAGATACCTCGGTAATGTCCAGGATTGGTCAGTGTATCCAATCCCTTTAGGCAGGAAGAAAGAGACTTCCGATGACTCCAGATCTTGTTTTATGAGCTCGTTGAGCTATGATCTGTGTTGGTAGCTGTTTGCTTGCATGCTTTGGTACTAGATGACTGATTATATCGTATTGTACCCCGGTTGGGGATTCTTACTGAGTAATTCGTTACTCACCCTTATTTTTGTGGTTTTTCCCTAGGTAACCATGGTGCGAGAAAGGATGGCTGGAGGAGGAGTTGTGATCATGGAAACCCGTTGTTCAACTCTGAGTCTTATGTTTATGTTGATGTTTTAAATGTTCTCTGAATGCATGTAGTTGGGCACGGAGCCCTAGGGTGTTTTCTGAATGTATTTCCGGATTCTAGCATTGTTGTAAAGTTTGTATGTTTTAAATAAATCTCTGATCAGAGTAAGTTTTGTAAATGTATTTGTCTTGGAACAGGTGCTTGGAAACAAGGACAGGTTCCAGGATTTGATGTTGATTTTTAAATGGATGTTTTATATTTTAGTTTTTACTTAGAATCCGAACACCCTCTTGCAAATTTTTTGTAGATTTGAATGCATGCATTGAGGTAACGGCCTAGTTAGAACCCTTCCGGGTCGGGTCGTCACACCAGGTCCAGTCACAATGGGTAACTAAATCTCTGGATCAGTGTCACTGACATAGGGGTGTGAGACCTGGACACGTGAACTATGTCAGCCTGAACCACCGCACCTGAGGCTAAGGAACCGGTCGTGGTAGGCTTACACCAGGAATCCGTCCTTGCCCTAACAGGTGGCAATCAAGGGCTACGGCTGAACACACTGAGGACGTACCGACTACCGAGGACAAGGCAATGCCATGTCATCATCCCGACCGTTGGGGCATTTTAGAGTCTGCCACCCTCACAAAAGATTGCAGGGCCTGCCGTTAGGGTAGCTAAACCCTAACGGTGGATCAGGGACAGAGTACCGCCTCGTACGTCCCTGCCGTGGATGCAAGTTACGTTATGCACCCTGGCCCGGATGATGCTACCTACCATATCTCAAACCTATAAACAGATACAACAAACAATCCAATACGTGCTCAACAGATACAACGAACCTAGCATGATCCTACGAAGCAAGAATAGATAACGAGCATGCCAGAACGGAACAACCTAGCATGGACTAACATGAGAAACAACATAAGAAATCATGCCAGTCGGAAATTCAGAGCAGAGCACCTATCACTAAACATGCTGATAAACACAAATAAGCATACAAACAGGAATCACATAATATATCGCACGACCCACACAACTCCAGTAAGAAATCCTTACCTGGTCGGAAGGCAACTACACACAAGAATCCTAAGCTATGATCGATCTCGAGCTAGCTAATGAGAACCTAACAAGCACAATAATTATCAAAATCCATAGGCCTATATATAATAAAATAAACAGGGCTCAGCTCAGGAGCAACTCACACAGCACGGCTGACGCGCGGACGGACAGGCTGGACGGTCGGCCGCTTCTTTGAGCCGATGGCGGCAGAGCCGCGACGCGCAGCGTCTTGGCGCGGACAAGCGACGCGAGACAAGGCGCGTGGCGCGCATGCATGCATTTGCGAGAAGCGCGCGGGCGCAGACGCGGACGGAAGAACGAGGGCGTGCGAACACGCTAGCGCGAAGACGACGCGTGGCTGCTGGGAGCGCGACGATGGGCGGCGGCGGCGCTGGCGTGTGGACAGTGCGCAGCGATGCAAGCGCTGGGCGCTCGGCTGCTGGCTTCTTTGGGAAATTTCCGGGCGCGATGGTAGGGCAGTGTGCGCACAGTGGGCTGGCCGGCTGGCGACTCGCCGCTTTCGGCTAGGCTACTGCTCGATGGCCGAAGCTTGGCACGAGGAAGAAAATCACGGTAATGGAGCTTGAAGAAAAGGGTTGGGCGGCCAAGGGGCTTTTGGAGAAGAAAGACAAAAAACCTAATTTCCTTTCATTTGAACAAATGCACCAAAACCCAAAGAACTCAAGGCTAACCAAGATATGCCGCAGAAAGAGTAACAAGAGCTCCCAATAGCTCAACTGGCACGCAACCCAACAAAAGTTTTCTTGGACCGTTTGAGATTCTTAAGAGGATTGGCAGAGGTTCATATCGGTTAGCCTTACCTCCGTCGTTGTCAGTTGTGCACAGTGTTTTCCATGTATCGTTGTTGAGGCAGTATGTGCCGGACCCGTCGCACTTTCTGGACTTTGAGCCTTTGCAGCTGAATGAGGACTTGAGCTTCGAGATGAAGACGTTGGGTAATCGAGGAGAAGCCTGTGAGTATTCTGGCCTTCGAGACGAAGACGTTGCGTAATCGTGAGATCCGTTTGGTTAAGGTTCAGTGGAGGAGTCAGAGTTCTGAGGAGGCCAATTGGGAGCGGGAGGACGAGATGAGATTGCATTATCCTGAGCTAGTCTTAAGGACTTTTGGGGACGAAAGTCACAAAAAGGAGGGAAAATTATAACGGCCCAGGTTTTCATCCCGGTCTTCCAGGTATGCCCTAGGGGTATTTTAGTGATTTTGGTCGAGCCGTCAGGGCCGTTTTTGTCTTTTTCAATTGTTAAAATTAGTGGTTGGTCTATTGTAGGGTTTTGGGGCCTCGTGGAAGTGTTTGGGCATGGAGAGATGCAAAAATAAATTAGAGAGTTAAAGGTGTGGTTGTTGGGTTTCGAACCCAGGTTGCCTGTGTAACGGCGCAGTTTTCTATTTCGGTTTCCCAGGTGTTTTCGGGACATTATGCGGATGTTCGGATGGGCCGTTAGAGCAATTTTAACCCTTAGGGGTATTTTGGTCTTTTTGCCCCCGGTCAGGCTTTTGTGGATTTTCAGTATTCCAGGGTCACTCCTGCCCTTGTCGAGGCTTGATTGTTGTTGGTTGCAGGACCCAAGAAGTTCGGGCTAGTTGGTTGGAAGTTTGGAGGTGATTTGGTAATTGACAAAATTATTGTTAATTTAAGTGCTTCCATTGGGATTTGAACCCTTGCCCTTGATGGTGATTTGGGAGCTTGGTTTAAATGAGTTTTAATAAGGAGAAAAGGTTGCTTCAGCATGGAGTCGAAGGAGGAAGCTCGGGGAAGAGATTTAGGTCACCAAGACCTATATAAATTAGGAAAAGGAAAGAAAATCAAGAAAATCTCATTCCCCTTGTTTTACCTCTCTCTCTCTCTCTCTTTCTCTCTCTCTCTCCTTGCCGACCTCACCAAGAAACCCAACCGAGCTGCACCGAGCCGCCCTGAGCCACCAGCCCCAGCAGCAGCCCCTGCCTGCCATTAGCCCTGTCGCCTGACCATCGCCCCCTTGACCACCCATCACCATCGCCAGCCCGCCCGAGTAAGCGGCCAGATTAGTGGATAGGCTAGCTTGTGATTGCACTCTTGTTAGCATGTTTGCCTGTTTGTACATGTTAGTGCCATGCTAGGATTGTTCTTCCTGCATGCTTGAGATTCCTGCTTTAAGTTCGTAGTATCATGCTAGGTTATGTGTGAATGATGATGATATGTATGTCTAGCCAGGAATCAGTTATTTTGTACTTTTAGCTAGTATAGTAGAGTTTGTCATCATCTAGAGGCTCAGAGCGGACATAACGTACTTTGTCCCCACCGGTCGGGAGTAGAGCGAAGCATGACGTACATTGCTTCCCCCCGGCAGCCGATGTGGATTTAGCTACCACATCGGCATAAGCCTAGTTTGTAGCCTGCTAGAGCGGAACCACGCCAGCGGTGCAAGCGCCTTGGCCGGTTCTTAGCCAGTGTGTCGGTGGGTACAGTGCGCACAGATGAGTGCCGAGGCCCTCGCACTACTGTGTTCAGTGACACCGTTTCTGAGTCTTTAGGCATGCGTACTTGGCCCGCGTAGTTTGTACTTAGGCTCCCACATTTACGCCGGTTGCAGAAGCATGCGGTGTGCGCGCACACGCGTTAGTCGCCGGTTCGGAGAGCTCCCCCAGGCTAATGTTCTTGAGTACACCCGTTCTTTCCAGTTTAGAGCCAGATTTCGGGTACTCTCCCGATAGTCCAGATTGGTTAGCGAGGGTAAGAGGCCCTTGAGGACACCCAATGGGATTGGCTTTTGAGCTGATCATATGGTCGAGGGAGAAAGACCCTCGAGGGTGTTAGACATCTTTGGGATCGGTTTTTGAGCTGATCAATTGGCCGAGGGAGAAAGACCCTCGGAGATGTCCCGAGATTGGTTATGAGAGCCAATCATTAGGCCGGAAGTAGGAGACTTCTGAGGATTCCAGATTCTGCCTTGTAAGCTCGTTGAGCTATGATCTGTGTTGGTGCTCGTTTGCATGTATACTAGGGTGCGGATGATTGATGTATCGTATTGTACCCGGTTGGGGATTCTTACCGAGTATGTTTATACTCACCCTTATTCTCGTGGTTTTCCACGGTAACTTGGGACAAAGACCAGGGACGGCTAAGGAGAGAGGCGATTGATCATGGAGAGCCGCGGCACTGCCTTTTATTGTTTGCATAATTTGTTCAGCATGTAGATGGACAGGAGTCCTAGGGGGACGTTTTTTAAAAGTTGTTTAAATTGTATTGTATGATTTTATAAACACTGGCCAGGCTTGTTTTACTTTGTTGGCTTTGCTTAAATGAAGGTTGTTGTTTATGTTTTAAGTGTCCCCGCTTTTAAATGTTTTGAAAGGTTTTTGATATGAGCACTAAACCGCTTGATGAAGTATTTAACTTGCATGCTGAGTGAGAACCTAGGTTTAGGACCGTGTTTTGGGTCGGGTTCTTACAGTTGGTATCAGAGCACAGAGTCATAGATTCTGTAGACTAACCTGCTTGTAGGTTGTTGCCCCCACGACCATCAACACTCTGCGGCCGTCAGGTTTGTCTGAGTTCTTTAAGCTAAGGGTTTTATTTTACAATACTGCATCTAGTATACATGTGTTACCCTTGTTTGGCAGTGAGAGCCCCAGCGTGGGCTAGCTTTTATGCTTTGTGTAGATCGCTAGTAGGTTGATTGCACTTAGAGGAGCAGGGACGTTTGGTATTTCCAACCGAGGAGTTGGACTGTTCATGTTGATCATGAGACCACGTCTAGGGTTGTCTAGACCCGTAGGCCACCTTTGGCCCTGGCAGATGAGTTGCCAAGAGTAGGGGGGGTTGAGGCTAGCACGCCTCAGTGAGACTCCTTGAGCAGAGTGTGCTCCGACCATGAGGAGTTGATGGCGTGTCTTTTAGCTAACAGAGGGCGGAGACCCAGGCGCAATTTGTAGCGCGTAGTGAGGAGTCTTGGGCACAGATAGCCCAGCTGGCAGAGTTTAATCTAGGGGACACCCCTCCTTGTAGCTCCAAAGAGCCCGAAGGTTCTGGGAGGGCTTGATCAGCAGTTTATGCTTTGATAAGATAGTTTGCGTTGATCGAGCCGCCGAGTTTGGCAAGTGGAAGCCTGAGATTTGGATGTTTTGAGACCCATCGCTAGCGAGCAAGGTGGTTGGCCAGATCGAGTTTATCATCCAAGTCTTTGGGATGACTGGTGTTTGAGGCCGATGACCGGATGTGTAGAGGTCGAGGCGCGCCGCTCGGTGTTGTTTGATGCGGCGGTGTGGTGGTGGAAGTCCCTGTGAGAGGCGGACCAAACAGAGTCTCCACCAGCCTCCGGTCGATTGGCAAGCGGCCAAGTTAGTAGCTTTTCAGGAAGATGTAGAGACATCTTGTCCTCCTGCAAGCCTGCAGTCGTTTTGCAGCCAGTTCTTTTAGTACCCTCGTAGCCGGGGTAGTGTGGAGTTTGCTTGTCGAGGACTTAATCCGTCCGTGGTTTTTGGTGGCTATTAGAGAGAAGCACCTTACATTAGCATGTTCGGTGTGGAGCTAGGTGTCGCCACGAGGGTTGGCGGAGTATTCGTTGAGCATCGAGTGGGATGCAGGAGTGGGCCTTGGCTTGTCTGTTAGACGTGATGTCAGAGAGTAGTCTACTCGAGTGTTGAGACTCTTGTGTTGAGTGCCATTACCCTGTCACCTGGAGTGTGACCTTCCCTACCCTCAGAGGGGCTTAAAGCCCGTAAAGGGATGTTTGTGTTGTAAAGGAAGTAGTGCCTGTTGGCACCAAGCTTTAGAAGGAGGCCTAGTTTCAGGCCAGTTGGCACTTTTTGTGCAGGTGGTTCCAGGACCCGCCCGGAGTTTAGCATCCCCACTAGTCTTGTATCCATACCTGAGACTGCACCTGTTTGGGCTGCATAATAGATCTAGCTCGGTGGTAGTCAGAGAACTACTAGTGTGAGATCGTTCGAGGGATAAGTAGGAGCCTTTCAGGGTCACCAAGAGTTGGGTACAAAGGATGATGTTGGTTGTTAAGGGCTAGCGCGTCCGAGTTCTCGCGCTTGTGTTGTGGGCTTGTGAGCCAGTTGGATGGTAGTGTGATTCGACTACCCTGGAGTTACCCTAATATGAGTAGGGTTGGCATCAATGATGCGTGGTTGATCCACTGTTAGAGCCATGAGTTGGATGGTTGATCGGAGCACGTTTAGTGGACCATTGGTATGAGGTAAGTTAGCTTGGTGTGGCTATGCTCTTGTAAGAGTGAGTCGACCAATGTGGCATTCTGTGGTGAGTTGACCCCGAGTGGGTTGAACTCTTGTTGCTCCTTTGCTAGATGTGGCTCTATTGGGAGGCAAAAGTTGCCTTGTGTGAGAATTCTTGTTGGTTCGGATCTTAAGGAACCAAGTTGGAGCTGTACACGCCGGTGTACTTTTGTGTAGCTCGTTCCGTGGTGTATTTTTCAAGAACCATGAGGGGTTTCAGGTTGTGAAACCAGTGCTCAATTCTGAGGAGTTAGGACTTTAGTTCTTGGCAAGTGCCCTAACTTGGGTTGAGAGGTTACCGTGCCGGTAGCCGGGTTGTTGCGTAGGCAAGTTATGCTAGTTGGCCCTTGACCTGGGTAGAGGCATTCCTTGTTGATCGATGGTTGGAGTTCACTTGGAACTGATCCAGGGCGATGGTAGTAAAATCGCGGAGTTTCTGGCCGCCATGGCTAAGAGAGTTGTTCGGATCCTTACCCTGGGTAGAAGCTACGATGTGGCTGATGCTTTGAGCAAGAGAAAGTTTGGGTCTTCTGGTTGTTCCCGCTCAGGTGGATAGCAGACTCGCCGACAGGGCCAGTCTAGGGGTCGCGATTAGCGCCGACCGCAGGTTAGAGCTCAGGATCATCAGCAGGGCGGGGACAGGCAGCCGGCTCATTGCATCAAGTGTGGTAAGGTGCTTTTCGGATTGTGTGGAGCATCGCCCGTGCTTGCTACAGATGTGGCAAGGAAGAGCTTTTGGCCAGCCACAGTTGAGATCTTTGAGGAGATGTGCTCGTGTAGCCAGTTGTCAGTTAGACCGTTTGACGACAGTGTGTGTCGGAGGGCCATCAGAGGAACCCTAAGTTGTGGAGAGCCTCACCAGAGCTCAGTCAGACCCAGGCAGTGTTCCTCGGTTGAGTTGCTGGATGCTTGTTGTCGGTTAACAAGCTAGAGTTGTTCTTGGTAACCTCCACGTTGATTTTCGGAATTCTTAGCGAGGCGGTGCTTGGTGTTGACCAAGGTTTGGTTCCCATGTTGTTTCTAGAGCTAGCTTGGTTCGAGCAAGCTGGCGTTGCCCTGAGGACTTGTTCCTCTTCAGGAAGTTTTGGGAGTTGACCCCTCCCTCGGCAATTGAGTAGGCACTGCTAGTTCCAAGTTGGGGGTTCAAGCGATTGAGGATCCTCGGATGTTGCTTCCGAGAGAGTTGGTTGTTGTTGCCCTTGGGTTTGAGCAAGGCAGCGAGCGTGTGTGAAGTTCGCTGTCCTTCGAAAGTCCTCTTGCTGGGAAATCCTTCCTGTTGAGGAGGAGTAAGCTTAGCTACTGAGTTGTGTAGTTGATCAGAGTAGCGTAGTGGTCAGCCCAGCGAGAGTGTCCCTGCGTTTGTTTGTTAGCAAGCGGAAAGTTGTTTGTTCCCGCAAGGGCGGAGGCCTGCCAGTTCAAGGGCTTGAGTTGTTGCTGGAAGGTTGTTGGATCTTTGGAGTTTGTAGAACCCCTTAGTTCTTTGGTAGTTGAGTTGCACCGTGGATGCCGGCCTCGAGTTTTAACTTTTGAGGTAGTCTTGCCGACTCGTGTTGTTCAGGATCCGCAAGCTTGTGGTCGTCGCTATCCTTATTCCTCGAGATGTTTCGTGGGTGGAGATTCTGGATTGGAAGAAGAGTTAGGTCTAAGCTATAAGGAGGAAGTCCTTGGAGCAGCCAGATGGGCTTAAGAGTTGAGTGGCAGCTTGGAGGCGAGCCTTGCTCGTTATAAGCTTGGGTTGAGTTTCTGCAGAGCCTTCTCGGGCTTTGTTCCTAGTTGATGTGCGTTCGCAGTTGGCGTTATAGCTGAGCCACAGTTGAGTGGGTTGGCACAGAGATGTCGTGGCATTGGTTGGAAACCTTAGAGTTGTTATCCTCCAGCTAATGTGTTGTTAGTAGCCACGTAATGTTTTATTCCTTGCTGCTCGAGATTTCCGTAAGAGGAATGTTGTTTGTTTTTCTGTCTGGCGATGTTCTCTTAGGCTAGTGGCTGATCGAATTGCATTGGAAAGTTTGTTGTCGGCCGTTGAGGGGCTCCGGTTTTGTAAGTTTGGCCGAGTGGAGCTCGTGCTGGACCTTGTCTTCTAAAGGTGGCCGTAGCTGAAGTTTCAGCTGGTGTGTTGGTGGTAGCCATTTGGTGAACCAGAAAAGTGCCCCTTGGCTTTGGTGCTTTGATTTCTCGTAAGATGGTTGCTTAAGTGTTGTGGACGCATGCTAGTTGGTGGAGTTTGCCTTGCGATCAGTCACCAGTTGGTGGTTCAATTTGGATTTCGTTAAGGATTGTAGGCAACCATTGGGGCTCGCAGATCTCTTGCGAAGTAAGAGTAGGCCGTTTAGTTTTCAAACACGGGAGGTTCGGGTTGTTTGGTCAGCATGGTGAAGGGTCGAGGCTGTTTGATAACAGCTATGAGCATTCAGTGAAATTACGCCGGAGTGTGGCGTAGAGTTTTAGAGCTTGTGACCCGTCCACGAGTTTGCGGAGAGTAGCGCCGTAGAGAGGCGTTCCGAGTTGGGATAGCAGGGTTAAGTGAGCCCTAAGATTTTAAGACTGTTTGAGAGCTAGTGCGAGTTTGAGGATGTGTATTACCGTTAGCACTATCACGTCTATTTCTTCGGAGTTCGGTGTATGCCCAGTCTTGTTGTGGCAGACTGGATGGCTTGTGGCTTTGAGCCTTTGGGAACCCAAGGGGGTTTGGATTTCGAAGAAGATTTAGTGTTGTCTTGACCGGGAGTTTGGTTGGTTAAGGATCAGTGGAGATTTCCTAGAGTTGTTTTCGTCTTAGGACTTTCGAGGACGAAAGTCTTAAAAGGAGGGAGTATTGTAACGGCCCAGTTTTCTATTTCGGTTTCCCAGGTGTTTTTGGGACATTATGCGGATGTTCGGATGGGCCGTTAGAGCTATTTTAACCCTTAGGGGTATTTTGGTCTTTTGCCCCGGTCGTGGTTTTGTGGATTTTCGTGATTCCGAGGTCACGCTTTGCCCTTGTTGAGGCTTGATTGTTGTTGGTTGCAGGACCCAAGAAGTTTGGGCTAGTTGGTTGGAAGTTTGGAGGTGATTTGGTAATTAACAAAATTATTGTTAATTTAAGTGCTTCCATTGGGATTTGAACCCTTGCCCTTGATGGTGATTTGGGAGCTTGGTTTAAATGAGTTTTAATAAGGAGAAAAGGTTGCTTCAGCCGGGACTCGAAGGAGGAAGCCCGGGGAAGAGATTTAGGTAACCAAGACCTATTTAAATTAGGAAAAGGAAAGAAAATCAAGAAATCTCATTCCCCTTGTTTTACCTCTCTCTCTCTCTCTCTCTCTCTCTCTCTCTCTTTCTCTCCCTCTCTCCTTGCCGACCTAACCAAGAAACCCAACCGAGCTGCACCGAGCCGCCCCGAGCCACTGCCCAGCCCAAAGAAGCCCACCGCCGCCATCACCCTATCGCTTGACCATCACCCTGTCGCCTAGCCATCACCTGTCACCCAAAGAGCGGCCAGAGACTGTCTCTCCCGGCGGCCGTCGCCCAAATGCCATACGCCTAGCAGCGCGTCGTCGACGGCCGTCGCCATGCGCCAGCCGCGCCGCGCGTCGGCGTCTCCGTCTCGCTGCGCGCGCGCGCCAGCGCCGCGCCGCCGCCGTCTCGCCTGCCGACGATCGTGTCGCCGGCGCCGTCGGCACGCCTGTCCCCTGCCGCGCCAGCGTGCCCAGCAGCACCAAGTCTGCTCGCCCCAACTGCACGTCCTGCCTGCCCACTTGCCGCCGAGAGCCTGTTTTGCCCAAATTGTTGGGGCCGAGACCTTGTACCTTCTCGGTTGGTAATTCCCGAGCCTCCACTCTTGTGGACCCTAAGTTGATTGGCTGTTGTTATTTAATTAGGATATTTTTATTAAATGCTTAGGTTGCTAGGGTTCACTTAGAAGCTCGGGAGTCGCTTGGTTGGCTTATGGTAGTTATTTTCGGCTTGTTTCCAGGTAAGGATTTCTTACCGTGGTTGTGTGGACCCTGCGATGCTTTCTTGATTGTGCCTTATATGCATGTTTACTTGTATGAACATGATTAGTGGATAGGACAGCTTGTGATTGCACTCTTGCTAGCATGTTTGCCTGTTTGTACATGTTAGTGCCATGCTAGGATTGTTCTTCCAGCATGCTTGAGATTCCTGCTTTAAGTTCGTAGTATCATGCTAGGTTATGTGTGAATGATGATGATATGTATGTCTAGCCAGGAATCAGTTATTTTGTACTTTTAGCTAGTATAGTAGAGTTTGTCACCATCCAGAGGCTGAGAGCGGACATAACGTACTTTGTCCCCACCGGTCGGGAGTAGAGCGAAGCATAACGTACATTGCTTCCCCCCGGCAGCCGATGTGGATTTAGCTACCACATCGGCATAAGCCTAGTTTGTAGCTTGCTATAGCGGAACCCTGCCAACGGTGCAAGCCTGCCTTGGCCGGTTCTTAGCTTCAGTCGGTGGTGCAGCGCATGGATGAGTGCCGAGGCCCTCGCACTACTGTGTTCAGTGACACCGTTTCCGAGTCTTTAGGCATGCGTACCTGGCCCGTGTAGTTTGTACTTAGGCCCCCACATTTACGCCGGTTGCAGCAGCATGCGGTGTGCGCGCACACGCGTTAGTCGCCGGTTTGGAGAGCTCCCCCGGGCTAATGTTCGTGAGTACACCCGTTCTTTCCAGTTTAGAGCCAGACTTCGGGTACTCTCCCGATAGTCCAGATTTGTTAGCGAGGGTAAGAGGCCCTTGAGGACACCCAATGGGATTGGCTTTTGAGCTGATCGTATGGTCGAGGGAGAAAGACCCTCGAGGGCGTCGAACATATTTGGTATCGGTTTTTGAGCTGATCAATTGGCCGAGGGAGAAAGACCCTCGGAGATGTCCCAGGATTGGTTATGAGAGCCAATCATTAGGCCGGAAGTAGGAGACTTCTGAGGATTCCAGATTCTGCCTTGTAAGCTCGTTGAGCTATGATCTGTGTTGGTAACTGTTTGCATGTATACTAGGGTGCCAGATGATTGATGTATCGTATTGCACCCCGGTTGGGGATTCTTACTGAGTTTGTTTATACTCACCCTTATTTCTGTGGTTTTCCACCAGGTAACTTGGGACAAAGACCGGACGGCTAGCGGAGGGAGCTGATTGATCATGGGAGCCGCCGGCACTCTGTCTTTTATTGTTTGCATAATATGTTCAGCATGTAGACGGACAGGAGTCCTAGGGGGACGTTTTTTAAAAGTTTTTTAAATTGTATTGTATGATTTTATAAACACTGGCCAGGCTTGTTTTACTTTGTTGGCTTTGCTTAAATGAAGGTTGTTGTTTATGTTTTAAGTGTCCCCGCTTTTAAATGTTTTGAAAGGTTTTTAATATGAGCACTAAACCGCTTGATGAAGTATTTAACTTGCATGCTGAGTGAGAACCTAGGTTTAGGACCGTGTTTTGGGTCGGGTTCTCACAGCCTGTGTGCCAGAGAAGTGGTGTTGCCGGTTGTGCCACAAGCTGCTTTTGATGCTCATTCCACGGTATGTCTTGGTTAGCTATGGATCTTTGGGTTTTTGGTGTGTTTGACTAAATGAAGGGAAAAATAGGTTTTCATCTCTTACTTCTCTAAACTCCCTAGCCGCCCAACCAAGCTCTCTCTAGCTCCTTGCCGTGCATCCCCTTGCCAATCTCCATCGTTCGTCGTCCTGGGTAAGTGTCTCGCTCTCTTCTTCTCTTTAGTTTGGTGTGTTCTTGCTGGCCGAGAGAGGTGAGCTGAGTGTTGGTTTTGTTGTAGCCAGCCTAGAAGACCAATAGCCCATCGCCCTGCCCATCGCCAGTAGAACCGCCGAGTAGCCCCTGCATCCCCCAGCCCGTCGCACGCCAGCAGCAGATCCGTCACCTGCATCGCGCGCAGCCCGTCGCTCGCCAGCAGCCCCTGCAGCCCCATCGACCACCGTCGCACGCGCTGACGCCTATAGCCAGCCCTGCAGTGCCATCGCCCGAACGCCTCGCCTTCATCGCGACATCGCCAGCAGCCCAGCCGCTTCGCCCTTGCGTCGTCCCAGCGCGAGCTCGCCCGCATCGCTCGTCTGCGTCTGCACGCCCGCCCGTGTTAGCGCCCGTCCTCACGCAGTCTTGCCGCACCAGCCCGCCAGCAGCTCCCAGCTTCCGTTCAGCCTGTCCGTCCGCGTGCCAGCCATGCCGTGTGAGTTGCTCCCGAGCCGAGCTCTGTTTGTTTTATTATATTAGGCCTATAGATTGGGATAATTGTTGTTTCTTGTTAGGTTCCCGTTAGCTAGCTCGGGGTCGATCGCAGCATAGGATCTTTGTGTGTAGTTACCTTCCGACCAAGGTAAGGATTTCTTACCGAAGTTGTGTGGGCCCTGCGATATATTATGTGATTGCTGTTGTATGTTTGTTAATGTTTATCAGCATGTTAGTGGGTAGGTGCTCTGTTCTGAATTGTGACTGGCATGATTCCTGTGTTGTTCCTAATGTTAGTTCCATGCTAGGTTGTTCTATTCTGGCATGCTCGTTATCTGTTCTTGCTTCGTAGTATCATGCTAGGTTCATCGTTTCTGTTGAGCACGTATTGGAATGTTTGCTGTTATCTGTTATAGCTTAGAGTTCTGATAGGTAGCATCATCCGGGCGAGGATGCATAACGTAACTTGCATCCGTGGCAGGGACGTGCGAGGCAGTACTCCATCCCTGATCCGTCGTTAGGGTTTAGCAAACCCTAATGGCAGCCCAGTGCAATCTTGGGTGAGGGTGGCAGACTGTTAAATGCCCCAACGGTAGGGGGAATGACGAGGCATTGCCTTGTCCCCGACAGTAGACACGTCCTCAACGTGTCGGCCATAGCCCTTGATAGCCACCTGATAGGGCAAGGACCGGTTCCTGGTGTAAGCCTACCACTGCTGGTTTCTTAGCCTCAGGTGAGGTGGTACATGCTGACATAGTCATAGTGTCCTGGTCTCACACCACTATGTTCAGTGACACCGATCCAGAGATTTGTTAGGCATGCGTACTGGACCAGGGCAGCATGCCCTAGACCCAGCACCTCCCAAGTTTGCAGCAGCATGCAGTGCGCGCACACACTCATTACAGCGCCGACTGGAGAGCTCCTCGAGATCTTGAGTTTAGTGCACCTTTCATATTGACAGTAGGAAGGCTGAGGCCGAGACTAGTTTCTCGTATAGTATCGTATCGCATAGTAGTTTTCTGGAGTAAGACCGTAAGATGGCATCCGAGGTTTATGTATGGATTTAAGCTGTGTGCTCTCTCTGTGTTTATATTCATGGCTTGCATACTTTCTGATAGATGACCAGTTTTATCGTATTGTACCCCGGTTGCGGATTCTTACTGGGTAATTAGTTACTCACCCTTATTATGTGGTTTTCCACAGGTAACCATGGTGTGAGACAGGATGGCTGAAGGAGGAGCTGCTGATCATGGGAACCAGCTGTTTTACTCTGAGTCTTATGTTTATGTTTTATGCTTTTATTATCCTCTGAATGCATGTAGTTGGGCACGGAGCCCTTATGGTGTTTTTTGATTGTTTTTCTGGATTCTAACACTACTGTAAACCGTTTGAAGTTTTTAATGATTTGAATAAGTCTCTGATCAGAGCATGTTTTGGAAATGTATTTGGCTTGGAACAGGTGCTTGGAAACAGGAGGGATGAGTTTGAGAATTAAATGTTTGACTTTTAAAATGGATGTTTATATGTTTTTAGTTTTCATTCAGAAACTGGAATACAATAATGCATATTGTTTCTAATTTTTTAAAGCATGCATTGAGGTAAAGGCCTATTTTAGGACCTCATTCGGGTCGGGTCTATATAGGCTGAGCTGCCATAGCTGGCTGATTACAAAAATGGGCCAGATGCCCCTCCTTACCACAACGATAACATAGTCTGGTCCCTGCCTAACAAACTCCAGTGTGGGCTCTCCCACAAGTAGCACAAACGGGAATCTGTCTAGGACAGCCCTGCTAGCGACGCTCGAAACGAACCAGAGCTCTACGTTGATCCCGGTTCTGATACTGCCCTTGGCGGCGCTGGCCGCCTCCTCTGAAATCAAACTTCCTCTTCTGCCCCACTACAGCTGGGACAGGACGCTGAACAGAAGCGGCGACAACCTGCTCAACTGGGTAATTCCCATTATAAATGGTCGCCAACTAAACTGCCCTAGTATAAGTGTCAAGGGCCTGTGCCCTGACATCCTGGGATACACCCTGCCTCAGACCTGAAATAAACTTCCGTATCTTCAACTCAGGGGTAGCAATCAGCTGCAGAGCAAAATACCCATAGTCTTTGAATTTCCTATCATACTACTCAATAGAATCACATCCCTGCTTCAGGTTCTGGAACAGTTCTACCATTTTTTCCTAGGCCTCATCACTAATATACTTGGCCTAGAACTGTAACAGCCCAGTTTCCTATTCCAGTTTTTGAGGTGCCTTCGGGTCAAGATTCGGTTGTTGGTTGGGTCATTAGAGCGGTTTTGACCCTTGGGGGTATTTTGGTCTTTTGGCTCTCCAGGCAGGATTTGTGGTTTTCAGGGCTATGATGTAGCTTCTGCCTTTGTCGAGGCTTGTTTGTTGTTGGCAGCGAGTCCCGTGGTGTTTGGGCTAGTCGATTGGATGCTCGGTTGTGGTTTGGGCTTTAGCAAAGTGTTGGTTGTTGGGTGTTTCCTTTGGGATTCGAGCCCGGGCCCTTATTGTTGGTTTGGGAGTTGGATTTAAGTGAGTTTTATTTGTTGGAAAAGATTGCTTCGGTCGGGTGTCGAAGGAGGAAGCCGGGAAATGGGATTTTAAGGTTTTAAGTGGATAAGGATGGATAAAATGAGATTAAAATCCCATTTTTCCCTTTTTTCCCATTTTCCTTTTATTTCCCATTTTCTTTTATTTTATTTTCCCAAAATCCTTTTTTTCTCTCTCTCTCTCTCTCCCCGACCTAGCCACCCACCTAGCCGACCCAGCCCCTTGGCTCGCCCAACCCAGCCAGCTCGAGCGCTCAGCCCTGCTCGCGTCGCCCAGCCAGCCCGCTCGCCAAGCCTCAGCCAGAGCTTCGCCCAGCCTGGCCCTCCCCCTGCTCGTGTCGCCCGAGCTCGCCCAGGCCGTCGCGCCGCCAGCCCGAGCTCGCCCAGCTCATGTCCGTCCGCGCTCGAGTCGCCCAACCTCGAGCCGCGTCGCCCAGTGCCGAGCCCAGCCCGAGTCGCGCGTCCCAGTGCCAGATCGCGCGTCCCTGCGCCCTGGTCGCATGTCCTCGCGCCAGATCGCCCGAACCTAGGTCCGAGTCGCTCGTCCCAGCCCGTGTTGCGCGCCTCGCCAGTAGCTTGCAGAGGCGCGCGCGCCGCCGGCGCGCGCTTCGCCGCGCGCCGCCGCGCGCGCGCTTTGTCCGCGTCGCGCCCATCGCCTGCCGTGCAATGAGCCTCTGCGATTTCAATGGCGCCCAGCCAGCCCCTTTGGCTGCCTAGCTCGTGCAGCCAGCTCGTTCGCGTGTCAGCCGCGCCTCGTGAGTTGTTCCCGAGCCGAGCCCTGTTTATTTTATTGTATTTAGGCCTATTGTGTGATTATTGATGTGTTTGTTTGGCTCGTTATAGGTTGCTCGGGTTCGATCGCAGTTAATTTTATTGTGTGTTGTTGCCTTCCGACCAAGTAAGGATTTCTTACCGGAGTTGTGTGGGCCCTGCGATATTTTCATGATATGCCATGTATGTTTGCTGACTGTTATGAGCATGTTAGAGATAGAGCTGTTTGATTGAATTCTTGCTAGCATGTTTGCCTGATTTTACATGTTAGTGCCATGCTAGGTTTGTTTTGCCAGCATGCTTATGATTCCTGCTTAAGCTCGTAGTATCATGCTAGGTAAATGTGATTGATGTCGGTCATTGTTTGCTAGCCAGGAATCATTGCTTTTGCTCTGTACTCTTAGATAGAGTTGTAGGGTTTGTCATCATCCACAGGCTAAGCGGACATAACGTACTTTGTCCCCACTGATCGGGAGTAAAGTGTGCGCTGCATAACGTTCTTGCTTCCCCCCCAGTCGCCAAGGTGCTTTTAGCTCAGGTCGGGAGTAAAGTGTGCCCAGCATAACGTATCTTGCTTCCCCCCCCCCGACCCGCCGGTTGTGGAATTAGCTACCCACTTCGGCATAAGCCTAGTTTGTAGCTCGCTAGAGCGGAACCCGCCGCCGGTGTAAGCTCGCCTGGCCGGTTCTTAGCTTCAGGTCGGTGGATCATGCTACACAGATGAGCGCCGAGGGCCTCGCGCTACTGTGATCAGTGACACCGCTTCCGAGTCATAGGCATGCGTACCTGGCCCGCGTAGTTTGCCCTTAGGCCCCCGCATTTACGCCGGTTGCAGAGAGCATGCGGTGTGCGCGCGCACTGCAGCGTTAGTTGCCTGTTCGGAGAGCTCCCGGGCTAATGTCGTGAGTACACCATTCTTTTCGTTAGAGCGGACTTGGATACTCTCCGTAAGTCCGATTTAGTGCAAGGGCAAGGAGGCCTTTGAGGACATTCTAGGGATCAAGTGTATTCCCCGAGTGACGAGATACCTCGGTGATGTCCGGGATTGGTCGATGTATCCAATCCCTAGGCCGGAAGAAAGAGACTTCCGATGACTCCAGATCTTTCTTTATGAGCTCGTTGAGCCATGATCTGTGTTGGTAGCTGTTTTGCTTGCATGCTTTCGTACTAGATGACTGATTATATCGTATTGTACCCCGGTTGGCAATTCTTACTCAGTAATTCGTTACTCACCCTTATTTTTTTGGTTTTTCCACAGGTAACCATGGTGCGAGACAGGATGGCTGGAGGAGGAGCTGTGATCATGGAAACCCGTTGTTCAACTCTGAGTCTTATGTTTATGTTATGATTTAAATGTTCTCTGAATGCATGTAGTTGGGCACGGAGCCTTAGGGTGTTTTCTGAATGTATTTCCGGATTCTGGCATTGTTGTAACTATTGTAAAGTTTGTATGTTTTAAATAAATCTATGATCAGAGTAAGTTTTGTAAATGTATTTGTCTTGGAACAGGTGCTTGGAAACAGGGACGGGTTCCAAGAATTGATGTTGATTTTAAAATGGATGTTTTATGTTTTAGTTTTTACTTAAAATCCGAACACCCTATTGTGAATTTTCTATAGATTTGAATGCATGCATTGAGGTAACGGCCTATTTTAGAACCCTTTCGGGTCGGGTCGTTACAAGAGCTCAGACTTGAAGAAATCCCAGGTGGCAGGTGGAGACCCAGCTGGTCTCTCACTCAGAGTGGACTCCCACCACCATCTAGCTGTGCCTCCTAGCACATGAGCCTGCTAGCACATGAGCCTCCTAGCACATCTAGCTGGCTCTACAACATCTCTATTTGCAGTTTCGGATGGACCTGCTCCACTGCGTGTAACCGGCATACTGGCGATCTACACGAAAACCACTACGGGTTAGTCCACTCTCGGACTCTCTCTGCCAACAAAGGTAACACATGTGTACTGCCTATAGTATCGTAAACAAAACCCTTAACTTAACAAACTTAGACAAACCTGGCGGCCGTGGAGTGCTGGAGATCATGGGAACACTACCTACAAACAGGTTAGTCTACAGAATCTATGACTCTGTGCTCTGATACCAACTGTAAAGACCCGACCCGAAAAACGGTGCTGAACCTAGGTCTTTACTCAGCATGCAAGTGAAAAGCATAAATGACCCAACCAGGGGTCGAATTGAAAAACTTTTCAAACTTAAGAGTGTAAAACATTAAAAACAAACTAAACATTCATTAAGCAAAACCATTCAAGTTAAAACAGTGACTGATAAGAACTTTTCTTAAAAACATAAAAATAGTTCAAACAACAATGAATAAGTTTTCCCTACGGACTAATGTCCAACTACATGCTGAAATCAAACATAAAAGTATAGACACAACAGAGTGTCAGCAGCATCCATGATCTCTCAACTCCCTCCGCTAGCCGCCTCGGTGCTGTCCCAAGTTACCTGGTGGAAAAACCACAATAAGGGTGAGTATAAACATACTCAGTAAGAATCCCCGACCGGGGTACGATACGATGCAATCAATCATCTAGCAACCTAGTATACATGCAAACAGATATCAACGCGGATCTCAGCTCAACGAGCTCACAAGGCAAATCCAGAGTCCTCGAAAGTCTCCTACTTCCGGCCTAATGATTGGTTCTCATAACCAATCCCAGGACATCGCCGAGGGTCTTTCTCCCTCGGCCAATTGATCAGCTCAAAAACCGATCCCAAAGATGTTCGACACCCTCGAGGGTCTTTCTCCTTCGACCAAATGACTAGCTCAAAAACCAATCCCAACGGGTGTCCTCAAGGGCCTCTTTCCCTCGCTAATAACTCTGGACTATCGGGAGAGTACCCAAAGTCTGGCTCTAAACTGGAAGGAACTGGTGTACTCACGAACATTAGCCCGGGCGTTCCGCTCTAGCAGACTACAAACTAGGCTTATGTCGATGTGGTAGCTAATCCACATCGGCTGCCGGGGGGAAGCAATGTACGTTATGCTTCGCTCTACTCCCGACCGGTGGGGACAATGTACGTTATGTCCACTCTCAGCCTCTAGATGATGATAAACCCTACAAGTCTAACTAAGAGTATGAAATAACTAATTCCAGCTAGACATACATATCAACATCAATCACACTTAACCTAGCATGATACTACGAACTTAAAGCAGGAATCATAAACATGCTGGAAGAACAAACCTAGCATGGCACTAACATGTACAAACAGGCAAACATGCTAGCAGGAATTCAAACACAAACTGTCCTATCCACTAACATGCTCATAAAAGTAAACAGGCATACAAGTCACAATCAAGAAAGCGTCGCAGGGTCCACACAACCACGGTAAGAAATACTTACCTGGAAACAAGTGGAAAATAACTACCACGAATCAATAAACGACCCTCGAGCTTTTAAGTTAACCCGAGCAACCGAGAAGACACAAGGTCTCGGCAGCAAAGGGGCAGCAAGGGCGCTGCTGGTGCGGCAGGGGCGCTGGGCGAGCAGACACGGGCTGGCGCGACAGCTACTCTGGGCGACGCGTAAAGACGAGCTGGAACGGGCACACGGGCGAAGCGTCTGGGCTGCAGGGCAGTGCGCGGGGTAGGCGACGGAACTGGGCGATAGTGAGCGGTGTCGAGCGGTGCAGGGTGGCTCGGCACAGTGCGGGGTTGGGCGACCTGGTGCGGAGCGGTGCGGGACAGCGCTGGGTTGGGCGACCTGGTGCGGAGCGGTGCGGCGGTGGAGCTTAGCAGCCTGGTGCGGTGCGGTGCGGCTAGAGTTTGGTGGGCTCGGTAAGGAGAGAGAGGGAGAGAGAGAGGGAGAGAGAGAGAGAGATGCGTGAGGAAAAACAAAGGGGATTGGGATTTTCTTTATTTTTCCTTCCTTTTCCTATTTTAAATATGTCTTGGTGACCTAAAATCCCTTCCCAAGGCTTCGTCCTTCGAGTCCCGGTTGAAGCAATCTTTTCTATTAATTAAAACTCATTTTCTACAAACTCCCAAATCACCATTTAGGGCAAGGGTTCAAATCCCAATGGAAACACTTAAATTAATATTAATTTTGCCAATATCCAAAACACTTCCAAACTTCTAAACAACTAGCCCAAACTTCTTGGGTCTTCCAACCAACAATGATCAAGCCTCGACAAAGGCAGGAATGGTCCTGGAATCCTGAAAATCCACAAATCCTGACCGGGGAGCAAAAAGACCAATTTACCCCTAAGGGTTAAAAAGCCCTAACGGCCCAACCGATTGCCCCAATACTGAACCGAAAGTACCTGGGAAACCGTAACGGAAAACTGGGCTGTTACACCATCGGTGTCTTACACATACGAATGCCCATCGGGGTCTTACACCTCAAGCTATCAATGCTGCCCAACGGGGTCTTACACATCTAGGATGCCCATCAGGGTCTTACTCCAGCTAACAATGATGCCCATCGGGGTCTTACACCTCAAATCAATGATGCCCGTCGGGGTCTTACATATACAGATGCCCATCGGGGACTTACACCTCTAGCCATCAATGCTTCCCAACGAGGTCTTACACATCTAGGATGCCCATCGGGGTCTTACTCCAGCTAGGATCACAGAGATGCCCATCAGGGTCTTACACTCCCTAGCAACCTTATGACGCCCATCAGAGACTTACACACAAGCCAGCAGTGTAGTGCCCATCGGGGACATACATACACTAGTAACGCATTGGTGCCCATCGGGGACTTACCCAAGTGGAACCTAACTAACAACCCCTAACGGTCCCCTAAGTACAAAGTCACAAACTAGCCTAACAAATAGACAATCAACATTACCTGTCTAACCCTAGCAAGGAACCAACAAAATACGAGCAGGAAACATGGATAAGCCACGGTAAGGAAAGTCCCTAGCATGATACTACGAACTCAAGCAGAAATCAAAAGCATGCTGGAGGAACAAACCTAGCATGGCACTAACATGAACAACAAGCAAACATGCTAGCAAGATTTCAAACACAAGCTGTCCTATAGCTAACATGCTCATAACAGTAACCAAGCATACAAGGCACAATCCTGAAAGCATCGCAGGGTCAACACAACCACGGTAAGAAATCCTTACCTGAAAACCAGCAGAAAATAACTACCACAAATCAACCAGCAACCCTCGAGCTTCTAAGTGTACCCGAGAAACCTAAGCAATCAATAAAATCATCCTAATTAAGCAAACAACAACTAATATCTTAAGGTCCAAAAGAGTGGAGGCGCGGGAATTACCAACCGAGAAGGCACTAGGTCTTGGCCCAACTCTCTCTTGGCAAAACAGGCTCTCGGCAGCAAGGGGCAGGCAGGTCGAGCGGCAGAGGCGAGCAGGCTGGGCGGTGCTGGGCGCGCTGGCGCGGCAGGGGACGGGCTCTGGCACGACGACACGGGAGCACTGGCGCGGTAGAAGAAGGGTGTTGGCACGGCGACACGGGCGCGCGCGGACGGCACGACGACACGGACTGGGCGCGTGGGCGCTACGTGAGCAGTGGCGAGCGTCGTGCTCGCGGTAAGGTGGCTTTGGGGCGTCTGGGCTGCTCGGTGGTCGTGGCGATGGCAGGCAGCGGGCAGCGTCTGCGGTGGCGTTAGTGCTGGAGAGCGGCACCGTCCGATCTGTACCTGGTCTTCATTGCATAATGACCATTTTCAAACTAAATGGAAAATAGGGTTTTTATATATATATATATTATTTTTGAAGGGTGTTATTTCGAGGACTCGAACCCTTGGCCTAAAAAGAGGTTTGGAAGCTTGGATTTAAATAAGTAAAAAATAGTGCGTCAGCCAGGGCTCGAAGGGGGGAAGCCTTGGGAAGGGAATTTGAGATTCCCAACAGCCTATTTAACTTAGGGAAGGAAGGAAAAAAAAAAGAAAAGAAAACTCCATTCTCACGCAAACCCTCACCCCAGCCGCACCCCAGCTACGCCCTCGCCGCCGTCGCACCAGGCCGCACTAGCCCAGCCTCCGCGCAGCACCCGGTGACACGCCCTGCTTCACCCACTGCCGCCCATCGCCACGCCATCACGTCTGCATCGCCCGTGCCCCAGCTCACCTGCCTCGTCGCTCCGCTCACCCGCGCGCCGTCCTAGAGAGACCGCACGTCTGCGCGCCGTCTCCGTAGCCCAGGTCCCTCGCACGCTGCCTCGCAGTCCTGTCGCCTTGCCGCGCGCCCGCCTCAGCGAGTCTGCTCGTCTTGCCGCGCGCCCAACGCCTGCGCCTCTGCCGCACCAGCAGCGCCCATTCCTGCCCCTTGCTGCCGAGACCGCGTGTCTTCGCGGTTGGTAATTCCTGAGCTTTTCCCCTTTTAGATTTAAAGTTGCTGGCTGCTGTTTACTTATTTAGCATGTTTTTATTGTATGCCTAGGTTGCTCGGGTTCGCTTTAAGCTCGAGGGAAGTTAATTGGTTCGGGATAGTTATTTCCCACTTGTTTCCAGGTAAGGATTTCTTACCCGGGGTTGTGTGGACCCTGCGAATACTTGATAGCATATTGATTATTGTAACCGTATGAGTTTCTAGTGGATAGGATTCATGCTTGCTTTTGATTTCGTGTTCGTGTTATGTTTGCGTTCCGTTAGTTCCATGCTAGGGTTCTTCTATCCTGACATATCTATGCTTTATGTTGTATTCTATTAATTCCATGCTAGGTTCTTCCATCCTGGCATATCCATGTTCCCCATTGTATGCTGTTAGACCCATGCTAGGGTTAGACAAGTGATGTAAGGTGCATGTAACAGCCTGGTCTTCAGCTAAATGTAAAATAAGGTTTTTATATATTTTATTTTTCTGAAAGGTGTTGTTGGGAGGACTCGAACCCTTGGCCTAAAAAGGGGTTTGGAAGCTTGGTTTTAAATAAAGGAAATAAATGCGTCAGCCAGGGCTCGAAGGGAGGAAACCTTGGGAAGGGAATTTGAGATTCCCAACGCCTATTTAATTTAGGGAAGGAAGGAAAAAAAAAAGAGAAAAGAAAAGAGCTCCACTCGCAAAACCCTCACCCTTTCCCCACACTCTCGCCGCCGCCGCCGCCCGTCACCGCCCATCGCCGCCTCACCAGCGCCCGCGCCCAACCAGCCGCGACTGAAGAGCCTTGCAGCGCCAAATTTGCCGCCCGATCGCGCGCTGCGCGCGCCCAGACCGGCCGGTTTTCGCCCGTCCGTCACGCGCATCCGTCTGATGATCGCTGCGTCCCAGCAGACTGACGCATTGCCCGTTCGTCGCACCTCGAGTCGCGGCAGCGCTGTTCAGCTGAAAGCGTCGCGACGCGACGCCCGCTCAAGACCCAACTTTGTTCTGCGCCGCACACGGTAGCGCCGGCCGCGTCTGACGCCCCGTCCGCCCTACCGCGCATCCTGCCTGCCATGCTTAGCGCCAAAGACCTCTTTGCACGCACCGCCAATGCGGCGCGCGCGCGCCGGCTCGACCACACGCGCAACAGCCTATCGCTCCGCACTCCCTGCCTGCTCGCCTGCCTTGCCGAGCCTGGTGCCTTCTCGATTGGTAAATTCCCAAGCCCCGCCCTTTGGACTTTATGATTCTAGCTGCTGTTTGGTTAATTAGCGTGATTTTATTACTTGCTTAGGTTGCTCGAGTTCGCTTAGAAGCTCGAGGGTCATCTGTTGATTGTTGGTTTTACTTCCTTCCAGGTAAGGATTTCTTACCCGGGGTTGTGTGGACCCTGCGAATACTTGATAGCATGTGGTTTATTGTAACTGTATGAGTTTCTAGTGGATAGGATTTATGCTTACTTTGATTCCTTGTTCGTGTTATGTTTGCATCCCGCTAGTTCCATGCTAGGTTCTCCCATCCCGGCATATCCATGTTTTCCGTTGTATGCTGTTAAATCCATGTTAGAGATAGACATGTGACGTAGAGTGTAGAACGTTGTAGGAGATCTAGTTTAGGTCCCGCTTGGGTAAGTCCCCGATGGGCACCAATGCGGTGCCAGTGTAGGTAAGTCCCCGATGGGCACTACATTGTTCCCTTGTGTGTAAGTCCCCGATGGGCATTATAAGGTTGCTAGGGAGTGTAAGACCCCGATGGGCGTCTCCGTGTTGCTAGCTGGTGTATGTCTTCAATGGGCATCCTAGGTGTGTAAGTCCCTGTTGGGCACCATTGATAGCTAGAGGTGTAAGACCCCGATGGGCATCCGTATGTGTAAGACCCCGATGGGCAGCAGTGATTGAGGTGTAAGACCCCGATGTGCATCCATGTGTGTATGACCCCGATGAGCATCACTGATTGAGGTGTAAGACCTCGAAGGGCATCCATGTGTGTAAGACCCCGATGGGCATCACTGATTGAGGTGTAAGACCCCAATGGGCGTCCATATGTGTAAGACCCCGATGGGCATCACTGATTGAGGTGTAAGACCCCGATGGGCTTTCTTGTGTGTAAGACCCTGATGGGCATCACTTAGTTGGCAGGAGTAAGGCCCCGATGGGCTTCCTTGTGTGTAAGACCCCGATGGGCATCACTTAGTTGGCAAGAGTAAGACCCCGACGGGCATCCTTACGTGTAAGACCCCGATGGGCATCATTGAGTACTAGGTTGTGTAAGACCCCGAGGGGCATCCCGAGGTAGAACCTAGGGAAGGCCTTAGTTGTATGCCTTTGAACAGGCAAGCTCTAAGAGTGGTGTATGGATTAACCCAACTGTTGCTCTAAGTCATTGTATGGTTGCATGTCCTTGTGCTAAATGAGATGTTTTCGTATTGTACCCCGGTTGGAGATTCTTACTGAGTAACTCGTTGCTCATCCTTATTTTCTGTGGTTTTCCACCAGGTAACTTGGGACAGAGGCTGGATGGCTAGGAGGAGGCTGCTGGATGATCATGGATAGCTGACTCTGAGATGCACGTTCTTTCACTGCTTTATGTTTTAGCATGTAGTGGGACTTGAGTCCCTAGGAGGGCACTTAAAACTATTTTATGATTCTTTGGTTTGTTTTAAGAAAGTACTCATCAGTCATTTACTTTTACATTTTAATTATTGGAATTTACGGTTGTTTTAAAAGTGTTGGTTGCTAAGATTTTTATCTGGTACTCTGGTTGGTGTTTTACATTCTTAATCATGCATGCTAAGTAAGGATCTAGGTTAGAGACTGTTTCTCGGGTCCGGTCCTTACAGTGTAGAAGATTGTAGGGGTAATTAGTTTAAGTCCCGCTCGGGTACGACCCCGATGGACATCCGGAGGTGTAAGACCCCGATGGGCATCCTAGGTGTATAAGTCCACGGTGGGCATAACTGAGTTGGAGGTGTAAGACCCCGATGGGCATCCTAGGTGTATAAGTCCCCGATGGGCATCACTGAGTTGGAGGTGTAAGACCCCGATGGGCATCCTAGGTGTATAAGTCCCCGATGGGCATCACTGAGTTGGAGGTGTAAGACCCCGATGGGCATTCTAGGTGTATAAGTCCCCGATGGGCATCACTGAGTTGGAGGTGTAAGACCCCGATAGGCATCCTAGGTGTATAAGTCCCCGATGGGCATCACTGAGTTGGAGGTGTAAGATCCCGATGGGCATCCTAGGTGTATAAGTCCCCGATGGGCATCACTGAGTTGGAGGTGTAAGACCCCGATGGGCATCCTAGGTGTATAAGTCCCCGATGGGCATCACTGAGTTGGAGGTGTAAGACCCCGATGGGCATCCTAGGTGTGTAAGTCCCCAATGGGCAGCACTGAGTCCTAGGTTGAGTAAGGCCCGAAGGGCATCCAGGTGTAGAACTTGGGGTAGTTTATAACTGTAAGCCTTCGAATAGGCAAGCTCCAGGAGGGGCGTATGGTTAAGCCCAACTGTTTGCTCTAAGTCATAGTATGGTTGCATGTTCTTGTGCTAAATGAGATGTTTTCGTATTGTACCCCGGTTGGGGATTCTTACTGAGTAACTTATTGCTCACCCTTATTTTTCTGTGGTTTTCCACCAGGTAACTTGGGACAGAGGCTAGATGGCTAGGAGGAGGCTGCTGGATGATCATGGATGCCTGACTCTGAGTTGCACGTTCTTTTATTGTTTTTATGAATTAGCATGTAGTGGGACTTGAGTCCCTAGGAAAGCACTAAAAAACTATTTTATGTTTCTCGAACCATTCCCTTTGATTTGTTTTAAGAAAGTACTGATCAGTCACTTACTTGTTGGTTTTATTTATTGGAATTACGGTTTTTGTTTTAAATGTGTTGATTGCAAAGATTTAAATTTGGAACTCTGAGTGATGTTTTACATTCTTAATCATGCATGCTAAGTAAGGATCTAGGTTAGAGACCGTTTCTCTGGTCGGGTCCTTACAGTTGGTATCAGAGCCATGAGTTATAGGTTCTGTAGACTGACCTGCAGTTGTAGGTTGTTTTCCATGATCATCAGCGCTCCGCAGCCATCAGGTATGTCCGTAAGTTTAAGGTTAAGGGTTAAGAATTACAATACCGTTTGCACCTTGCATGTACATGACTTGTTGTTGTAGAGCAGGGAAAACAGGTTCTGACTCATTGTTGGTTTGGGTGTAGATTGTCAGTATGCCAGTCACTCATAGAGGGGCAGAGAGGCTCGAGGCCGACCACCCTGGGCATTCGTATTGATTCAGACACGGGAGGGACGTCGTCCCAAGCTGATGCCGATGTTAGGCTGCCTACAGGCCCTTCTGTTGTGTTGCCTGGAGAGGGCGTGGAGGCAACTGAGCCTCGAGAGGCTGCACCGGGAGTTGCTTTTGTGGAGTCCATGAGGGCTCTTATGGTTGGGTTGCTGGCTGAACAGAGGGCCGAGCAGAGAGCTGAAACGCAGCAGCTCTAGCCGCACGCAGGAGGAGTCCCGATTCAGATAGAGCGGTGACCGAGTTGGTTCAAGAGAGGACTGCTGATGCCACGCATCATCGCCACTCGAAGGAGCCAATTGTGAACGAGGCCGTTGTGGCGGAAGGTGCTGAGGATCTGGGCAAGTGGCTAAAGGATTTTGTCAAATGGAAGCCCGAGAAGTTTAGTGCCCCTAGAGAACCGTTGGTAGATGCCAGGTGGATTGCTGAGTTGGAATATACATTTATGGTGATGGCTTGTCTTGAGGTGCAGCGAGCTCGATGTGAAGCTCATGTGTTAGCTGGTACAGCTAAGTGGTGGTGGGATTCCACTTTGAGTGAGAGACCTGCTGGGTCTCCACCTGCCACCTGGGAGTTCTTCAAGGCTGAGTTCAAGGCAAAAGTCTGACTCGATCGAGGTGTATGAGAAAAAGTTTTCGGAGTATGGGTACTTCGGGCCGCAGTTGATTGCTACCCCTGAGCTGAAGATCAGGAAGTTTATTCCAGGTTTGAGACAGGGAGTGTCTCAGGATGTTAGGGCACAGGCCCTAGAGACTTTTGCCAAGGCAGTACAGTTGGTGACGATTTATGATGGGAAGTATCCTCCAGAGCAGGTAGCTAGTACCGTTGTGCAGAAGGCCCCAGTGTATTAGGGCCAGAAGCGTAAGTTTGACTCGGGAAGTAATGGCCATGGGGGCTGTCAGCGGCGCCAGGGTACTTCTCATGGCAGAGACCAGCATCGGGACCGTGACCGTGATCAGCCTCGCCAATAGGGTGTAGGGAGGCCGCCACCGTATTGTAGACCCTGTGGGAAGCAGCATTGGGGACCTTGTGGTGGTAACCCTAGAGCTTGCTATAACTGTGGTAAGGAGGGGCATCAGGCCCGGCATTGCAATCAAAAAGCAGTGGTGGCGCAACCAGCTCAACAGCAGGGGAGAGTGTATGCTACGACCCGCCAGGAGGCTGAGAAAGCCGGGGCTGCGGTGGCAGGTACGCTCCTAGTTCTTGACCACCTTGCCTTTGTGTTGTTTGATTCGGGTTCCACACATTCTTTTATTTCTGCTGTGTTTGCTGAGCATGCTTGCTTGATTTTAGAACCTCTAGGTTTTGAGTTATCTGTTGCTACTCCCTCGGGAGTTAGTATGTTGGCTAGCCAGAAGGTAAGGGATGGTCGGATACAGGTATCCGACGAGTCTCTACAGGTTACGCTCATAGTGTTAGCCATGAGTGGTTTTGATGTGATCCTCGGTATGGATTGGTTAGCTGATAATCACGCTATGATTGACTGCCACCGGAAGAAGGTAGTGTTCGGGCCGCCGAGAAGGGCTAGCTTTAAATTTTGGGGCACCCTGCGTGGGGTGTGTCCGCCAGTGATTTCGGTAGTTAAAGCTCACCGTTTGCTAGCTAGAGGAGCTTGGGTTTTTTTAGCTAAGTTGACCAGAGAGAACCGTGATCAGTTATCTGTTGAGCAAGTGCCCATTGTGCAAGAGTTTGCAAATGTTTTTCCTAAAGAGTTGCCTGGTCTGCCGCCAAAGAGGGAGGTGGATTTCTCAATAGAGCTTGAGCCAGGGACTCGTTCTATTTCGAAAGCTCCTTATCGTATGGCGCCAGCTGAACTGAAAGAGTTAAAGGAGCAGTTGCAGGAGTTGCTTGACAGAGGATTTATTAGGCTGAGTGTGTCCTCGTGGGGAGTACCCGTGCTATTTGTTAAGAAAAAGGATGGCTCGATGCGTCTATGCATTGATTACAAAAAATTGAACAAGGTGACTATCAAGAACAAGTATCCACTGCCACGTATTGATGACCTGTTTGACCAGCTCTAGGGAGCTTGTGTGTTTTCAAAGATTGACTTGAGGTCAGGATACCACCAGTTAAGGATCCGGGATGCAGATATCCCTAAAACAGCTTTCAAGTCGAGGTATGGTCACTATGAGTTCGTAGTCATGTCCTTCGAACTGACGAACGCCCCAGTAGCATTCATGGACATGATGGACAGAGTGTTCAAGGCATTCTTGGACCGCTTTGTCCTCGAATTCATAGATGACATTCTTGTGTACTCTAAGTCTAAGGAGGACCATGCTTCGCACCTAAGGCAGATTTTGTCAGCCTTGCGCGAGAACCAGCTCTATGCAAAGTTTTCGAAGTGTGACTTTTGGCTTGAGGAGGTAGCTTTTCTAGGTTACGTTGTGTCTAAGGAGGGAGTGGCTGTGGACCCTTCAAAGATAGAGGCCGTTAGTTCGTGGGCCAGACCGACAATTGTGTCAGAGATTCGTAGCTTTCTGGGTCTGGCCAGATATTACCGTCGCTTCGTTCAGAATTGTTCTGCTATAGCAGCACCGCTTACTCGGTTGACGAGGAAGGGCGTCGACTTCGTTTGGGATGAGAAGTGCGATGAGAGGTTTGCTAAGCTGAAGAGCAGTTTGACGTCTGCGCCAGTGTTGGCAGTTCTGGAAGGAACAGGGGGGTTCGTGGTGTACAGTGATGCCAGCAAGTTTGGTTTGGGTTGCGTTTTGATGCAACACGGTAAAGTGATAGCGTACGCCTCGAGGCAGTTGAAACCGCACGAGCAGAACTATCCGACTCATGATATGGAGTTGGCAGCAGTCGTCTTTGCACTTAAGATCTGGAGGCACTACTTGTATGGGGAAAAGATTCAAATTTTCGCGGACCACCAAAGCCTCAAGTATTTCTTCACTCAGAAGAACCTGAACATGAGACAGAGGAGGTGGTTGGAGCTTGTAAAGGATTACGACTGTGAGATCCTGTATCACCCTGGAAAGGCAAAACGTTGTGGCAGATGCACTAAGTAGAAAGACCTCGCATCTAGCAACGTTGGCAAATCCCAACAGTATCATAAGGAAAGACCTCGAGAGAGCGGAAATAGCAGTGTTCTTAGGGGATGTTACCACTAGGGTAGCCCAGTTGACCATCCAGCCTTCGATAAGGCAAAGGATTATCGACGGCCATGTGACGAACCCACCCAAAACATGGTCCTAAACCTGGGTTCTCACTCAGCATGCAAGTTAAATATGATAACAAGCAGTTTAGTGCTCATATTTAAAAAACCTTTCAAACATATGAGAAGGGGGAACCCTTAAAACATAACCAACAATTTCATTTAAACCAAACCAACAAAGTAAAACAACCTGGCCAGTGTTTATAAAAACATACAATACAATTTAAACAATGTTTTAAACAATGTTCCCCTAGGACTTCTGTCCATCTACATGCTGAATAAACAATGCAATAATAAATGACAGAGTGCCGGCAGCTCCCATGATCAATCAGCTCCCTCCGCTAGCCCTCCTGGTGTTGTCCCAAGTTACCTGAAAGATAAATAAGGGTGAGTATGAACATACTCAGTAAGAATCCCCAACCGGGGTATAATACGATACATCAATCATCTAGCACCTCAACATCCAAGCAAACAACTATCAACACAGATCATATCTCAATGAGCTCATAATGCAAGATCTGGAGCCATCGGAAGTCTCCTACTTCCGGCCTAATGATTGGTTATCCTGACCAATCATGGGACATCACCGAGGTATCTTTCACTAGGGGGATTATTCAGCTCAAAAACTGATCCCAAGGATGTCCTCAAGGGCCTCTTGCCCTTGCTACTAATCTGGACTTACGGGAGAGTACCCGAAGTCTGGCTCTAAACTGGAAGGAATGGTGTACTCACGAACATTAGCCCGGGGGAGCTCTCCGAACCGGCAACTAACACGTGTGCGCGCACACCGCATGCTGCTGCAACCGGCGTAAATGTGGGGGCCCAAGAACAAACTACGCGGGCCAAGTACGCATGCCTATGACTCGGAAGCGGTGTCACTGATCACAGTAGTGCGAGGCCCTCGGCACTCATCTGTGCAGCCTGAGCCACCGACCTGAAGCTAAGAACCAACCAAGGTAGGCTTACACCATTGGCAGGGTTCCGCTCTAGGAGGCTACAAACTAGGCATACACCAATGAGGTAGCTAATTCTCATTAGCTGCCGGGAGGGGGGAGAAAAAGCAATGTATGTTATGCTTTGCTCTATTTCCGACCAGTGGGGACAAAGTACGTTATGTCCGCTCTCAGCCTCTGGATGATGACAAACCCTACAACTCTATCTAAGAGTACAGAGTAAAATGATTCCTGGCTAGCAAGCAATAACCGACATCAAAGACGCTTACCTAGCATGATACTACAAACTTAAGCAGGAATCATAAGCATGCTGGAAGAACAAACCTAACATGGCACTAACATGTAAAATCAGGCAAACATGCTAGCAAGAGATCAAACAAAGCTGCCCTATCAATATCATGCTCATAACAATCAGCAAACATACAAGGTACAATCATGATATATCGCAGGGTCCACACAACCACGGTAAGAAATCCTTACCTGGAACAAGCAGAAAATAATTAATCATAAATCAACCAAGCGATCCTCAAGCCTCTAATCGAACCCGAACAGCCTAAACATCAAATAAAGCACCCAAATTAAATACAATAACCAGCAGCAAACAAATCAGGGCCCAACGAAGAAAAGACTCGGGAAATACCATCCGAGAAGCCACAAGGCTCGGGCCAACCAACACACAATGGTAGGTGTCGGCGGCATAGATAGAAGCCGGTGAGCACGGAGGCGCGCTGGCGGCTCGCACGAGGGACGCACGCGCGGGCGCGAGCTCGGCAAGCTACAAAGATGCGCGCGGGCGACGCGACGCAACGGGCTCAGGGCGCTCGGGATGGCACGACGAGCTACAGGGGCGTATGACACGGTGTGGCTAGGCACAGTGCAGGGCGGCACGGACGTGGGCAACGTTGGGCCTGCGCGAGGGCTGAGCGATGCGGGGACGGCCTGGGCGACGGGACACGGCACAGTGCGGCAGGGCTGGGCTCGGCGCGACCTGGGCGGCTAGGGCTCGGGCTTGCTCGGGCTTGGGCGAGCTGGTCGGCCTGGGTTGGGCGACCAGGGGGCTGGCTCGGGCTGGGAGGGTGAGGGTGAGGGGAGAGAGAGAGAGAGAGAGAGAGAGAGAGAGAGAGAGAGAGAGAGAGAGAGAGAGAGAGAGAGAGAGAGAGAGAGAGAGAGAGAGAGAAAAGGGAAAAATGGGAATTTTGGGGATTTAGAAAAATAAAAGGGAAAATGGGAAATAAAAAGGAAAATGGGGATTTTCTTATTTCATTTATTTTATCCTTATCCAATTTTATCCATATCCAATTTTATCCAAATTTAAATAAGCCTTAAAATCCTTAAAATCCCATTTCTCGGCTTCCTCCTTCGAGACCCGACTGAAGCAACCATCTCCAAAGAATAAATCTCACTTAGATCAACCTCCCAAATCAACACTAAGGGCCCAGGCTCGAATCCCAAAGGAAACACCCAAACAACCATAACTTTGCCTAAAACCCAAATCACAACCGAACTCCCAAACGAATAGCCCAAACATCTCGGGACTCGCATGACCACCAACAAACAAACCTCGACAAAAAAGGGAGAGCCGCTCGAAGCCCCTGAAAATCCACAAATCCTGCCTGGGGAGCAAAAAGACCAAAATACCCCTAAGGGTCAAAATAGCTCTAACGGCCCAACCGAACCATTGAATCTAAACCGGAAGCACCTCGAAAATCGGAATAGAAAACTGGGCTGTTACAGGCTTGTTGAACGATCCTAAGTTAAAGAGTTTGCATGAGAGGGTTCAGGCTGATGGTGACTTCGATTTTGTGATATTTGCAGATGGTGGCTTGAGATATAAGGGTCGGCTATGTGTCCCAGCCGATGCTGGTATTCACGCATAATTGTTGACCGAGGCTCACACCTCGCCTTTTGCATGGCACCCAGGGGGTAACAAGATGTACCAAGATCTTAAGCAGACTTTTTGGTGGATGGGGATGAAGAGAGAGGTTTCCCAGTTTGTCAGTCGATGTGTCATTTGTCAGCAAGTGAAGGCGCCTAGGCAGAAACCAGCAGGTTTGTTGCAGCCGCTCGGGGTGCCACAGTGGAAGTGGGAGGAGGTTACCATGGACTTTATTTCGGGTTTGCCCAGGACTCCTAGAGGTTATGCACAGATTTGGGTGATCATTGACAGGTTGACCAAGTGTGCACACTTCATTCCTGGTAGGATAAGCTATACCGTCGAGCAGTGGGCACAGTTGTTCCTCGAGCAGATAGTTAGGTACCACGGAGTGCCAGTTAAAATTATCTCCGACCGAGATTCCTGTTTTACATCACGGTTTTGGAAAGCCCTTCAGTGAGTTTGGGCACGAGTGCGGCTACAAGATCTGACCTTCCACCCCGGGACCGATGGGCGACAGAGGTGAGGTAAATCAGATCTTAGAAGATATGTTGCGAGCCTGTGTGTTGGATTTCACGAGTAGTTGGGACCAGTACTTATATTTGATGGAGTTTGCCTACAACAATAGTTTCCAGTCGACCATTCAGATGGCACCGTTTGAAGCGTTGTATGGTAAGCGCTGCAGATCCCCGGTATTCTGGGAAGAGGTTGGAGACAGGCAGGTATTGGGTCCGGAGTTGCTCTAGTTGACCAATGAGTCATCCCGTAAAATCGAGCTCGTATGTTGACCGCCAGCAGCGAAAGCGGAAGAGCTACGCCGATATCAGGCGTAGGGAGTTGGAGTTTGAGATTGGCCAGCATGTGTTCCTTAAGGTAGCTCCGATGCGTGGAGTTCTGAGGTTTGGTAAGAAGGGGAAGCTGTAACAGCCCAGTTTCCTATTCCAGTTTTCGAGGTGCCTTCGGGTCAAGATTCGGTTGTTTGGTTGGGTTTTAGAGCGGTTTTGCCCTTGGGGGTATTTTGGTCTTTTGGCTCTACGGGCAGAATTTGTGGTCTTCAGGGCTTCGAGGTAGCTCCTGCCTTTGTTGAGGCTTGTTTGTTGGTGGCTGCGAGTCCCGAGGTGTTTGGGCTAGTCGTTTGGAAGTTCGGTTGTGGTTTTGGGTTTTGGCAAAGTGATGGTTGTTTGGGTGTTTCTTTTGGGATTCGAGCCCGAGCCTTTAGTGTTGCTTTGGGAGTTGGATTTAAGTGAGTTTGATTGATTGGAAAAGATTTCTTTGATCGGGTCTCGAAGGAGCTAGCTGGGAAATGGGATTTTGAGGTTTTAAGTGGATAAGGATGGAAAATGGAATTAAAAATCCCATTTTTTCCTTTTTCCCATTTTCCTTTTATTTCTCTTTTTCTTTTCTTTTTTCCCAAAATGCATCTTTCTCTCTCCTTCTCTCTCTCTCCCCGAGCACCCCCACCTAGCTCAGCCCCTAGCCATGGCTCGCCCAGCCCCAGCCCGTGCAGCCTTGGCTCGCCCACGCCCAGCTAGCCCGAGCCCAGCGTCGCGAGAGCCGCCCGAGATCGCCCGGCGCCGCGCGCCCCGCCAGCTGTCGCGCCGGCTCGCGCGCCCTCGCCCCTCGCCCTAGTCCGTGTCGCCCAGTGCGCCTTTGTGCCGAAGTGCGCCTCAGTGCCGCGTCGCGTCGCCCGAGCCTCGCCCAGCTCGATCGCGCGTCCCAGCGCCAGATCTCGCCTCCGCGTCGTGTCGCTCGCGCCCGCGCGCCGTCTCCTATCTGCCTGAGCCGCGCGCGCGCGGGCCGGCCGAGCAAGCTCCACGCCCGGCGCTTTGTCTTGCGCCCACCAGCGCCCCTCGCGCGCGGCTCGCGCCCAGCGCGCCCAGGCGCGCACCTGCGGCCCAGTGCGCCTAACCAGCCCTTTTTTTGGTGCCTAGCGTCTGGTGGCTCGTTCGAGTGTCACCGCGCCTCGTGAGTTGCTCCGAGCCGAGCCCTGTTTATTTTAGTGTATTTAGGGCTATTTTATGATTATTGATGTTTTTGTTTGGCTCGATATAGGTTGCTCGGGTTCGATCGCGATTAATTTTATTGTGTGTTGTTGCCTTCCACTGTAAGGATTTCTTACGGAGTTGTGTGGGCCTGCGATATTGTCATGATTTTGCCTTGCTTGTTTGTCGATCGTTATGAGCATGATAATAATAGAGCGACTTTGATTGATTTCGCTAGCATGTTTGCTTGATATTACATGTTAGTGCCATGCTAGGTTTGTTCGCCGGCATGTTTGTGATTCCCGCTTAAGCTCGTAGTATCATGCTAGGTAGTATGATTGATGTCGGTCTTTGCTTGCTAGCCGGGAATCATTGCTTTTTCCCTGTACTCTTAGATAGAGTTGTAGGGTTTGTCATCATCCGGTGAGCGGACATAACGTACTTTGTCCCCACCGATCGGGAGTAGTGTGCGACGCATAACGTATCTTGTTTCCCGGTCACTAAGGTGGATTTAGCTCAGTCGGGAATAAAGTGTGCGTGTGACATAACGTATCTTGCTACCCCGCCCGACCAGCCGGTTGTGGAATTAGCTACCCACTTCGGCATAGCCTAGTTTGTAGCTCTGCTAGAGCGGAACCCCGCCACGGTGTAAGCTTCGCCTTGGCGGTTCTTAGCCAGTCGGTGGACCAGTGCGCATGAGATGAGCGCGAGAGGCCTCGCGCTCATCGTGATCGGTGACACCGCTTCGAGTCTTAGGCATGCGTGCACTGGCCCGCGTAGTTTGCCCTTAGGCCCCGCATTTACGCCGGTTGCGAGAAGAGCATGCGGTGTGCGTGCACACGCGTTAGATGCCGGATCGGAGAGCTCCTTCCGGGCTAATGTTCGTGAGTACACCATTACTTCCGATTTAGAGCGGACTTGGGTACTCTCCGTAAGTCCAGTTAGCAAGGGTAAGAGGCCCTTGAGGACATCCTTAGGATCGGTTTTGAGTGATCAATTGGGTGAGGAGAAAGACCCTCGAGAGATGTCCCGAGATTGGTTAGGATAACCAATCATTAGGCCGGAAGTAGGAGACTTCCGATGACTCAGATCTTTCTTTGTAAGCTCGTTGAGCTATGATCCGTGTTGGTAATTGTTTGCTTGCATGCTTTGGTTCTAGATGATTGATTATATCGTATTGTACCCCGGTTGGGGATTCTTCTTGAGTAATTCGTTACTCACCCTTACTTATCTTTCATGAAACCATGGCGCGAGGCGGGATGGCTGGAGGAGGAGGCGTGATCATGGAAACCCGTTGTTCAACTCGAGATTTATGTTTATGTTTTAAATGTCCTCTGAATGCATGTAGTTGGGCACGGAGCGCTAGGTTGTTTTATGAATGTATTTCCGGATTCTAGCATTGTTGTAAATGTTGTAAAGTTGTATGTTTTTAATAAATCTACGATCGAGTAAGTTTTAGAAATGTATTTGTCTTGGAGCAGTGCTTGGAAACAGGATGAGTTTCAAGAATTTTGTATTGACTTTTAAATGAACTCTTGCCGGTTTTGGTTTTTACTTAGAATCCAAAACAGACCCTATTGCAAATTCTAGTATGTTGATTTGTATGCATGCATTGAGGTAAGGGCCCATTTAGAGCCCCATTGGGCCGGGTCCTTACGGTTGGTATCGAGCTCTCGAGTCGTAGATTCTCAGGGACGACCTTTTTGTTGTAGGTCGTTTTTCCATGATCATCGGCACTCTCGGCGGTCATCAGTACGCCTAAATTCTGCTTTTTAAAGAAAAGGGTAAGAATTTACAATACTTTTCATCTAGCTTTTATGCCTTGTGTTGTGTAGCGGAGACGAAAGCGAGTTCGACTCGTTGTTGGTTTGGGCTTAGTGAGCCATCATGCCAACTTTTCGCATGATCTGGCGATTTGTTTAGCGGCTTGTTGAGGTATCCAGATAGATTCGGATGCCTTGGGACGTCGTCCCCGAGGGAGGTAGAGCTTAGACTCCGTTGGCCATGTGTGTGGCCCGATTCTTCGCTCCCCTAGTGAGAGGGTGGAGGTGCTTCGTGCGCAATCGCCGATATGTTGATCGCACCTGCAGGAGGAGGGGACGCTTGGCGTGTTCGACCGAGGAGTTGGACCCGATAGTGTTGATGTTGAGGCCGCGCCTGTGGTTGTTAGGCCCGCATGCGATTTGGCCCCGGCGATTGAGTTGCCTAGAGGAGGGGGTAGAGGCTAGTAGCGCCTCAGTGAGACTCCTTGAGTAGAGTGTGCTCTAGCCATGAGAGTTTTGATGGCGTGTCTTTAGCTATCGAGAGCGGAGACCAGCGCGATTTGTAGCGCGTAGTGAGGAGTCCCGGGCACGGATAGCCCGGTGTGACAGAGTTTGTTTCAGCATTTCCCCAGCAGCTCTTGTAGCCCCGAGAGGTTCCGGGAGGGCATGATCAGCGAGTTTATTCGGATGAGTTGGTTGGCGTTGATGGAGCCGCTTGATTTGGCAAATGGATGCCTGTAGAGCTCGATGTTTTAGTAAGTCCTGCTTTGCTAGTAGTAAAGTAGTTGGCCGAGTTTGAGTTTAGCATCCGTTTGTGGGATGCCCCTGCTGCTCGAGAGGCCGAGGTGTGCCGTTCTGTCTTTATTTGGTTCAGCAGTTGGTGGTGGTAGTCCCTTGAGAGAGGTGGACTAGCAGAGTCTCCACCAGTCGCCCGATTGTTTGGCAAGTTGCCGTGTTAGTGGCTTGAGGCAGATGTAGAGACATCTTTGCTCCCTTGCGAGCCTGCTGTTGTTTAACAGCCCAGCTTCCTCAGATGTGGATTTGGTAGTAGTAGCACTTGAGGTGCATTGGTTGGTGTGCCACTTTGGCACTAAGTCTGGTTCAGGCTTGAGTTTGGCTTGGGCATAGCAGATGGTTCTATGCCGTTCGGAGTTCAACGTACTCCTTTAGCCTTGGATCTGTTTATGGCAGTTGCACCCGTTTAGGTCATGCCAGAGGGCTAGTTCAGTGGTAGTCGATGGACTACATGCGAAAGGATGCTCGAGAGGAGTCGGAGCCTCTTCCCAGTGTTTCTGGAGGTTAAGTAAGTCAGCAGATTGGTTGGTAAGTGTTGGTGCACGTGAGTCTCGCGCTAGTTTTAAGGCCAAGAGATTTTCTTTGAGGTTGGTAGTGCGGTCAACTACCTTCGAGTGCCTTTATCTGAGGAAAGTTGAGCATCGTAGATGCGAGTTTGGTCCAGTAGAGGGACTCTGAGTTGGATGCTCATGAGATGAGCTGATGCCTTGCGAGAGGATTTGGATGCCTTATGGGTAAGCACCCTTGGTAGAGGCTTGGTATAAAGTAAGTTCGGTGTGGCATGGTTATGCTTGGTAAAGCTAGGTTGCCTCAGCTTTGAGCATCGTGTGGAGTTGGAACTTTTGGTGTTTCTTCGGTTGGAGTTCATTGGAAACCGAAGCAGTGTGATGGTAGCAAAGCCGCTCAGTTTTTGATCGCCTTGGCTAAGAGAGTTGTTTGGATCCTTTCCTTGGGTAGAAGCCTTGTTGAGAGGCTGATGTTTGAGTAGGAGGACGACGCATTCGGTAGCGTTTCGGATCCTCTTGGTTCCCAAGGAATTGGAGTTGGCCTGCATGGTTGAGATGCTGGAGAGAGTTGTGCCTGTTCAGGCATTTGGCTGTTAGCTCGTTTGTCGGCCGTATGTGTCGGAGGGTGATCGGAGGAATCCCTAGGTTTTGGAGAGCCTCTCCAGAGCTCAGTCAGGCCCAGGTAGTGAGTTTCAGTTGGCAAGCTGGAGCCGTGTAGTTTGTAGCCTCGGTTGAGTTGCTAGCAGTCTTGGTAGACTAGCAAGCTAGTGTTTGTTTGGAGTAAAGTCCGGATTGGTTCCGGTGTGGTGGCAAGTTGATGCTTGGTGTTGACCAAGGTGTGGATTGGAGTTGCTTGAGATTTGCTTTGCTCGTGGGACGAATGGTTCGTGCACAGTTGGTTGTTTTCCTGTTCCAGGATGTTGAGTTGCCCCTGTTGTTGCCCGTGAGATTTAGATGTTGTTGCTCTAGTGGAGCATGATAGTGAGCGTATGTGGAGCTCTCTGTCCTTTGGTTGTCTGTTTGTAAGAGCCGTTTCCTTCGGGGATTTGTCAGGTTACTCCTTTGGGCTTGGAATTGATGGTAGTGGTGCTAGCAAGAGGGAAAGATTTGTTGGCTACTTGGAAGTAGTCGTTTGTTCAGTTAAGCGGACTCTTGGATGGTGTTCTAGAGGCTGCAGTAAAGGTTGTTCTGCCTCTTGTGAGTGTTTGGCCAAGATTTGGTTCTCTTGTTGTTTCGAGAGCTAGTTCGGTTCTAGCTGGAGGGCGTTGCCCTAAGGTCTTTTTCCTAGTCAGTAAGTTTTGGGAGTTGACCCCTCCCTCGGCAGTTGAGTAAGTTTTGTTGGTTCCGGATTTGTGTTCCGATTGGTTGAGTTTTCCCTTGGGTGTTGCTTCCAAGAGAGTTGGTTGCTGTTGCCTTGGGTTTGAGAAAGTCAGCGAGCTTGTGTGAAGTCCGTTGCCCTTTAGAGTTTGCTTGCTGGGGAATTCGTTTCCTGTTTTTGTAGGAGTCAGCTTAGCTCATAAGTTGTGTATTTGATCAAAGTAGCGCAGCGGTCAGCCCAGCGAGAGGGTCCCTGCTTTGTGTTGTTAGCAAGCAAGAGTTGTTTGTCCCCGCAATGGTGGTGGCCAGCCAGTAAGAGTTGTTTCTGGCAAGTTGTTGTTTTTTTTTGGGGATTGAAGATTTCCCTTTTCCCCTAGCCTCTGTGGTGGTTGAGTTGCTCCATGGATGTCAGCCTCGAGTGTTAGCTTCTGAGGTAGTCTTGCGGAATCGTGTGGCTTAGGATCCGTAAGCTTTGAGGTTGTCGTCATCCGTTCTCCTTGTAAGGTTTCGGGAGTGGAGCTTCTGGTTGGAAGATAAGTTTGGTCTAAGCGAAAAGGAGAAGTCTTTTGAGTAGCCAGTTGGATTTTAAGAGTTGAGAGGTAGCTTGGAGGCGAGCGTTGCTCGTTATAAGTTTGGGTTGAGTTCTGCTGAGCAAGCCCTTCTCGGGCTTTGTTCCTTGTTGTTGTGTGCTCGCAGTTGGAGTAGCAGAGCTGTTTGAGTGAGTTGGCACAGAGGTGCCATGGCTTTGGTTGGTAAAGCCGTTGAGCTGTTTTCCTCAAGGTGTTGTGCCGTAGAGAGCTGCGTGATGGTTTAGTCCTTGCAGCCCGAGTTTTCCTTGAGAGGAATTTTGGTGGTTTCCTTGCCTGGCAGTGTTTTCTTTGGCCAGTTGCTAGTAGATTTGCATGGAAAAGTTTGCTTTCGGCCGTTTGGTTTCTGGAATCTAGAAGGTTCAGTTTTTTTTGGCCAGTTTGTTGAAGGGTTGAGTTTGTTTGTTGTCAGCTGTGAGCTTCCAGAGGAGTTTTGCCAGTGCGTGGTGTAGAGCTTCATAGCTTGTGGCCAGTCCTCGAGATTGCTGAGAGTAGCACCGTTTTAGAGTTGGTGCGAGTTGAGGACGTGGTTTGCCGTCTTTTCCCTTTGGAGTTCAGGTATGCCCTGTCTTGGTCGAGATAGTTATGCCCAGTATGGATGGCATTGTGGCCTTGAGTTTTTGAGAACCCAAGAGAGTTTTGGTTCTCGAAGAGGGCTAGTGTTGTTGGCCGAGAAGTTCAGTTGGCTGGATCAGTGGAGTTTTCCTGGAGCTGTTTCGTCTTAGGACTTTCGAGGACGAAAGTCTTATAAGGAGGGAGTATTGTAATGACCTGATTTCCTATTCCGCTGAGGTGCCTTGGGTCAAGATTCGGTTGTTTGGTTGGGTTTTAGAGCGGTTTTGCCCTTGGGGTATTTTGGTCTTTTGGCTCTCAGGCGAGAATTTGTGGTCTTCGGGGCTTGAGGTAGCTCTGCCTTTGTTGAGGCTTGTTTGTTGGTGGTGCGAGTCCCGAGGTGTTTGGGCTAGTCGTTTGGAAGTTCGGTTTGCGGTTTTGGGTTTTGGCAAAGTGATGGTTGTTTGGGTGTTTCTTTTGGGATTCGAGCAGGAGCCTTTAGTGTTGCTTTGGGAGTTGGATTTAAGTGAGTTTGATTGATTGGAAAAGATTTCTTTGATCGGGTCTCGAAGGAGATAGCGGGAAATGGGATTTTGAGGTTTTAAGTGGATAAGGATGGAAAATGGAATTAAAAATCCCATTTTTTCCTTTTTCCCATTTTCTTTTTATTTCTCTTTTTCTTTTCTTTTTTCCCAAAATGCATCTTTCTCTCTCTCTTCTCTCTCTCTCTCCCCGAGCACCCCACCTAGCCTGACCCCTAGCCATGGCTCGCCCAGCCCACCGTGCGGCCTTGGCTCGCCCACGCCAGCTAGCCCGAGCCAGCGTCGCGAGCCGGCCGAGCTCGCCCAGCGCCGCCGCGCCCTCGCCAGCGTCGCCCGGCTCGCGCGCCCTAGCCTCCCCCTAGTCCGTGTCGCCCGGTGCGCCTTTGCCGCGAGCCGCGCCACAGTGCGCGTCTTGTCGCCGAGCCTCGCCCAGCTCGATCGCGTCCCAGCGCGGATCTCGCGCCCCGCGTCGTGTCGCTCGCGCGCGCGCCGTCTCTGTCTGCGCGCGCGCGCGCAAATAAGCGCGAGAAAGCTCCCACGCCCAGCGCTGTCGCGCGCGCGGCCCAGCGCCCCGCGCGCGCAGCTCGCGCCAGCGCGCCGTGCCAGCCAGCGCCCAGCGCGCACCATGGCCCAATGCGCCCAACCAGCCCTTGGTTTGCCTAGCCCGTCTGGCCGGCTCGTTCGAGTGTCACCGCGCCTCGTGAGTTGCTTCCGAGCCGAGCCCCTGTTTATTTTAGTGTATTTAGGGCTATTTTATGATTATTGATGTTTTTGTTTGGCTCGATATAGGTTGCTCGGGTTCGATCGCGATTAATTTTATTGTGTGTTGTTGCCTTGAGCCGGTAAGGATTTCTTACAGGAGTTGTGTGGGCCTGCGATATTGTCATGATTTTGCCTTGCTTGTTTCTTGATTGTTATGAGCATGATAATAATAGAGCGGCTTTGATTGATTTTACGCTAGCATGTTTGCTTGATATTACATGTTAGTGCCATGCTAGGTTTGTTCTCCCGGCATGTTTGTGATTCTGCTTAAGCTCGTAGTATCATGCTAGGTAGTATGATTGATGTCGGTCTTTGCTTGCTAGCCGGGGAATCATTGCTTTTTCCCTGTACTCTTAGATAGAGTTGTAGGGTTTGTCATCATCCGAGGTTGAGCGGACATAACGTACTTTGTCCCCAGCGATCGGGAGTAGTGTGCGACGATAACGTATCTTGTTTCCCCGGTCACTAAGGTAGATTTAGCTCGGTCGGGAATAAAGTGTGCGCGACATAACGTATCTTGCTACCCCGCCCGACCAGCCGGTTGTGGAATTAGCTACCCCGCCGGCATAGCCTAGTTTGTAGCCTGCTAGAGCGAGAACCCTTCCACGGTGTAAGCCGCCTTGGCGATTCTTAGCTTCGTGTCGGTGGACGGTGCCGCAGATGGCGTCGAGGGCCTCGCGCTCGTGATCGATGACACCGCTTCCGAGTCTTAGGCATGCGTGCACTGGCGCGTAGTTTGCTCTTAGGCCCCCGCATTTACGCCGGTTGCGAAGAGCATGCGGTGTCGCGTGCACACGCGTTAGATGCCGGTCGGAGAGCTCCTTCCGGGCTAATGTTCGTGAGTACACCATTCCTTCCGATTTAGAGCCGGACTTGGGTACTCTCCGTAAGTCCAGTTAGCAAGGGTAAGAGGCCCTTGAGGACATCCTTGGGATCGGTTTTTGAGTGATCAATTGGCCGAGGAGAAAGACCCTCGAGAGATGTCCCGAGATTGGTTAGGATAACCAATCATTAGGGCGGAAGTAGGAGACTTCCGATGACTCGAGATCTTTCTTTGTAAGCTCGTTGAGCTATGATGCGTGTTGGTAGTTGTTTGCTTGCATGCTTTGGTTCTAGATGATTGATTATATCGTATTGTACCCCGGTTGGGGATTCTTCTTGAGTAATTCGTTACTCACCCTTACTTATCTTTCAGAAACCATGGCGCGAGGCGGGATGATGGGTGGAGGAGGAGCTGTGATCATGGAAACCCGTTGTTCAACTCTGAGATTTATGTTTATGTTTTAAATGTCCTCTGAATGCATGTAGTTGGGCACGGAGCCCTAGGTTGTTTTATGAATGTATTTCCGGATTCTAGCATTGTTGTAAATGTTGTAAAGTTGTATGTTTTTAATAAATCTCTGATCAGAGTAAGTTTTAGAAATGTATTTGTCTTGGAACAGGTGCTTGGAAACAGGGACAGGTTTCAAGAATTTTGTATTGACTTTTTAAATGAACTCTTGCCGGTTTTTGGTTTTTACTTAGAATCCGAAACAGCCCTATTGCAAATTCTAGTATGTTGATTTGTATGCATGCATTGAGGTAAGGGCCCATTTAGAGCCCCATTCGGGTCGGTCCTTACAGAAGCTGAGCCCCAGGTTTGTTGGACCATTCGAGATCCTCGAGAGGATTGGGGCCGTAGCTTATCGATTAGCATTGCCGCCATCCTTGGCTGTAGTGCATAGTGTGTTCCATGTTTCGATGCTCCGCTAGTATGTGGCAGACGCTTCGCATGTCATAGATTTTGAGCCTTTGCAACTGAACCGTGACCTGATGTAAAGACCCGACCCAAAAAGGCTCTAAATAGGCCTTTACCCCAATGCATGCATTCAAAGGAAAGGGCAATATGCAAATAAATTTTCGGATTCCCAATTAAAACAAAACAATCAAGGTTCAATCAGAAATCAATATAGTTTCTTTGAAAAACATCCTGTCTCCAAGCACTGTTTCAAGGAAAATACATTTCCAAAACGTACACTACGATCAGAGATTTATTAAAACATTTGAAACATCCTCAAATTCAATAAAGCGGGAATCCACAAAAACATTGAGAAAACATCCTAGGGCTCGTGTGCCCGCTACATGCATCGTGGGAAATAACAAAAGTCAAGAGTCATGATAAAATAAAATGGTCGAGATGACAACGAGATTCCATGATCACGGCTTCTCCTTGACCATCCTGTCTCCCGCTTGATTACTGTGGAAAACCACAGAATAAGGGTGAGTAACGAATTACCCAGTAAGAATCCCCAACCGGGGTACAATACGATATACATGATCATCTAGAAGAATGTATGCAAGCTATGAGTACAAACACAGAGCGGAGCACATAGCTAAGTCCACACTTGGACCTCGGATGCCAACTCAGGGTCTTAGTCCGGAAAATACCACAACACACTATACGCGCTATACGGGAACAAGTCCCGGCCTCGGCGCTCTCATCGTCGTCACGAAAGGTGCACTAGCTCAAGATCCCGAGGAGCTCCTCTTTCAGCCATCCTGTTTTGCACCTTGGTTACCTGTGGAAAACCACAAAATAAGGGTGAGTAACGAATTACTCAGTAAGAATCCCCAACCGGGAGTGCAAGATCACAGTATACATGGTCATCTAGCAGAAATGTATGCAAGCTATGAATATACACACAGAATCGAGCACACATAGCTTAAATCCACATATAACTTCGGATGCCAACACGGGGTCTTAGTCGGAATAATCCACATCACACAATACGCCCTATACGAGAAACAAGTCTCGGCCTCGGCTGTCTCTCATCGATAAGAAAGGTGCACTGGCTCACAATCCCGAGGAGCTCTCGATGCGGGTATTTGTAATGAGCGTATGCGCGCACAAACATGCTCTTTGCAACTACGGGGTTTCTGGGTCTAGTGGCAAGTCGCCCGAGTCCGATCACCATGCCTAACTAAATCTACGGATCGGTGTCACGCGACATAGGGGTGTGAGACACGGACACGTGAACTATGTCGGCTGAAACCGCACTTTGAGGCTAAGGAATCGGTCGTGGTAGGCTTACACCAGAAACCGTCCTTGCCCTAACGGTGGCAATCGGGGCTATCGCCGAACACGGCGAGGACGTCTTTGCCGCTGCAGGGGCGAGGCAATGCCAAGTCATCATCCCGACTGTTGGGGCATCGCGCAGACTACCACCCTCACCCAAGATTGTAGGGCCTACCGGTCGGGTTAGCTAAACCCTCACGGGCTCCAGGGACGGAGTACTACCTCGTACGTCCCTGCCATGGATGCAAGATACTTTATGCATCAGGCCCGGATGATGCTACCTACCTACACTCTAACATATCATTTCAATAACATACAATCCAATACGTGCTCAACAGATACAACGAACCTAGCATGATACTAAGAAACCGAGCGGATATCGAGCATGCGAGCGGAACAACCTAGCATGGACTAACATGAGAAACAACACAAGAGTTCATGCCAGTCGGAAATTCAGAATAGAGCACCTAATGCTAAACATGCTAATAATCATAACATGCATACAAACAACAATCACATATAATACCGCAGGGCCCACACAACTCCGGTAAGAAATCCTTACCTTGATCGGGAGGCTTCTACACACAAATCTTAAGCTGCGGACAATCCCGAGCTAGCGAACGGGAACCTAGCAGACACAATAATAATCAATATCTATAAGCCTAAAAATAATGGAACAGCAGGCTCGGCTCAGGAGCACTCACACGGCGCGGCGACACGAGGCTAAGCTATTGCTGGGCAGCCAGTGCGGTTGGCTGGGCTGGCGCGATTGCGCAGTACTGCAGGCAGCGAGAGAAGCAGCGGCGCAGCGGCACGGGCGGCGGTGAGCGTGAGAGCAGGACACGGCGCGCGTCGAAAGCAGCGGGCGAGCGGCTCGGACAAAAAAAGCGCAGCGCTGGGCGTGGGCGGCGCGATGCGGACACGGCGAGCTGCTCTGGCGGGGACGCGTGCGCGGGCGATCTGCTGCTCCGCGCGACCTCGTGCGACGGCGGGCTGGCGATCAGGGCGACTCCGGGAGGGTTGCAACGGCGACCTGGGTGTGCGATGATCGATCTGGGCGTGCGAGCTGGCCGGCTGGGAGCGGCGATGGTCGCTTCTCGGGCGGGCTTCTCGGCTGGCTGCACAAACACACACACACACAACTTTCTCACCCAAACAGCACCATAAACGGAGGAGAAGAAGAAGAAGAGACGATCGATACCTACCCAGATTGATGATTGATCCTCGGGCTGCAAAGGGGATGAAACGCGGCTTGGAGAGCTAGGGAGAATAGCTTGGGCGGCCACAAAGCTTTTGGAGAAGAAGACATAACAAAACCTAATTTCTTTTCATTTAACCAAATGCACCAAACTCCAAGGATCCAAGGCTAACAAATATGTGATGCAGAAAGAGCAACAAGAGCACCCAATGGCTCAACTGGCACGCATCCCCACAGGCTTTCCCGGAGACCCAGTTTCAAATCCCAGCTTCTACACAATTTCCTCTATTTTTACTTTTGCACCAACTCAAGCTCAAACCAATCCACAAGGCCTCAAAAACTTACATAAATCCATCCCATAATTTTATCAACCGGAAAAGACATAAACGGCCCTGACGGCCCGACCAAATTACCAAAATACTCCTAGGGCATACTGGAAGACCGGGATGAAAACCTGGGCCGTTACACCTGAGCTTTGAGTTAGTGAAAGTGCAGTGGCGGAATCAAGGAATTGAGGAAGCTACTTGGGAGTTGGAAGGGGAGATGAGGAAGAGCTATCCGGAGTTGTTTTATGTAACGACCCAGGTTTTTCTTCCCGGTCTTCCAGGTATGCCCTAGGGGTAATTTGGTAATTTGGTCGGGCCGTCAGGGTCGTTTGTGTCTTTTCCAGTTACTAAAATTATTGGATGGTTTTTGTAGGTTTTTGGAGGGGTTTGTGGTTTGGTTTGAGCAAGGTTTGATGCAAAAGTAAAAATAAAAAGGGATTGTCTTTGCACTGGGTTTGAACCGGGTCTCTGGGAAGCTTGTGGAGATGTGTACCAATTGAGCCATTAGTTGCTCTTGTTGCTCTTTCTGCATCACATCTTAGTTAACCTTGGATCTTTGGTGTTTGGTGCATTCGATTAAATGAAAAGGAATTAGGTTTGTTGTGTTTTCTTCTCCAAAAGAGTTGTGGCCGCCCAAGCTTTCTCCCAAGCTCTCCTTGCCGATTTCTTCATCCCCTTTTGGACTCGAGACTCCATCATCATTCCGGGTAAGTTTTCATCCTCTTCATCTTCTCGTTTGGGTGTTCTTGCTGGCGAAGGTAAGAAGGAGAGCTGTGTGTGTGTGTGTGGTGGTTGCGGTGTCCAGTCCGCCAATTTCGAGAGCGAGCCTTCGATTCGACCAGCCAATTTGCACCAGATCCGCCGAGGATCGCAGATCGCTGTCGCAGCCCGCCTTGCCGCCGCAGACGCCCTCGACAAAGTGCACCAGATCCGCCGAGATCGCAGATCGCTGTCGCGACGCCCAGTCCGTCGCGAGATCTGTCGCCGTCGCACCGACTTGTCGCGACGCCGAAGTCGCGGCGAGGGAAGCCATCGCCGAAGTCGCTCGCCGTCGCACGCCAGCCGAAGCTCGCCCATTGCACGCTGATCGCCCCATCGCGACGCCCTCGCGCCGTGTCCGCTTGCCGAACCGCCGCGCCCGCGACGCCAAGACGCGTTCGCCGCGTGCGCGTCCTGCCGGCAGCTCGTCGTGTCGCGCATCGCGCCACGCCAGCGCCCGTGCGCCGCGTGCGTGCCGCTCGCGCCGCCGAGTTCCGTCTGTCCGTGCGCAAGACAGCGCGCCCCAGGCCCATCCCGCGCAGACGTGTGCCAGCGTGCAGTAGCGCGCCAGCGCCAGCTTCGGCCCAAGTGCCGGCTGCCAGCCAGCGCCTTTGCTTCGTGTCGCGGTGCCGTGTGAGTGCTCCGAGCCGAGCCTCATTGTTTTATTATATTTTTAGGGATATGGTTATGATTGTTACCATGTTTGTAGGTTCTCGATAGCTAGCTCGGAAGTGTTCGCAGCCTAGGAATTTGTGTGTAGAAGTCTTCCGACCAAGGTAAGGATTTCTTACAGGGGTTGTGTGGACCCTGCGATGTTCTATGTGATTGATGTTGTATGTTTGTTTGTGATTATCGGCATGTATAGTTTAGGTGCTCTGCATTCAATTCTGATGGCATGACTTCGTATGTTGTTCTTTCATGTTAGTCCATGCTAGGTTGTTCCGATTCGCATGCTCATATTCATTCTTGTTCGTAATACCATGCTAGGTGCATGTTGTATTCTTTCGAGCACGTATTGGATTGTTTGTCGATTGTTAAGGCGAGTTAGAATTGGGTAGATAGCATCATCGGGCCCGATGCATAAAGTATCTTGCATCTATGGCAAGGGCGTTCGAGGCAGTTCTCCGTCCTTGGACCCCGTGAGGATTAGCTATCCCAACCGGTAGGCCCCGCAATCTTGGGTGAGGGTGGTAGTCTAAGCGATACCCCAGCGGTCGGGATGATGACTTGGCAATGCCTAGTCCGGCGGCCGGCACGACGTCCTCGGCGTGTTCGGCAGTAGCCCTTGATTGCCACTGTTAAGGTAAGGGCGGCTTCACGGTGTAAGCCTACCATGACCCGTTCCTTAGCCTCGTGAGGTGGTACAGTGACATAGTTCACGTGTCCGTGTCTCACACCCTATGTCGGTGACACCGATCCGAGAGATTTAGTTAGGCGTGGTATCCGGATATGGGCGACTTGCCACTAGACCCGGCACCCCATAGTGCGTAGAAAGCGCGCGGTGCATGCTTACGCTCATTACTGGCGTCGACGCAGAGAGCTCCTCGGGATCTTGAGCTAGTGCACCTTTCGTATCGACGAGAGAGCGAGTTGAGGCCGGGACTTGTTCCCGTATAGCGTATAGTGTGTTGTGGTATTTCCGGACTAAGACCACGAGTTGGCATCCGAGGTCCAAGTGTGGACTTAAGCTATGTGCTCTATTACGTGTTTGTACTCATAGCTTGCATACATTCTTCTAGATGATCATGTATATCGTATTGTACCCGGTTGGGGATTCTTACTGGGTAATTCGTTACTCACCCTTATTCGTGGTTTTCCACAGTAACCAAGGCGCGAGAGGCAGGATGGTGAAGGAGGAGCTATGATCATGGAATCCTGCTTTGTCATCTCGACCATTTTATTATATCTTGACTCTTGACTTTTGTTATTTCCCTGAATGCATGTAGGCGCACGGAGCCCTAGGATGTTTTCTTACGTTTTATGGATTCCGGCATATTTGTACTTGTGGATTGTTTAAGCGGTTTAAATAAATCTCTCGATCGAGTATGCTTTTAGAAATGTATGTTTTGGTTGTTGAATGTTTTTTGTTTTACTTGGGATCCGAAAATATATTTTTCATAATGTCTTTTATTTTCAATACATGCATTGGGGTAAAGGCCCATTTAGAGCCCCTTTTGGGTCGGGTCTTTCTGATTGGTATCGAGCTCGAGTCATAGATTCTCAGAGACCGACTTTTTGTTGTAGGTCGTTTTTCCATGATCATCGGCACTCCGGCAGTCATAGATTCTCAGAGACCGACCTTTTGTTGTAGGTCGTTTTCCCGATCGAGCGGTGACTCGATTTGTTCAAGAGAGCTCAAGAGCACCTCCGGCTCCACAGAGCAAGTAGCCCTGAGGCGGATATGGCGGGAATTGGGTAGGTGGTGAAGGATTTTGTGAAGTGGAAGCTTCGAGAAGTTTGATGCCACCGGTGATGCGTTAGCGGCGGCCGTGTGGATTGCCCATTTGGAGTACACCTTCACGATCATGGTGTGCCCCGATATTCAGAGGCCGAGGTGTGCGGCTCATGTGCTAGGAGGTCAGAATGTACCCGGTTTTCAACAAAATATAAAATAAGGTTTTCTTTTATTTTAGTTTGTAAGGAGTTGTTGGAAGGACTCGAACCCTTGGCCTAAAAGGGATTTGGAAGCTTGGGTTTAAATAAAGAAAAATAAACGCGTCGTAGGGGCCGAAGGGGAGTCTTGGGAAGGTCATTTGAGATTTCCAAGTCTATTTAAAGGAAAGGAAGGAGAAAATAAAAGAAAAAGAATCCAAAAACCCTAGCCTTCTCCTTCACTCTCACCCAAGCGCGCACAGACGCACTCAAGCATTGCGCCGCCACGTCGCGCCGTCGCGCCTGCCCGGTCTTCGCCCCACACTCCCAGCGCCGCTCAGCCACCCCATCGCACCAGCGCCGCAACCGCCCAGCCCTGCACCGTGCGCCCCAACGCACCGCTCCGTCCGGCCGCATCCGCGACGGCCGTAAAGCGGCGCACTGGCCGCTTCTTCGCGCAGCGAAGATTTCGACCTCGCAGCGTCGCAAAGACGCCGTCGCTCCGCAGCAGCCTCGCCGTCTGCGCTCGCCTTGCCGCGCGCGCCGAGCCAACGCCAGCGTCAGGAGCACGAGCAGCGCCCCGCACCTTGCTGCACGCAACGCCCCAGCGTCAGCAAGACACGAGCAGCGCCAGCGCCGCCGCCGCCGCTGCGGCGCGCGTTCGCTTTGCCGCCTTTTCATTGTCGAGACCACGCGCCTCTTCGGTTGGTAAATCCCCGAGCCTCCACCCTTTGGACTTCCTGATTCTAGATGCTGTTTATTAATTAGGATATTTTACTACTTGTTTAGGTTGCTCGAGTTCGCTTATAAGCTCGAGGGTTGTTAGTTGATTCGGGATAAATAACCTCCACTTTTTCCAGGTAAGGATTCTTACCCGGGGTTGTGTGGACCCTGCGAATACCTTGATAGCATGCTGATTTCTGTGATTGTATGAGTTTCTATTAGATAGGATTCATGCTTCCTTGATTCATGTTTGTGTTTGAATTGTGTTCCGCTAGTACCATGCTAGGTACCCTCTTCTGGCATATCCATGTTTTCCGTTGATTGCCGTTAAATCCATGTTAAGTTGAGGTGAGATGTTTAGTGTAGAAGTTAGAAGGGGTATCTAGTGTAGGTCCCGCTCAGGTAAGACCCCGATGGACGGTTGGAGGTGTAAGACCACGATGGGCAACCTAGGTGTATAAGACCCGATGGGCATCACCGAGTCGGAGGTGTAAGACCACGATGGGCAACCTAGGTGTATAAGACACGATGGGCATCACCGAGTTGGAGGTGTAAGACCACGATGGGCATCCTAGGTGTATAAGACCCGATGGGCATCACCGAGTCGGAGGTGTAAGACACGATGGGCAACCTAGGTGTATAAGACCCGATGGGCATCACCGAGTCGGAGGTGTAAGACCACGATGGGCAACCTAGGTGTATAAGACACGATGGGCATCACCGAGTTGGAGGTGTAAGACACGATGGGCATCCTAGGTGTATAAGACCCGATGGGCATCACCGAGTCGGAGGTGTAAGACACGATGGGCAACCTAGGTGTATAAGACCCGATGGGCATCACCGAGTCGGAGGTGTAAGACCCGATGGGCATCCTAGGTGTATAAGACCCCGATGGGCATCACTGAGTTGGAGGTGTAAGTCCCCGATGGGCATCCTAGGTGTGTAAGTCCCCGATGGGCCTCACTGAGTATTAGGTTGTGTAAGGCCCGAAGGGCGTCTAGATGTAGAGCCCAGGAGAAGTTCGATAGCTAAGAGCCTCGAGTAGGCAAGCCCTAGGACATTGCATGGTTAATCCAACTACTCCCGCTTAAGTTTTGTATGGTTGCATGTCGGTGTGCTAAATGAGATGTTTTCGTAATGTACCCGGTTGGGGATTCTTCTTGAGTAACTTGTTGCTCACCCTTATTTTTCTGTGGTTTTCCACCGGGTAACTTGGGACAGAGGCGGGGATGGCTAGGAGGAGGCGGCTGGATGATCATGGACGGTGACTACGAGTTGCACGTAGTTTTCTTTTATGTTTTAGCATGTAGTGGGACTTGGGTCCCTAGGGAAAACACTTAAAGCTATTTTTATGTTCTCGTACCATTCTCTTTGAATTGTTTTAAGAAAGTCTTGATCAGTCATCTACCGTTTTATTTAATTGAATCATGGTCTTTATTTAAAAAGTGTTTCTTTGCAAGCTTTTAAACTTCCGACTCTGAATGATGTTTTATATTCTTAATCATGCATGCTAAGTAAGGACTTTAGGTTAGAGACCGTTTCTTGGGTCGGGTCCTTACAGTTGGTATCAGAGCTCAGAGTTATAGGTTCTGTAGACTGACCTGCAGTTGTAGGTTGTTTTCCATGATCATCAGCGCTCCGCCAGCCATCAGGTATGTCCGTAAGTTTAAAGTTAAGGGTTAAGAATTACAATATTGCATCTGGTATACATGTGTTACCCTTGTTGGGCAGTGAGAGCCCCAGCGTGGGCTAGTTTTTATGTTTTGTGTAGACCGCCGATTGTTGATTACACATTGAGGAGCGAGGACGTTTGGTATCTCCAAGCGAGGAGTTGGACCGTTCATGTTGATGATGAGACCTCGCCCGAGTCGTTTAGACCCGTGAGGCCACCTTTGGCCCCTGCGAGATGAGTTGCCAAGAGTAAGGGGTAGAGTCTAGCACGCCTCAGTGAGACTCCTTGAGCGAGTGTGCTCCGGCCATGCGAGAATTGATGGCGAGTCTTTTAGCTAACAGAGAGCGGAGACCAGCGCAATTTGTAGCGCGTAATGGGAAGTCTTGAAGCGCGAATAGCCCGGGTGAGAGTTTATTTAGGAGACACCCCTCCTTGTAGCTCCGGTTGCCGGAGGCTCGGGAGGATCGATCAACGAGTTATCTTTGATAAGTTAGTTGGCGTTGATCGAGCGCCGAGTTTGGCTAGTGGAACCCCAGAAGCTGGATGTTTTGAGACCCTCTGGCGGCGAGGTAGTTGTCCAGATCGAGTTTATCATCCGTGTGTTGGGATGACTGGTGTTCAAAGGCCGATGACACGATGTTCAGAGGTCGAGGCGTGCCGCTCTGGTCTTTGTTTGATGCGGCGAAGTGTGGTGGTGGAAGTCCCCTATGAGAGGCGGACGGCAGAGTCTCCACCACCACCCGGTCGATTGGCAAGTCGCTAAGTTAGTAGCTTTTGAGGAAGATGTAGAGACATCTTGTCCTCCTACAAGCTGCGAGATCGTTTTGTAGCCACTTCCGTTAGTACCCTCGTAGCGGGGTAGTGTGGAGTTTACTTGTCAAGACTTAATCCGTCCGTGGTTTTTGGTGGCTATTAGAGAGAAGCACCTTACATTAGCACGTTCCAAGAGTGGAGCAGTCTTTGCCACCCTAGGGTTGGCCTGAGTATTTGTTGAGCATCGAGTGGGATGCAGGAGTGGGCCGTGGCTTGTGTTAGTCGTGATGTCGAGAATAATCTACTCGAGTGTTGAGACCCTTGTGTTGAGTGCCATTGCCTGTCACACTGGAGTGTGACCTTCCCTTCCCTCAGAGGGACTTAAAGCCCGTAAAGAGATGTTTGTGTTGTTTGATTCGGGTTCCACCCATTCGTTTGTTTCTGCTGTTTTTGCTGAGCTTGCTTGCATGAATTTAGAGCCTCTAGGTTTTGAGTTGTCTGTCGCTACTCCCTCGGGAGTTAGTATGCTGGCTAGCCAGAAGGTGAGGGATGGTCGGATACAGATATCCGACCAGACTCTGCAGGTTACCCTCATAGTGTTAGCTATGAGCGGTTTTGATGTGATCCTCGGCATGGATTGGTTAGGCGATAACCACGCGATGATTGACTGCCGCCGTTGTAAGGAGGTGGTGTTGAGCCGCGAGATAGGCCTACCTTTAAATTTCGGGGCACCGGAGTGGGGTGTGTCCGCCGGTGATTTCAGTGATTAAAGCTCGTCGTTTGTTGGCACGAGGAGCTTGGGGTTTCTTAGCTAAGATGACTGGGAGAAGCAGTGACCCGCCATCTGTCGAGCAGTGCCCATAGTGCAAGAGTTTGCGAGATGTTTTCCCGAAGAGTTACGGCTGCCGCGCCAGAGAGAGAGGTGGACTTCTCAATAGAGCTTGAGTAGGGGACTCGCCCTATCTCAAAAGCTCCTTATCGCATGGCGCCAGCAGAGTGAAAGAGTTAAAGGAACAGTGCAGGAGTTGCTTGACAGAGGGTTTATTAGGCCGAGTGTGTCCTCGTGGGGAGCACCCGTCTTTGTTTGTTAAGAAAAGGATGGCTCGATGCGTCTATGCATCGATTCTGGAGTGAACAAGGTAACCATTAAGAACAAGTACCCGCTGCCTGCCTCGTATCGATGACTGTTTGACCGGCTCCAGGAGCTTGTGTGTTCTCGAAGATTGACACGAGGTCGGGCTACCACCGATTGAGGATTCGGGATGCGGATATTCCCAAGAGCGCGTTAGTCGAGGTATGGGCATTATGAATTCGTAGTCATGTCCTTCGGACTTACGAACGCCCCAGCTGCATTCATGGACATGATGGACAGAGTGTTCAAGGCGTTCTTGGACCGCTTTGTCATCGTGTTCATAGATGACATTCTTGTGTACTCTAAATCTAAGGAGGACCATGCCTCGCACCTAAGGCAGATTTTGGCAGCCTTGCGCGAGAATAAGCTCTATGCGAAGTTCTCAAAGTGTGACTTTTGGCTTGAGGAGGTAGCTTTTCTGGGACACGTTGTGTCTAAGGAGGGAGTGGCTGTGGACCCTTCGAAGATAGAGGTTTCATTAGTTCGTGGGGGCTGCACCGACGACCGTGTCGAGATTCGTAGCTACGGGCTCGGCCGGATATTACCGCCGCTTTGTTAAGAACTTCTCGCTATAGCCACCCCGCTTACTCGATTGACGAGGAAAGGCGTCGATTTCGTTTGGGATAAGAAGTGCGATGAGAGTTTTGCTAAGCTAAAGAGTAGTTTGACGATCGCATCGGTCTTTGGCGGTTCCAGAGGGCGGGGGTTTCGTGGTGTCTGATGATGCCAGCAAGTTTGGTTTGGGATGCGTTCTGATGCAACACGGTAAGGTGATAGCGTACGCCTCGAGGCAGTTGAAACCACACGAGCAGAATTACCCAACTCATGATATGGAGTTGGCAGCGGTCGTCTTTGCACTTAAAATTTGGAGGCACTACTTGTATGGGGAGAAGATTCAGATTTTCTCGGACCACCAAAGCCTCAAGTATTTCTTCACTCAGAAGGACCTGAACATGAGACAGAGGAGGTGGTTGGAGCTTGTAAAGGATTATGACTGTGAGATCCTGTATCACCCCGGAAAGGCAAATGTGGTGGCAGACGCACTAAGTAGAAAAACCTCGCATCTCGCAACGTTGGCAAATCCCAAAAGTATCATAAGGAAAGACCTCGAGAGAGCAGAAATAGCAGTGTTGTTAGGGGATGTTACAGCCAGGGTAGCTCAGTTGACCATCCAGCCTTCGATAAGGCAAAGGATTATCGACAGTCAGCTGAAAGATCCTAAGTTAAAAAGCTTGTATGAGAGGGTTCAGGCTGACGGTGATTTCGATTTCGTGATACTCGCAGATGGTGGTCTAAGATATAAAGGCCGGCTATGTGTCCCAGCCGATGACGGTATTCGCACGGAATTGTTGACCGAGGCTCACACCTCGCCTTTTGCTTGGCACCCAGGGGGTAACAAGATGTACCAAGATCTTAAGCAGACTTTTTGGTGGATGGGGATGAAGAGGGAGATTGCCCGGTTAAATCGGTCGGTGTCTCACACTGTCAACAGTGAAGGCGCCTGAGCAGAAGCCCGCAGTTTGTTGCAACCGCTCGGAGTGCCACAGGGAAATGGGAGGAGATCACCATGGATTTTATCTCGAGTTTGCCCGGGACTCCTAGAGGATATGCTCAAATTTGGGTGGTCGTTGATAGGTTGACTAAGTGTGCCCATTTCATTAAGGCGGGATAAACTACACCGTGAAGCGATGGGCACAACTATTCCTCGAGCGAGATAGTGAGATACCACGGAGTGCCAGTTAAGATTATCTCCGACCGGGATTCCCGTTTTACATCACGGTTTTGGAAGGCCCTTCAGGCAGGTTTGGGCACAGAGTGCAGCTACGACCTGACCTTCCACCCCGCGGCCGATGGCGGTGGCGGGTAAATCAGATCTTAGAGGATATGCTGCGAGCCTGCGTATTGGATTTCCCTGGCAGTTGGGACCAGTACTTATACTTGATGGAGTTTGCCTACAACAATAGTTTTCAGTCAACCATCCAGATGGCACCGTTTGAAGCGTTGTATGGTAAGCTGCGCAGATCCCGACCTTACGGGAAGAGGTTGGTGACCGGCGAGTGTTAGGCGAATTGCTTCACTAACCAATGAGGTCATCGAGAAAATCGAGCTCGTATCCGACCGCCCGAGCGGCGGAAAGAGCTACGCCGATATCAGACGTAGAGAGTTGGAATTTGAGATTGGCCAGCACGTGTTCCTTAAGGTAGCTCCGATGCGTGGAGTTCTGAGGTTTGGAAGGAAGGGGAAGCTGAGCCCCAGGTTTGTTGGACCATTCGAGATCCTTGAGAGGATCGGGGTTGTGGCCTACCGGTTAGCATTGCCGCCGTCCTTGGCTGCAGTGCATAGTGTGTTCCACGTCTCGATGCTCCGCCAATATGTGGCAGATCCTTCGCACGTCATAGATTTTGAGCCTTTACTGGTTGAACCATGACTGAGCTTTGAGAAAAACCCATAAAGATCTTAGCATTTGAGAAGAAAGTCTTGAGGAACCGAGCTATTGATTTAGTGAAAGTGCAAAGTGGCGGAATCGAGAGAGTTGAGGAAGCTACTTGGGAGTTGGAAGGGGAGATGAGAAGGAGTTACCCGAGTTGTTTTAGGAGGAGGCGACTTAGGGGACGGAAGTCTCCCAAGGAGGGAGTATTGTAACAGCCCGGTTTTCAGCAAAATATAAAATAAGGTTTTCTTTTATTTTAGTTTGTAAGGAGTTGTTGGAAGGACTCGAACCCTTGGCCTAAAAAGGGATTTGGAAGCTTGGGTTTAAATAAAGAAAAATAAACGCGTCGTCGTAGGGGCCCGAAGGGGAGTCTTGGGAAGGTCATTTGAGATTTCCAAGTCTATTTAAAGGAAAGGAAGGAGAAAATAAAAAGAAAAAGAATCCAAAACCCTAGCCTTCTCCTTCACTCTGCCCCCAAGCGCGCCACTGCCTCGCCAAGCCGCTTGCCATACGTCGCCGTCGCGCTGCCGGTCTTCGCCCCACACTCCCGGCGCCGCTCAGCCACCCCATCGCGCCGCAGCCGTGCCGCCCAGCCACTGCACGTGTGCCCTAACGCACCGCTCCGTCGGCCGCATCCGCACGGCCGTCTGTGCAGCGCACCGGCCGCCCGCCGGCGCGGAAGAAGACTCGACCTCGCAGCGTCGCAAAGACGTCGCTCCGCGGCGGCCTCGCCGTCGCCGCTTTCGCCTTGCCGCGCCCGAGCCAACGCCAGCGTCAGCGGCGCACCGAGCAGCGCCCGGCACCTTGCCGCACGCAACGCCAGCGTCAGCAGAAGACCGAGCCAGCGCCAGCGCCTTGCTTGCCGCTGCGCGCGCGTTCGTTGCCGCCCTTCACTGTCGAGACCCGCGCCTCTTCGGTTGGTAAATCCCGAGCCTCCACCCTTTGGACTTCCGATTCTAGATCTTTGTTTATTAATTAGGATATTTTACTACTTGTTTAGGTTGCTCGAGTTCGCTTATAAGCTCGAGAGGTTGTTAGTTGATTCGGGATAAATAACCTCCACTTTTTCGGTAAGGATTCTTACCCGGGGTTGTGTGGACCCTGCGAATACCTTGATAGCATCTTTGATTTACGTGATTGTATGAGTTTCTATTAGATAGGATTCATGCTTCCTTGATTCATGTTTGTGTTTGAATTGTGTTCCGCTAGTACCATGCTAGGTACCCTCTTCTGGCATATCCATGTTTTCCGTTGATTGCCGTTAAATCCATGTTAAGTTGAGACTCGAGATGTTTAGTGTAGAAGTTAGAAGGGGTATCTAGTGTAGGTCCCGCTCAGGTAAGACCCCGATGGACGGTTGGAGGTGTAAGACCACGATGGGCAACCTAGGTGTATAAGACCCGATGGGCATCACCGAGTCGGAGGTGTAAGACACGATGGGCAACCTAGGTGTATAAGACCGATGGGCATCACCGAGTTGGAGGTGTAAGACACGATGGGCATCCTAGGTGTATAAGACCCGATGGGCATCACCGAGTCGGAGGTGTAAGACACGATGGGCAACCTAGGTGTATAAGACCCGATGGGCATCACCGAGTCGGAGGTGTAAGACCCGATGGGCAACCTAGGTGTATAAGACCGATGGGCATCACCGAGTTGGAGGTGTAAGACCACGATGGGCATCCTAGGTGTATAAGACCCCGATGGGCATCACCGAGTCGGAGGTGTAAGACCACGATGGGCAACCTAGGTGTATAAGACCCGATGGGCATCACCGAGTCGGAGGTGTAAGACACGATGGGCATCCTAGGTGTATAAGACCCGATGGGCATCACCGAGTTGGAGGTGTAAGTCCCGATGGGCATCCTAGGTGTGTAAGTCCCCGATGGGCCTCACCGAGTATTAGGTTGTGTAAGGCCCGGAAGGGCGTCTAGATGTAGAGCCGGAGAAGTTCGATAGCTAAGAGCCTCGAGTAGGCAAGCCCTAGGATCTGTTGCATGGTTAATCCAACTACTCCCGCTTAAGTTTTGTATGGTTGCATGTCGGTGTGCTAAATGAGATGTTTTCGTAATGTACCCGGTTGGGGATTCTTCTTGAGTAACTTGTTGCTCACCCTTATTTTTCGTGGTTTTCCACGGGTAACTTGGGACAGAGGCGGGATGGCTAGGAGGAGGTTTGGATGATCATGGACGGTGACTACGAGTTGCACGTAGTTTTCTTTTATGTTTTAGCATGTAGTGGGACTTGGGTCCCTAGGGAAAACACTTAAAACTGTTTTATGTTCTCGTACCATTCTCTTTGAATTGTTTTAAGAAAGTACTGATCAGTCATCTACCGTTTTATTTAATTGAATCATGGTCTTTATTTAAAAAGTGTTTACTGCAAGCTTTTAAACTTCCGACTCTGAATGATGTTTTATATTCTTAATCATGCATGCTAAGTAAGGACTTTAGGTTAGAGACCGTTTCTTGGGTCGGGTCCTTACAGAGGCACAGCGAGATGGTGGTGGGAGTCCACCTTGAGCGAGAGACCAGCTGGGTCTCCACCTGTAAAGACCCGACCCAAAAGGGGCTCTAAATGGGCCTTTACCCCAATGCATGTAGTGAAAATAAAAGACATTATGAAAATACATTTCGGATCCCAAGTAAAAACAGAAACATTCAACAACCAAAACATACATTTCTAAAAGCATACTCTGATCAGAGATTTATTTAAACCATTAAAACAATCCACAAGTACAAATATGCTGGAATCCATAAAACGTAAGAAAACATCCTGGGGCTCTATGCCCGTCTACATGCATTCAGGGGAAATAACAAAAGTCAAGAGTCATGATAAATAAAATAGAATAATCAGAGATGACAGCAGGATTCCATGATCACGGCTCCTCCATCGACCATCCTGTCTCCCGCCTTGATTACTCGTGGAAAACCACAGAATAAGGGTGAGTAACGAATTACCCCAGTAAGAATCCCCAACCAGGGGTACAATACGATATACATGATCATCTAGAAGAATGTATGCAAGCTATGAGCACAAACACAGAGCGGAGCACATAGCTAAGTCCACACTTGGACCTCGGATGCCAACTCGTGGTCTTAGTCCGGAAAATACCACAACACACTAAACGCGCTATACGGGAACAAATCCGGCCTCGGCTGTCTCATCGTCGTCACGAAAGGTGCATCGCTCAAGATCCCGAGCTCTCGATCGGCGCTGTAATGAGCGTAAGCGCGCACCGCATGCTACCGCAAACTCGGGGTGCGGGTCTAGTGGCAAGCCGCCCGAGTTCGATCACCATGCCTAACTAAATCTACGGATCGGTGTCGCGACATAGGGTGTGAGACACGGACACGTGAACTATGTCACTGTACCACCTTTTTGAGGCTAAGGAACCGGCCGTGGTAGGCTTACACCAGAAGCGGTCCTTGCCCTAACAGTGGCAATCAAGGGCTACGGCGAACACGCTAAGGACGTGCCGATCGCCGGGACGAGGCAATGCCAAGTCATCATCCCGACCATTGGGGCAATTAACAGTTTGCCACCCTCACCCAAGATTGCGGGGCCTACGGTTGGGATAGCTAATCCCTCACGGGGTCCAAGGGCGGAGAATCGTCTCGAACGTCCTTGCCATAGATGCAAGATACTTTATGCATCGGGCCCGGATGATGCTATCTACCCGAATTCTAAACCTTAACAATAATAACGATTCAATCAATGCGATTACAATACGTGCTCATCGGATACAAAGAACCTAGCATGATACTACGAAGCAAGAACAGATATCGAACATGCTAGAATAGAACAACCTAGCATGGGCTAACATGAGAAACAATACAAGAGTTCATGCCGATCAGAATTGAGCAGAGCACCTAGGGCTAAACATGCTAGTAATCATACGGGCATACAAAACAACAATCACAAATATACCGCGAGGTCCACACAACCCCGATAAGAAATCCTTACCTTGGTCGGAAGACTTCTACACCCAAATCCTAAGTGCGGAACAATCCCGAGCTAGCGGCGGGAACCTAGCAAACCAACAATAATCAAGCATCTAAAATGTCTAAACAACAATAGAACGCAGCAAGCTCGGCTCAGGGGAACTCACGCGCACGACGACACGAGCTTGAGAGGCTGGCGAGCGGTACGCACAGCAGGTCGGGCGCGGCTTGCGCGCACGGCAGGTCGGGGCCGGCGCTGCGCTACTGGCACGCAGATTTGGCAAGGCAGCGCGCGCGCGAGCGCGTCTGGGCGAAGGGCGCGCGCGCGGCGCTGGCGGCGGCGAGCGCCGCGGACGCGTTGGGTCTTGTGGCGGCGGCTCGGCGAAGGCCTCTGGCGTCGCAGCGATCGGCGCAGCGGCTCGGGCGAAAACCTCTGGCGCGATCCGGCGTCGCGGCAGCTGCCGGACAGATCTGGCGTCTGCGGCCAGTGCCGGCGACAAGGCTAGCTGTTCGCTGGACGAACGGCGGCAAAGGCCGCTAAGCGGATCGGCGCGGCGGCTGGCGGCGAGCGGCTTCGGGCGAAGGCCTCTGGCGTGCGGCGAGCGATCGGTGGACGCGCGGCAGCAGGGCGATCTGTCTTCTTTGGCCGGGCTTCTCTACGGTGGTTGCAATCAACACAACACACACAACACACCTCTTTTCACTTGGCCAAACGCACACCAAGCGGATGAGAAGAAGAAGAAGAAGATCAATACCTACCGGAATGATGATGAACGATCCAAGGAGCTGCAAGGATGAAGAATCGGCAAGGCTATGGAGAGGAGAGCTTGGGCGGCCAAGAGGGGATTTGGAGAAGAAGATGGAATAAACCTAATTCTATTTCATTTAACCAAATGCACCAAAGCTCCAAAATCCAAGGTTAACTAAGATGTGATGCAGAAAGAGCAACAAGAGCACCTAATGGCTCAATTGGCACACATCTCTACAAGCTTTCAGAGACCGGGTTCAAACCATTTGCAAAGACAAATTCCTTTATTTTTACTTTTGCAACAAACCTTGCTCAAACCAAACCACAAACCCCTCCAAAACCTACAAAAACCATCCAATAATTTTAGTAAGCTGGAAAAGACACAAACGACCACGACGGCCCGACCAAATTACCAAATTACCCCTAGGGCATACGGAAGACCGGGAAGAAAAACACGGGTCGTTACAATATTCCCTCCTTTTTATGACTTTCGTCCTCGAAAGTCCTTAAAACAAACACTCGGGTAATGCAACCTCATCTCTCGTCTTCCCGCTCCCAAGTGGCTTCCTCGTAACCCCGATTCTTCCATCGAACCTTTACCAAACGAATCTCGCGATTACGCAACGTCTTGGTCTCAAAGGCAAGGATCCTCACGGCTTCTCCTCGAAGTTCAAATCCTCATTCGGTGCAAAGGCTCAAAGTCCACAATGTGCGACGGGTCCGGCACATCTTGCCTCAACATCGATACATGAAAAACACTATGCACCGCAGCTGATAGTGACGGAGGTAGGGCTAACCGGTAAGCAACTCTCGCCAATCCTCTCTAGGATCTCAAATGGACCAACAAACGGGGACTCAACTTCCCACGCTTACCAAACCTCAGAACACCTCGCATCGGAGCAACCTTAAGGAACACACTGTGACCAACCTCAAACTCCAAATCTCAACGCCGAACATCGGCGTAACTCTCTCGCACTGCTCACGAGTTTGTCAACATACGAGCTCTAATCTTTTTGCATCTTTGCACCATTGGTCAGCTGCGATAACTCGGGACCCAAAACACGTCTATCACCAACCTCTTCCCGAACACGGGGACCGATAACGCTTACCATACAATGCCTCGAATGGAGCCATCTCAGATCGTCGATCCAGTAGCTGTTGTTATAGGCAAACTCCATCAAAATGAATCTTTGGTCCCAAGCGCACCGGGAAATCCAACACACAAGCCCTCAACATATCCTCGAGAATCGATTCACTCTCTCGATCGACCATCCGTCCGAGGGTGAAAAGTCGTGCTAAAAGCGCACTCTGTGCCCAAACCCTTCGGGCGCTCTCGAAACGAGAAGTGAACCGCGAGTCACGATCGGACACAATCCTCACCGGCACACCATGATAACGGATGATCTGCTCCAAAAATAGCTGCGCCCATTGTTCCACGGTATAAGTGTCTCTACCGGGAATGAAGTGTGCGCTCTTGGTCAAACGGTCGACTATCACCCAAAACTGAGAGAACTTCCTGAGTCCTTGGCAAACCAGAGATAAAGTCCATGGAGATCTCTTCCCATTTCCACTGGGTACACTCGGTGCATTTGCAACAAACCGGTGGCCTCTGCTGCTGGTGCCTTCACTTGCCGACAAGTGAGACAGGTACCGACAAACTCTGCCACATCTCTCTTCATTCCCATCCACCGTAAGGTGCGCTTAAGGTCTGATACATCTTGGTACCCGGGGTGCCAAGCAAAGGGGCTGTGGGCCTCAGAGCAACTCGCTCGCAAACACGCAATGTCCGGAACACACAACCGCCTCTATAAGTCAACCCATTATCGGTGAATATACAAAGTCAAAGTCACCGTCGGCACTAACTCTGTCAACCAATCTCTTAAGTGCGGGGTCACCCAACCGGGTATCTATAATCGGCCGCCTAATCGACGGTGAGCAGTCCAATCGAGCTACCACGCGGTAACCTCTCCCAACAACATCGCAACCTCGGCCCGCTCGAACTCTCTCTGCAAAAGCCGGGCTGGGAACTCAACAACGCCGCAGAGTGCGACGTCTTTCTACTCAAAGCATCGGCCACTACATTGGCTTTACCCGGATGGTACAAAATCTCTCGATCATAATCCTTCACCAACTCTAACCATCTCTCTCGCCTCATATTCAACTCCTTCGAGTAAAACAGATACTTGAGGCTCGGTGATCGGTAAACATCTCGAATCCGCTCACCATACGGGTAATGCCTCCAAATCTTGGTGCAAACACCACTGCGCCAACTCCATATCATGAGTCGGGTAGTTACGCTCATACGGCTTTGGTGACGGGAAGCATAGGCTATGACCTTCCGTCTTTGCATCAACACACAACCTAATCCAAACTTGGAAGCATCATGAGACCACGAAACCACTGTCCCCTCCGGATCGCCAACAGTCTTTGAAGTCAAACTACGCTTGAGCACGGCAAAGCTCTCATCACACTGCTTTGTCCCAAACAAACTCGACACCCTTCCTCGTCGGACGAGTGAGGGGCGAGGCTAAAGCAGAAAAGTCCTGATTTAACCGAGCGGTAGTAACTCGCCAAACCCTGTAAAGCTGCGAATCTCGGCAGAATCGAAGTCGGCTTGGCCCATGAACTCACGGCCTCAATCTTTGCGGGGTCCACGGCTATACCATCTCTCGAAACCACGTGGCCTAGGAAGGCCACCGCTCCAACCAGAAATCACATTTGGAAAACTTCGCATAAAGTGGTTTTCCCTCAAAGCCGCCAATACTCGCCTCAAATGCTCTGCATGGTCTTCTTTAGACCTCGAATAAATCAGAATATCGTCAATGAACACGATGACGAAAGTTGTCCAAAAATGATTTGAACACCCTATCCATCATGTCCATGAAGCGCGGTGGGGCATTGGTCAATCCAAACGACATGACCACAAACTCATAGTGACCATATCACGGACACGAAAGTCTGTCTTAGGAATGTCGGCATCCCCGATCCGCTGGCGATGGTAACCGGATCTCAAATCTATCTTGGAGAACATGAGCTCTCCTGAAGCCGATCGAACAAATCATCGATACGGGGCAGCGGATACTTATTCTTCATTGTCACCTTATTAAGCTCGCGGTAATCAATACATAAGCGCATAGAACCATCCTTCTTTTTCACAAACAGAATCGGTGCTCCCACGAGGACACACTCGGACGGATGAACCCTCGGTCTAACATCTCCCGCAAGCTGAATCTTGATTCCTTTAACTCACTGGCGCCATGCGTCACGGAGCCTTCGAGATAGGGAGGGTCCCCGGCTCGAGCTCAATAATGAAGTCAACCTCTCTCTTTGGGGGCACCCCGGTAACTCCTCAGAAACACATCCGCGAACTCCTCGCACGGCCGCACTGATCGGCCAGACATATCGAGGGGCGGCTCTTCCTGCACAACTTGGCTAGATAGCCCCAAGCTCCATGAGCTAGCAAGCGACGAGCTTTCACAGCGGACACCATCGGCGGGCAAACCCCACCCTGGACTCCACGAAACTTAAAGTGGCCGACTGGCGGCTGAACACTACTACTTTTCCGGTGGCGATCAATCAGCGCGTGGTTAGCGACTAACCACTCCATACCAAGAATCACATCAAAACCGCTCATAGGCGGAACTATGAGCGTAGCCACCAAACAACTCTCCGGATATCTCGATCCGGCCATCCCTAATCTTATCTCTAGCCAACATACTAATTCCGAAGGAGTTGCAACAGATAACTCAAAACCTAGAGGCTCTAGTCTCAACTTAGCATGCTCAACCAAACAACATAGATACAAATGAATGCGTAGAACAGAATCAAACAAGACAAATGCGCAGCGGTGATCTAAAACAAGAAGCGTACACCGCCGGCGGCGGCATCCGTGACGCTCGGCCTCTGACGGTCGTAGCAAACACTCGACCACTCGCTGCATTGGCCGAGCCGCCATAGCCGGGTGATCACAAAAACGGGCCATGTGTCCCTCTCTACCACAACGGTAGCACAATCTAGGTCCGGTGACAAGCTCGGCGTGGACTTTCCCACAAGTAGCACAAGCGGAAAGCGCACGGGTCCTCCTGCTGTCGGGCCTGAAACGGATTGGAGCTCTCCGCCGATCTCTGCTTCGAAGCGCCCTTGGCGGCGCTGCCGCGCCCGAAAAGTCAAACTTCCTCTTACGCCCCATAGCGGTGGGACAGACGACTGACAGAGCGGCAACAACCCGCTCAGCAGGATACTTCCCATTATAGATCGTGGCTAATCTGGGATGACCCTAGCATAAGTGTCGGGGGCACGAGCCCCGACATCCGGGAAACACACCGCCTCAATCCAGATATGAACTTCCGAATCTTCACTCCGGGTGGCAATCAAGCGAGGAGCAAAATATCCATACTCGAGAACTTGCGCTCATATTCCTCAATGGCATCGTAACCGCGCTTGAGGTTCCGAAGAGCTCCACCATCTTCTCCGAGCCTCATCACCGATGAACTTTACCTTGAACTTCGGCCTTGAAGAACTCCCAAGTAGCGGGTGGAGACCCGGTGGTCTCTCGCTCAAGGTGGACTCCCACCACCATCTCATTTGTGCCTCCCAAAGCACATGAGCCGCACATCTCGGCCTCTGAATATCGGGGCACACCATGATCGGGAAGGTGTACTCCAAATGGGCAATCCACTGGGCTGCCGCTAACGCATCACCGGTGGCATCAAACTTCTCGGGCTTCCACTTCACAAAATCCTTGACCACCTACCCAATTCCTCGGCACCCCTCCGCCATATCCGCCTCTGGGGCTACTTGCTCTGAGGAGCTGGAGGTGCTCTTGAGCTCTCTTTGAACCAATCGAGTCACCGCTCGATCTGGGCTCGGGACTCTTCATTCATTGGCACGCCAACAAGGCACTGGTCTCTCGCCCTCTGGTCACTCAACATGCCGACAATAAAAGCCCTCATAGACTCGGCAAACTGCTGCCGGGGAGCGATCTCACGGCGTTCGATCGCCTCAACGCCCGCTCTAGGCGTAACAGAGGAGGAGCTTTGGTGGAATGCCATCGATGTCGGCTTGGGACGATGTCCTGCGATATCGAGATCCGATCACGATACCTCGACCGCTCTCGAACCTCCTCTCCCGATGCGGATCGGCATCTTTGGCGATCTACATCCAAACCAACAACGAATCAAAACTCGCTGTCACCATTCCACAACACCAAACAAGGCATACACTAGATGATAGGTATTGTAAATTCTTAACCCTTTTCTTTTCTAAAACAATAAATCTAGGCGTACTGATGATGGTAGCTGAGTCTTTGGTGATCATGGAAAAACGACCTACAACAAAAAGGTCGGTCTAAAGAATCTATGACTCGAGCTCGATACAAATCAGTAAAGACCCGACCCAAAAGGGGCTCTCTAAATGGGCCTTTACCCCAATGCATGTAGTGAAAATAAAAGACATTATGAAAATACATTTCGGATCCCAAGTAAAAAGCAGAAACATTCAACAACCAAAACATACATTTCTAAAAGCATACTACGATCGAGAGATTTATTTAAACCATTAAAACAATCCACAAGTACAAATATCTTTGGAATCCATAAAGCGTAAGAAAACATCACGGGGCTCTGTGCCCGTCTACATGCATTCGTGGGAAATAACAAAAGTCAAGAGTCATGATAAATAAAATAGAATAATCAGAGATGACAAGCAGGATTCCATGATCACAGCTCCTCCATCACCATCCTGTCTCCCGCCTTGATTACCTGTGGAAAACCACGAATAAGGGTGAGTAACGAATTACCCAGAAGAATCCCCAACCTGGGGGTACAATACGATATACATGATCATCTAGAAGAATGTATGCAAGCTATGAGCACAAACACAGAGCGGAGCACATAGCTAAGTCCACACTTGGACCTCGGATGCCAACTCGTGGTCTTAGTCAGGAAAATACCACAACACACTAAACGCGCTATACGGGAACAAGTCCGGCCTCAACAATCTCTCTCATCGTCGATACGAAAGGTGCATCGCTCAAGATCCCGAGGAGCTCTCGATCGGCCGGCGTTGTAAAGAGCGTAAGCGCGCACCGCATGCTCACCGCAAACTCGGGGTGCGGGTCTAGTGGCAAGCCGCCCGAGTTCGATCACCATGCCTAACTAAATCTCTCGGATCGGTGTCACCGACATAGGGGTGTGAGACACGGACACGTGAACTATGTCACTGTACCACCACACCGAGGCTAAGGAACCGGTCGTGGTAGGCTTACACCAGAAGCGGTCCTTGCCTAACAGTGGCAATCAAGGGCTACGGCCGAACACGCCGAGGACGCGCCCATCGTCGAGGGCGAGGCAATGCCAAGTCATCATCCCGACCATTGGGGCATTAACGATTTGCCACCCTCACCCAAGATTGCGGGGGCCTACCGGTTGGGATAGCTAATCCCTCACGGGGTCCAAGGGCGGAGAAGCTGTCTCGAACGTCCTTGCCATAGATGCAAGATACTTTATGCATCGGGCCGGATGATGCTATCTACGAATTCTAAACCTTAACAATAATAACGATTCAATCAATGCGATACAATACGTGCTCATCGGATACAAAGAACCTAGCATGATACTACGAAGCAAGAACAGATATCGAACATGCTAGAATAGAACAACCTAGCATGGGCTAACATGAGAAACAATACAAGAGTTCATGCCGATCAGAATTGAGCAGAGCACCTAGGGCTAAACATGCTAGTAATCATATACGGGCATACAAAACAACAATCACAAATATACCCGCGAGGTCCACACAACCCCGGTAAGAAATCCTTACCTTGGTCGGAAGACTTCTACACCCAAATCCTAAGTCTGCGGAACAATCCCGAGCTAGCGGCGGGAACCTAGCAAACCAACAATAATCAGCATCTAAAATGTCTAAACAACAATAGAACAAACAAGCTCGGCTCTGGGAACTCACGCGCACGACGACGACACGAGCTTGGCCGCCTGGGGTAGCCGGGCACGGCAGCGCGGGCGCTGGTGCGCTACGGCACTGCAGGTGGCGGGCGCTGGCCGCTGGCCTGGCACGGCAGACGGCAGGACGCAGCGCGCGCGCGGCGATCTGGCGAAGGCGCGCGGGCGCTGGCGTCGCGGCGGCAGCGAGCGGACGCGGCTGGGCGCGCGGCGAGCGGCTCGGCGAAGGCCTCTGGCGTGGCGGAGCGATCGGGCGCGGCGGCTTCGAGCGAAGGCCTCTGGCGCGATCGCGGCGTCGGCAGCCGCTTCGATGCAATCTGGCGTCGCGGCGCAGCGGCTAAGCAGCGCGACAAGGCTAAGGCTAGCTGCCTTGGACGAACGGCAAGGCTGCTAGGCGGATCCGCGGCGCGGCAGGCGGCGAGCGGCTTCGCGGCGAAGGCCTGGCGGCGAGCGGCGATCGGTGGGACGTGCGGCGGCAGGGGGCGTCTGGCCGCTGGCTGGGCTTCTCTCGGCTGGCTGCAATCAACACAACACACACAACACACCTCTTTTCACTTGGCCAAACGCACACCAAACGGATGAGAAGAAGAAGAAGATCAATACCTACCCGGAATGATGATGAACGATCCAAGGGAGCTGCAAGGATGAAGAATCGGCAAGGCTATGGAGAGGGAGAGCTTGGGCGGCCAAGAGGGGATTTGGAGAAGAAGATGGAATAAACCTAATTCTATTTCATTTAACCAAATGCACCAAAGCTCCAAAATCCAAGGTTAACTAAGATGTGATGCAGAAAGAGCAACAAGAGCACCTAATGGCTCAATTGGCACACATCTCTACAAGCTTCCCAGAGACCGGGTTCAAACCCCTATTTGCAAAGACAAATTCCTTTATTTTTACTTTTGCAACAAACCTTGCTCAAACCAAACCACAAACCCCTCCAAAACCTACAAAACCATCCAATAATTTTAGTAGCTGGAAAAGACACAAACGACCACTCGACGGCTGACCAAATTACCAAATTACCCCTAGGCATATACCGAAGACCGGGAAGAAAAAACTCGGTCGTTACACCACCCGCTACTTGGGAGTTCTTCAAGGTGAGTTCAAGGTAAAGTTCATCGGTGATGAGGCTCAAGAGAAGATGGTGGAGCTCTTCAGAACACGGCGTGGTTCGATTCCATTGAGGAATATGAGCGCAAGTTCTCGAGAGTATGGATATTTTCTCCTCAGTTGATTGCCACCCCGAAGCTGAAGATTCGGAAGTTCATATCTGGATTGAGGCAGGGTGTTTCCCAGGATGTCAGGGCTCAGGCCCCTGACACTTATGCTAGAGCGGTGCAGTTAGCCACCATTTATAATGGGAAGTATCCTGTTGAGCGGATTGTCGCCGCCCGCTCGGTTGGCGTCTGCTCCAGTGCGGTGGGGCGTAAGAGAAAGTTTGAGTTTAGGGGTGGCGGCGGCGTCGCCAAGGGCGATTCAAAACCGGGATCAGATAGGGCCCGATCCGTTTTCAGCCTCGCCAGCAGGGCGGTCCCAGGCAGGTTCCTGCTTGTGCTTCTTGCGGGAGGACCCACACTGGAGCTTGCCAGACAGGGCCCAGAGTGTGTTTTCGTTGTGGTAAAGAGGGACATATGATCCGTTTCTGTCCTCAGCCAGCGCAGCAGCAGGGTCGGGTGTTTGCTACGACCCGTCAGGAGGCCGAGCGTACGGATGCCGCTGTGGCAGGTACGCTTCTTGTTTTAGATCACTGCGCATTTGTCTTGTTTGATTCTGGTTCTACGCATTCATTTGTATCTGTGTTGTTTGCTGAGCATGCTAAGTTGAGACTAGAGCCTCTAGGTTTTGAGTTATCTGTTGCAACTCCTTCGGGAGTTAGTATGTTGGCTAGAGATAAGATTAGGGATGGCCGGATCGAGATATCCGGAGAGTTGCTTGTGGCTACGCTCATAGTTCTGCCTATGAGCGGTTTTGATGTGATTCTTGGTATGGAGTGGTTAGCTGCTAACCACGCGTTGATTGACTGCCACCGGAAAGAAGTAGTGTTCAGCCGCCGTGTCGGCCTGACTTTAAGTTTCGTGGAGTCGTGGTGGAGTTTGCCCGCCGATGGTGTCGGTGTGAAAGCTCGTCGTTTGTTAGCTCATGGAGCTTGGGGCTATCTAGCCAAGTTGTGCGGGAAGAGCCGCCCCTCGCCGTCATCGTCGATCAGTGCCGGTCGTGTGGAGTTCGCGGATGTGTTTCCGAGGAGTTACCTGGGGTTGCCCCCAAAGAGAGAGGTTGACTTCATTATTGAGCTCGAGCCGGGACCCTCCCTATCTCGAAGGCTCCGTGTCGCATGGCGCCAGTGAGTTAAAGGGAATCAAGATTTGATTGCGGGAGATGTTAGACCGAGGGTTCATCCGTCCGAGTGTGTCCCCGTGGGGAGCACCGATTCTGTTTGTGAAAAAGAAGGATGGTTCTATGCGCTTATGTATTGATTATCGCGAGCTTAATAAGGTGACGGTGAAGAATAAGTACCCGTTGCCCGTATTGATGACTTGTTTGATCGGCTTCGAGGAGCTTCCGTGTTCTCCAAGATAGATTTGAGATCCGGTTACCATCGATTATGCGGGATCGGGATGCCGACATTCCTAAGACGGCTTTCAGTCCGGATATGGTCACTATGAGTTTGTGGTTATGTCGTTTGGATTGACCAATGCCCCCACCGCGTTCATGGACATGATGGATAGGGTGTTCAAATCATTTTTGGACGGCTTCGTCATTGTGTTCATTGACGATATTCGATTTATTCGAGGTCTAAAGAAGACCATGCAGAGCATCCGAGGCGAGTATTGGCGGCTTTGAGGAAAACCGACTTTATGCGAAGTTTTCCAAATGTGATTTCTGGTTGGAGCGGTGGCCTTCCTAGGCCACGTGGTTTCGAGAGATGGTATAGCCGTGACCCCGCGAAGATTGAGGCCGTGAGTTCATGGGCCAAGCCGAACCGATTCTGAGATTCGCAGCTTTGCGGGTTTGGCGAGTTACTACCGTCGGTTCGTCAAGGACTTTTCGGCTTTAGCCTCGCCCCTCACTCGTCGGACGAGGAAGGGTGTCGAGTTTGTTTGGGACAGCGAGTGTGATGAGAGCTTTGCGAGCTCAAGCGTAGTTTGACTTCGGCACGGTGTTGGCGATCCCGGAGGGGACAGTGGTTTCGTGGTCTCTGATGATGCTTCCAAGTTTGGATTAGGTTGTGTGTTGTTGCAAAGACGGGAAGGTCATTGCCTATGCTTCCCGTCACCAAGCCGTATGAGCGAGAACTACCCGACTCATGATATGGAGTTGGCAAAGCAGTGGTGTTTGCAATCAAGATTTGGAGGCATTACGTATGGTGAGCGGATTCAGATGTTTACCGATCACCGAGCCTCAAGTATCTGTTTACTCGAAGGAGTTGAATATGAGGCAGAGGAGATGGTTAGAGTTGGTAAAGGATTATGATCTGCGAGATTTTGTACCATCCGGGTAAAGCCAATGTAGTGGCCGATGCTTTGAGTAGAAAGACGTCGCACTCTGCGGCGTTGTTGAGAGTTCCACCCAGTTTATGAGAGAGTTCGAGCGGCCGAGGTTGCGAGTGTTGTTGGGTGAGGTTACCGCCGTGGTAGCTCGATTGACTGCTCACCGTCGATTAGGCAAATGGATTATAAACAAACGGTTGGGTGACCCCGCACTTAAGAGATTGGTTGATAGAGTTAGTGCTGACGGTGACTTTGACTTTGTATATTCACCAGACAGTGGGTTGACTTATAGAGTGTAAGAACCCGACCCAAAATACGGTCCTAAACCTAGGTTCTCACTCGGCATGCAAGTTAAATATTTCACCGAGCGGTTTAGTGCTCATATTTAAAACCTTTCAAAACATTTAGAACGGGAATGCTTAAAACATAATCAACAACTTTGTTTAAGAAAACCAACGAAGTAAAACAAGCTGGCAGTATATATAAAAACATTCAAAAAAGCAGTTCAAACAACTTTTATAATGTTTTCCCTAGGACTCTGTCCATCTACATCTTTGAACAAATATGCAAACAATAAAGAGGCAGTGCTTGGCGGCTCCCATGATCAATCGGCTCCTCCGCTAGCCGTCCGTCCGTCTTGTCCCCAAGTTACGGTGGAAAACCACAGAAATAAGGGTGAGTATAAACATACTCAAGAAGAATCCCCAACCGGGGTACAATAGGATACATCAATCATCTAGCACCCTAGTATACATGCAAAGCGATTACCAACATGGATCATAGCTCAACGAGCTTACAAAGCAGAATCTGGAATCCTCGGAAGTCTCCTACTTCCGGCCTAATGATTGGCTCTCATAACCAATCCCGGGACATCTCCGAGGGTCTTTCTCCTCGGCCAATTGATCGACTCAAAAATCGATCCCAAAGATGTCCGACACCCTCGAGGGTCTTTCTCCTCGACCATATGATCACTCAAAAGCCAATCCCAATGGGTGTCCTCAAGGGCCTCTTACCCTCGCTTATAAACCGGACTATCGGAGAGTACCCAAGTCCGGCTCTAAACAGGAAGGAACTGGTGTACTCACGAACATTAGGCGGGAGCTCTCCGAACCGGCGACTAAAGCGCAGCGCGCGCACACCGCATGCTCTTCTCGCAATCGGGCGTAAATGCGGGGGCCTAAGGGCAAACTACACGCGGGCGTGCACGCATGCCTAAGACTCGGAAAGCGGTGTCACCGAACACGAGTGGTGCGAGGCCCTCGGCACTCATCTGTGCAACTGTACCACCGACTGAAGCTAAGAACCGGCCAAGGCGAGCTTGCACCGTTGGTAGGGTTCCGCTCTAGCGAGCTACAAACTAGGCTTATGCCGATGTGGTAGCTAAATCCACATCGATCGCCGGGGAAGCAATGTACGTTATGCTTCGCTCTACTCCCGACCGGTGGGGACAAGGTACGTTATGTCCGCTCTCGGCCTCTAGATGATGACAAACCCTAACACACTAGCTAGAGTATAGAGTAAACGATTCTGGCTAAACATACATAATCATCATCAATCATACATAACCTAGCATGATACTACGAACTTAAAGCAGGAATCTCAAGCATCTTTGGAAGAACAATCCTAGCATGGCACTAACATGTACAATCAAGCAAACATGCTAGCGAGTGCAATCACAAGTCATCCTATCCACTAATCATGTCCATAAAAGTAAACATGCATATAAGGCACATTCAAGAAAGCATCGCAGGTCCACACAACCACGGTAAGGAATCCTTACACCGAAAGCAGCGAAACAACTTTCACAATCAAATAATGACCCTCGAGCTTTAAAGCGAAACCGAGCAACCTAAGCATTTTAATAAAAACAACCTAATTAAATAAACACCGGCCAATAGCCTAGGGCCCAAAGGAAAAAGTCTCGGGAATTACCGACCGAGAAGACACAAGGCCACGCCCCAACCCACACGGCGGCAAGGCAGGTGTCCGTCAGCGCAAGGACAAGCGGGCGCTGGCGCGCTGCAGCGGGCGCTGGGCGCCGCTGGCACTATCGGCTTCTTTTAGTGGGCGGCGCGGCAGGGGGAAGGGCGCTGGCGCTGGGTTCTGCGTGATCGCGACAGGGAGGCGCTGGTGGCGGGCGGACGCGGACGAGCGGCACGGGCACGCAGACGCGGGCTGTCGCAGGTGAGCGAACACGCTGGGTGGGGCGCGCGGGCGAGGCGGCTGGGCGGCAACGAGCGGAGCGGGCGCGCGTGGCTCGGGCGATCTCAGTGTGCGGGGCAGCAGAGCGCGCCTGGTCTGGGCGAGGCAAGATCTGGCGATGGGAGCGCTCGGGTGAGTGGCCGCTTGGGCGACACTGGGGTTGGTGCGATCTGGGCATGGGTGGGCGTGCTGGTGGTGCGGCTTGCTCGCTGAGGATGATGTCTGGTGGTGCGATCTGGGCATGGCGGTTTGGCGGTGCTGGTAGTCTGCGGTGGCTCGCTCGACAGGGATGTGCAGGCTGGTGCGATCTGGGCATGGCGGCTGGGCTTAGCGGCTAGGGTTTGGGTTCTTGGTGAGGTCGGCTAGGAGAGAGAGAGAGAGAGAGAGAGAGAGAGAGAGAGAGAGAGAATCTTGCCAAAACAAGGGGAAGAGGGATTTTCTTGATTTTTTCCTTCCTTTTCCTAATTTAAAAGGCCTAAAATCCCTTCCCAAAGCATCCACTTTCAAAACCCGGCCCAAGCAAACTTACTTAAAAATAAAACTCTCATTTCCTACAAACTCTCAAAGACCATTTAGGGCAAGGGCTCAAAACCCAATGGAAGCACCAAAATTACAATTAATTTTGCCATTTTCTAAAACACCTCCAAACTTCCAAACAACTTGCCCAAACCTCTCGGGTCTTGCAACCAACAACCATTAAGCTTCGACAAAGGCAGGAATGGCCCTGAAATCTTGAAAATCCTCAAAACCCTGACCGGGGGCAAAAAGACCAAAATACCCTTAAAGGTTAAAAAGCTCTAACGGCCCATCCGAACATCCGCATAATGTCCCGAAAACTCCTGGGAAACCGAAATAGAAAACTGGGCCGTTACAATACTCCCTCCTTTTAAGACTTTCGCCCTCGAAAGTCCTAAGACGAAAACAACTCTATGAAACTCCACTGATTCTTAACCAACCAAGCTCCTGATTAAGATAACATAAATCTTTCTTTGAAACCGAACCCTCTTGGTTTCCCAAAGTCTCCAAGCCCAACAGAGACCGAGTCCGCCACGAACTATCTCAACCAAAATCGAGCTAACACGAGCTTCAAGAAAGCATGCGATAACTAGTCGGTGAGCCACATCCTCTGACTCGCACCAGCTCTCAAACGGTCTTACGACTCTAGGGCTCACTTATCCATGCTAATCCAACTCGGAACGCCTCTCTACGGTGCTACTCTCAGCAAACTCGTGGACGGGTCACAAGCTCTAAAACTCAACGCCACGCTCCGGCGTAACTTCTCGAATGCTCATAGCATTTGTTATCAAACAAACCTCGACCCTTCACCATCTTGACCAAACAACTGAACCTCTCCGTGTTTAAGAAACTAAACGGCCTAGGTGAACATCGCCAGACAGGAAAACAAACAACATTCCTCTCACGGAAACCTCGAGCAGCAAGGAATATAACATTACGTGGCTACTAGCAACACGATAGCTGGAGGATCGAAACTCAAGGGCTTTACCACCCAATGCCACGGCACCTCTGTGCCAACTCACTCAACTGTGGCTCAGCTAAAATGCCAACTGCGAATGCACAACGACTAAAAGAAAAGCCCGAGAAAGGCTTGCTTAGCGAAACTCAAACCAAGCTCATAACGAGCAAAGCTCGCCTCCAAGCTGCCACTCAACTCTTAAGCCCATCTCGCTGCTCCAAGGACTTCCTCCTTATAGCTTAGACCTAACTCTCTTTTCCAATCCAGAAACTCCACCCACGAAACATCGCGAGGAATAAGGATAGCGGCGACCACAAGCTTGCGGATCCCGAACCACACGAGTCGGCAAGACTACCTCAAAAGTTAAAACTCGAGGCCGGCATCCACGGTGCAACTCAACTACCAAAGAACTAAGGGGGGTCTACAAGCTCCAAAGATCCAACAACCTTCCGCCAACAACTCAAGCCTTTGAACTGGCTGGCCTTCGCCCTCGCGGGAACAAACAACTTTCCGCTTGCTATCAAACAGACGCAGGGACACTCTCGCTAGGGTGACCCGCGCGCTACTCGATCAACTACACAACTCGGGAGCTAAGTGACTCCTCCTCTACAGAACGATTTCCTAGCAAGCGGTCTTCCGAAGGATGGTAATTTCACACATGCTCATTTGTCTTGCTCAAACTCAACGGTAGCAACCACCAACTCTCTCAGAAGAAACATCCAAGGATTCCTCAATCGCTTGAACCACCAACTAAGCACTAGCGGTACTACTCAACCGCTGAGAGGGTGGCCAACTCCCAAAACTACCTGACTAGGAACAAGTCCTCAGCGACGCCTTGATTTGGTCGAACCAAGCTAGCCCTAGAAAAACAAAGGAACCAAACCTTGGCCAACGCCAAGCACCACCTTGCTAAGAATTCTAAAAAAAACCAACGCGGAGGCTACTAAGAACAACTCTAGCTTGTCAACCGCCTACAAGCATCCAGCAACTCAACCGAGGAACATTTGCTGGAGTGCAGTGAGCTCTGGTGAGGCTCTCCTCAAATTAGGGTTCCTCCGATCTCCCTCCGACACACACCGTCGTCAAACGGTCTAAGCCCGACAGCGGCTACACGAGCACATCTCCCTACTGACATCTCAACTGTCTTTGCCCAAAAGCTCTTCCTTGCCACATCTGTAGCGAGCACGGGCGATGTTCCACACAATCCGAAAAGCGCCTTACCACACTTGATGCAATGAGCCGATTGCGCTGCCCGCCTGGCGGACGATCTGAGCTATAACTGCGCGGCGTGATCGCGACCCCTAGGCGCGCCGTCGGCAGGCAGTCTGCTATCCACCTGAGCGGGAACAACTGGAAGACCCAAACTTCCTTTTGCTCAAAGCATCAGCCACATTGTAGCTTCTATCCATGGTAAGGATCCGAACAACTCTCTTAGCCATGGCGGCCAGAAACTACGCGATTATGCTACCATCGCCCTTGTTCAGTTTCAACTGAACTCCAACCGTCGACCAACAAGAAATGCCTCTACCCAGGCCAAGGGCCAACTAGCATAACTTTCCTACGCAACAACCCACTCACAGGCACAGATTCGTAGCCTCTCAACCAAGTTAGGGCACTTGCCAAGAACTAAAGTCCTAACTCCTCGGAATCGAGCCTTTGGTTTCACAACCCGAAACCCCTCGTGGTTCTTGAAAAATACACCACGGAACGAGCTACACAAAAAGTACATTGGCGTATACGGCTCCAACTTGGTTCCTTTAGATCCAAACCAACAAGTATTCTCACACAAGGCAACATTTGCCTCCCAATGAGAGCCACTTCTAGCAAAGGAGCAACAAGAGTTCAACCCACTCGGGTCAACTCACCACGGAATGCCACATTGGTCGACTCACTCTTACTAGAGCTTAACTACACCAATCGACATACCTCATACCAATGTGCCCACTAAATGCTCCACTCAACCATCCAACTCATGGCTCTAACATGGATCAACCACGCATCATCGATGCCAACCCTACTCATATTAGGGTAACTCCAAGGGTAGTCGAAACACACTACCAACAAGTGGCTCACAAGCTCACACACAAGCGCGAGAACTCGGCACGCGCTAGCCCTCACCAACCTCTGGCATCCTTTGTACCCAACTCTCGGTGACCGTGGAAAGCTCCTACTTATCCCTCGAACGACCTCAAACTTGTAGTTCTCGACTACCACCGAGCTAGATCTCTTAAGCAATCCAAAGCAGATGCAACGAGTAAAAACGGGTACAAGGCTAGTGGGGATGCTAAACTCCGGCAGTCCTGGAACCACACCGCAGAAAGTGCCAACTGGCTTGAATCTAGGCCTCCTCTCAACGCTTGGTGCCAACGGGCACTACTTCTTTTACAACACAAACATCCCTTTACGGGCTTTAAGCCACTCTGAGAGGGTAGGGAAGGTCACACTCCTGTGACAGGCAATGGCACTCAACACAAGAGTCTCAACAATCGAGTAGACTACTCTCTGACATCACGTCCAACAGACAAGCCAAGGCCCACTCCCGCATCCCACTCGATGCTCAACGAATACTCAGGCCAACCCTCGGGTGGCAGCACCTAGCTCCACACCTGGAACATGCTAACAGAGGGTGCTTCTCTCTAATAGCCGGTGAAAACCACGGACGGATTAAGTCGATAAGCAACCTCCACACTACCCACCGCTACGAGGGTACTAAAAGAAGCTGGTTTGCAAAACGATCTGCGAGCTTGCGGGAGGACAAGATGTCTCTACATCTTCCTCAAAAGCTACTAACTTGGCGACTTGCCAATCGACCGGGTGGTGGTGGAGACTCTCTTTATTCCGCCTCTCACAGGGGACTTCCACCACCACACTCTCGCATCAAACAACACAAGAACGGCACGCCACAACCTCGAACATCGGTCATCGGCCTCCGAACAACAGTCATCCCAACACTTGGATGATACACTCGATCTGGCCAACCACCTTGCTACTAGCGATGGGTCTCAAAACATCCGGCTCTGAGGCTTCCACTTGCCAAACTTTGCGGCTCGATCAACGCCAACTATCTTATCAAAGATAAACCTGCTGATCAAGCCCTCCCGAGAACCTGCGGGCTACTGGAACTACAAGGAGGGGTGTCTCCTAAATAAACTCTACCATTTGGGCTATCTATGCCCAAGACTCCTCACTACGCGCTACAAGCCGCGCTTGGGTCTCCGCTCTCTGTTAGCTAAATGTCCTGCCATCAACTTCCTCATGGCTGGAGCACACTCTGCTCAAGGAGTCTCACTCTGAGGCGTGCTAGCCTCTACCCCCTCCTCTAGGCAACTCAACCGCTGGGGGCCAACTCGCCAGCGGGCTAAAAACAACCGGACGCGGCCTCAACATCCATACAAACGGTCCAACTCCTCGGTCGGACATGCCAAGCGCCCTGCTCCTCGAGTGCGATCCACGCACTAGCGATCTGCACGAGCACCTCCACCCTCTCACTAGGGGAGAACCACAACTGGGCCACAAATGGCCTACGGGAGTCTAAGCTCTACCTCCCTCTGGGTGCGATCGACACACTGGCGATCTGCACAAAGCATAAAACCTAGCCCCACGCTGGGCTCTCACCGCCAAACAAGGGTAACACATGTATACTAGATGCAGATTGTAAAATAAAACCCTTAGCTTAATGAACTCGGACAAAACGACGGCCGCGGAGTGCCGATGATCATAGGGGCAACAACTCGCAGCAGCGAGTTAGTCTCTGAGAATCTATGACTCTGTGCTCGATACCAACTGTAAGAACCCGACCCAAAATACGGTCCTAAACCTAGGTTCTCACTCAAAGCATGCAAGTTAAATATTTCACCGAGCGGTTTAGTGCTCATATTTAAAACCTTTCAAAACATTTAGAACGGGAATGCTTAAAACATAATCAACAACTTTGTTTAAGAAAACCAACGAAGTAAAACAAGCTGGCAGTATATATAAAAACATTTCAAAGCAGTTCAAACAACTTTTTATAATGTTTTCCCTAGGACTCTGTCCATCTACATCTTTGAACAAATATGCAAACAATAAAGACAGAGTGCTGGCGGCTCCCATGATCAATCGGCTCCTCCGCTAGCCGTCCAGATTGTCCCAAGTTTACAGTGGAAAACCACAGAAATAAGGGTGAGTATAAACATACTCGGAAGAATCCCCAACCGGGTACAATACGATACATCAATCATCTAGCACCCTAGTATACATGCAAGCGATTACCAACACGGATCATAGCTCAACGAGCTTACAAAGCGAGAATCTGGAATCCTCGGAAGTCTCCTACTTCCGGCCTAATGATTGGCTCTCATAACCAATCCCGGGACATCTCCGAGGGTCTTTCTCCTCGGCCAATTGATCACTCAAAAACCGATCCCAAAGATGTCCGACACCCTCGAGGGTCTTTCTCCCTCGACCATATGATCAACTCAAAAGCCAATCCCAATGGGTGTCCTCAAGGGCCTCTTACCTCGCGCTATAACTGGACTATCGAGAGAGTACCCAAGTCCGGCTCTAAACAGAAGGCGGTGTACTCACGAACATTAGCCCGGGGAGCTCTCGAACCGGCGACTAAAGCGTGTGCGCGCGCATCGCATGCTCTTCTCGCAACCGGCGTAAATGCGGGGCCTAAGGGCAAACTACGCGGGCAGTGCACGCATGCCTAAGACTCGGAAACGGTGTCACTTGAACACGATGAGTGCGAGGCCCTCGGCACTTATCTGTGCAAAACTGTACCACCGACACGAAGCTAAGAACCGGCCAAGGTAGGCTTGCACCGTTGGCGTGGTTCCGCTCTAGCGAGCTACAAACTAGGCTTATGCCGATGTGGTAGCTAAATCCACATCGGCTGCCGGGGAAGCAATGTACGTTATGCTTCGCTCTACTCCCGACCGGTGGGGACAAGGTACGTTATGTCCGCTCTCACCTCTAGATGATGACGGCCCTAACACACTAGCTAGAGTATAGAGTAAAGCGATTCTGGCTAAACATACATAATCATCATCAATCATACATAACCTAGCATGATACTATGAACTTAAAGCAGGAATCTCAGGCATGCTGGAAGAACAATCCTAGCATGGCACTAACATGTACAATCAAGCAAACATGCTAGCAGGAGTGCAATCACAAGCTGTCCTATCCACTAATCATGTCCATAAAAGTAAACATGCATATAAGGCACATTCAAGAAGCATCGCAGGTCCACACAACCACGTAAGGAATCCTTACCGAAAGCAGCGAGAAACAACTTTCACAATCAAATAATGACCCTCGAGCTTTAAAACGAAACCGAGCAACCTAAGCATTTTAATAAAAACAACCTAATTAAATAAACACCGGCCAATAGCCTAGGGCCCAAAGGAAAAAGTCTCGGGAATTACCGACCGAGAAGACACAAGGCCACGCCCCAACCCACCGACGGCAAGGCGGTGCCGTCCGTCGCAGCGACAAGCGGTGGCGCGGCTGGCGCTGGGCACTAGCGCGCTGCACTGGGCGCTGGCGCGCTGGGCACTATCGGCGCTATTCTTTGGGCTGGCGCGCGGTGAGGGAAGGGCGCTGGGCGCTGGTTGGGCGCGGATCGCGACAGGGAGCGGCGCGCTGGCGGCGGGCGGACGCGACGAGCGACACGGCACGCAGACGCTGGCCGCCGCAATGAGCGAACACGCTGGTGTCGGCGCGCGGCGAGGCGGCCGGGCGGCAACGAGCGGAGCGGCCCGGCGCGTCTGGGCGATCTAGTGCGGGACGGCAGGGCGCGTCTGGGCTGGGCGAGGCAGTCTGGCGACCGGGAGCGCTGGGTGAGTGGTCGCTTGGGCGACACTGGGGTTGGTGCGATCTTGGCATGGCATTGGGCGGTGCAGGTGGTGCTGGCTGGCTCGACAGGGGATGTGCTGGTGGTGCGATCTGGGCATGGCGGCTGGGCTTAGCGGCTAGGGTTTGGGTTCTTGGTGAGGTCGGCTAGGAGAGAGAGAGAGAGAGAGAGAGAGAGAGAGAATCTTGCCAAAACAAGGGGAGGAGGGATTTTCTTGATTTTTTCCTTCCTTTTCCTAATTTAAAAGGCCTAAAATCCCTTCCCAAAGCATCCACTTTCAAAACCCGGCCCAAGAAAACTTACTTAAAAATAAAACTCTCATTTCCTACAAACTCTCAAAGACCATTTAGGGCAAGGGCTCAAATCCCAATGGAAGCACAAAAAATTATAAAAAATTTTGCCATTTTCTAAAACACCTCCAAACTTCCAAACAACTTGCCCAAACCTCTCGGGTCTTGCAACCAACAACCATTAAGCTTCGACAAAGGCAGGAATGGCCCTGAAATCTTGAAAATCCTCAAAACCGACCGGGGCAAAAGACCAAACAAAATACCCTTAAAGGTTAAAAAGCTCTAACGGCCCATCCGAACATCCGCATAATGTCCCGAAAACTCCTGGGAAACCGAAATAGAAAACTGGGACGTTACATAGAGGCCGGTTGTGTGTTCCAGATATTGCAGGTTTGTGAGCAGAGTTGCTCTCGGAGGCCCACAGTTCCCATTTTTCTTGGCACCCCGGGGGTACCAAGATGTATCAGGACCTTAAGCAGACCTTCTGGTGGATGGGAATGAAGAGAGATGTGGCAGAGTTTGTCAGCCGGTGTCTCACTTGTCGCCAAGTGAAGGCACCAGCAGAGGGCGGTGGTTTGTTGCAAACCACCGAGTGTGTGCCCAGTGGAAATGGGAAGAGATCCCCATGGACTTTATCTCTGGTTTGCCAAGGACTCGAGGAAGTTCTCTCAGATTTGGGTGATAGTCGACCGTTTGACCAAGAGCGCACACTTCATTCCCGGTAGAGAGACTTATACCGTGGAACAATGGGCGCAGCTGTTTTTGGAGCAGATCATCCGTTATCACGGTGTGCCGGTGAGGATTGTGTCCGATCGTGAACCGCGGTTCACTTCTCGTTTCGGAGAGCGCTCCGGAAGGGTTTTGGGCACAGAGTGCGATTTCAAACATGACTTTTCACCCTCGACGGATGGTCGACCGAGAGAGTGAATCGATTCTCGAGGATATGTTGAGGGCTTGTGTGTTGGATTTCCCAGCAGCTTGGGACGATGATCTCATTTTGATGGAGTTTGCTTATAACAACGATTACGATCGGCGATTCGGATGGCTCCATTCGAGGCTTTGTATGGTAAGCGTTGTCGGTCCCCGTGTTCGGGAAGAGGTTGGTGATAGACGAGTTTTGGGTCCCGAGTTACTGCAGATTGACCAATGGTGCAAAGGCGAGAAGATTAGAGCTCGTATGTTGACAAATTTCAGAGCAGAGCGAGAGAGTTTCTGCCGATGTTGGCGTCGAGATTTGGAGTTTGAGGTTGGTCGGCATGTGTTCCTTAAGGTTGCTCCGATGCGAGGTGTTACGAGGGTTGGTAAGCGTGGGAAGTTGAGTCCCCATTTTGTTGGTCCATTTGAGATCCTAGAGAGGATTGGCGAGTTGCTTACCGGTTAGCCCTACCTCCGTCACTATCTCGTGGTGCATAGTGTTTTTCATGTATCGATGTTGAGGCAAGTATGTGCCGGACCGTCGCAGATTGTGGACTTTGAGCCTTTGCGGTGAATGAGGATTTGAACTTCGAGGAGAAGCGGTGAGGATCCTTGCCTTTGAAACCAAGACGTTGCGTAATGGCGAGATTCGTTTGGTAAAGGTTCAGTGGAAGAATCGGGGTTCTGAGGAAGCCACTTGGGAGCGTGAAGACGAGATGAGATTGCATTACCCTGAGCTATTTCTGTCTTAAGGACTTTCGAGGACGAAAGTCATAAAAAGGAGGGAATATTGTAACGACCGAGTTTTTCTTCCGGTCTTCCGGTATGCCCTAGGGGTAATTTGGTAATTTGGTCGGGCCGTAAGGGTCGTTTGTGTCTTTCTGATTACTAAAATTATTGGATGGTTTTTGTAGGTTTTTGGAGGGGTTTGTGGTTTGGTTTGAGCAAGGTTTGATGCAAAAGTAAAAATAAAAGGGGATTGTGCTACAGCTGGGGTTTGAACCCGGGTCTACTGGGAAGCTTGTGGAGATGTGTACCAATTGAGCCATTAGTTGCTCTTGTTGCTCTTTCTGCATCACATCTTAGTTAACCTTGGATATTTGGTGTTTGGTGCATTTGATTAAATGAAAAGGAATTAGGTTTGTTGTGTTTTCTTCTCCAAAAGAGTTGTGGCCGCCCAAGCTTTCTCCCAAGCTCTCCTTGCCGATTTCTTCATCCCCTTTGCAGCTCGAGACTCCATCATCATTCCGGCTGTCCAGGTCTCGCCACCGCCGAGCGAGCCTTTCAGATTTGACCAAGAAATGCACAGATCCGGCCGAGGATCAGCAGATCGCCTGTCGCAGCCCTGCCTTGCCGCCGCAGACGCCCTCGACCAGCAGCTGCACCAGATCCGGCCGAGGATCAACAGATCGCCTGTCGCACGCCCCAGGTCCGTCGCCCAGATCTGTCGCCGCGACCGGCTTGTCGTGACGCCAGTCGTAGCGAGGGAAGCCATCGCCGAAGTCGCCGCCGTCGTGACGCCCACCGAAGCTCGCCCATTGCACGCAGTCGCCCCATCGCACGCCCTCGCCGTGTCCGCTTGCCGAACCGCTCGCCCGCACGCCAAGACGTTCGCCCGCGTGCGCGTCCCTGCCGAGCAGCTCGTCGTGTCCGCATCGCACGCCAGCGCCCGTGCGCCGTGCGCCGCCGCCGCTCGCTGAGTCCCGTCGTCCGTCTGCGGCACGCCGCGCGCCAGGTGGGCCCATCCGCGCAGACGCGCGCCTTGGCGTGCGTGCAGCGGCCAGCCAGCGCCAGCTCGGCCGTGCCAGGCTGCCGCCAAAGCCAAGCACCTTTGCTTCGTGTCGCGGTGCCGTGTGAGTGCTCCCGAGCCGAGCTCTTTGTTTTATTATATTTTTAGGGATATGGTTATGATTGTTACCATGTTTGTAGGTTCTCGATAGCTAGCTCGGAAGTGTTCGCGACCTAGGAATTCGTGTGTAGAAGTCTTCCGACCAAGGTAAGGATTTCTTACGGGGTTGTGTGGACCCCGCGATGTTCTATGTGATTGATGTTGTATGTTTGTTTGTGATTATCGCATGTATAGTTTAGGTGCTCTCGTTCAATTCTGATCGGCATGACTTCGTATGTTGTTCTTTCATGTTAGTCCATGCTAGGTTGTTCCGATTCGGCATGCTCATATTCATTCTTGTTCGTAGTACCATGCTAGGTCTGCTTTGTATTCTTTCGAGCACGTATTGGATTGTTTTTTGATTGTTAAGGCGAGTTAGAATTGGGTAGATAGCATCATCCGGGCCCGATGCATAAAGTATCTTGCATCTATGGCAAGGACGTTCGAGACAGTTCTCCGATCCTTGGACCCCGTGAGGATTAGCTATCCCAACCGGTAGGCCCCGCAATCTTGGGTGAGGGTGGTAGTCTAAGCGATACCCCAACGGTCGGGATGATGACTTGGCAATGCCTAGTCCCGGCGGCAAGCACGTCCTCGGCGTGTTCGGTTGGCAAGAGAGTCTCTTGATTGCCACTGTTAAGGTAAGGACGGCTACGGTGTAAGCCTACCATGACCCGTTCCTTAGCCTCAGTGCGGTGGTACAGGTGACATAGTTCACGTGTCCGTGTCTCACACCCCTATGTCGGTGACACCGATCCGAGAGATTTAGTTAGGCGTGGTATCCGGATATGGGCAGCTTGCCACTAGACCCGGCACCCCATAGTCTGTAGAAGCACGCGGTGCATGCTTACGCTCATTACTGGCGTCGACAGGAGAGCTCCTCGGGATCTTGAGCTAGTGCACCTTTCGTGATCGATGAGAGATGCGCCGAGGCCGGGACTTGTTCCCGTATAGCGCGTATAGTGTGTTGTGGTATTTTCCAGGACTAAGACCCCCGAGTTGGCATCCGAGGTCCAAGTGTGGACTTAGCTATGTGCTCCGCTCTCGTGTTTGTACTCATAGCTTGCATACATTCTTCTAGATGATCATGTATATCGTATTGTACCCGGTTGGGGATTCTTACTGGGTAATTCGTTACTCACCCTTATTCCGTGGTTTTCCACAGGTAATCAAGGCGGGAGACAGGATGGTGAAGGAGAAGCCGTGATCATGGAATCTGTTGTCATCTCTCGACCATTTTATTTTATCATGACTCTTGACTTTTGTTATTTCCCGAATGCATGTAGACGGGCACGGAGCCCTAGGATGTTTTCTTACGTTTTATGGATTCCAAAGATATTTGTACTTGTGGATTGTTTAAATGGTTTAAATAAATCTCTGATCAGAGTATGCTTTTGGAAATGTATGTTTTGGTTGTTGAATGTTTCTGTTTTTACTTGGGATCCGAAATATATTTTTCATAATGTCCTTTATTTCCAATACATGCATTGGGGTAAAGGCCCATTTAGAGCCCTTTTGGGTCGGGTCTTTACACATGCGTACTAGACCAGGGAAGCATGCCCTAGACCAAAGACCTCCCTGGTTTTGCAAAGAAGATGCGGTGCGCGCACACGCTCATTACTGGCGTCGCCGATCGAGAGCTCCTCGGGATCTTGAGTTCAGTGCACCTTTCGTATCGACAGTAGTAGGAAAGCTGAGGCCGAGACTAGTTTCTCGTAGAGTATCGAGATGCGTTGTAGTTTTCTGGAGTAAGACCGTAAGATGGCATCCGTGGTATTTATGTATGGATTAAAGTGATGTGCTCTCTTATGTGTTGTATTCATAGCTTGCATACTTTCTGCTAGATGACCAGTTATATCGTATTGTACCCCGGTTGGGGATTCTTACTGGGTAATTCGTTACTCACCCTTATTTTGTGGTTTTCCACAGGTAATCAGGGCGAGAGATAGGATGGTTGAAGGAAGAGCTGCGGATCATGGAAACCTGCTGTCTTTTAACTCTGAGTTTATGTTTATGTTTTTGGTTTGGTCCTCTAAATGCATGTAGTTGGGCACGGAGCCCTTAGGATGTTTTCTGATTGTTTCTGGATTCTGGCACTATTGTAAACTGTTTGGGTTTTGAATGTTTTGAATAAATCTCTGATCAGAGTATGTTTTAAACTACTTTTAGCTTGGAACAGGTGCTTGGAAACAAGGACAGGTTTCAGGACATTTTATAATTGGTTATTTCATGAATGTTTACAAGTTTTTATTTTCATTCAGAATTTGGAAAGCAATCTTGCATATTATTATTAGTTTTAAAAGCATGCATTGAGGTAAAGGCCTAGTTTAGGACCTATTTAGGGTCGAGTCTTTACATGTAAACACGGAACTCAAAACATGCTGGAAGGACAAACCTAGCATGGCACTAACATGTAGAAACAGGGCAAACATGCTAGCAGAGATAAATAGTGAAACAGTCCTAACCACTACATGCTCATAACAAACAACATATATATATATATATATATATATATATATATATAAGATGCAATCAAAACATATCGTAGGGCCCACACAACCCTGGTAAGAGATCCTTACCTGAAACAAGCAGAAATATAATAGAAAAGTGCTCCTTGAGTTGTAGTGTCTCACAACCTTAAAGCATAAACATACAAATTCAATCTAACTAGCTATACACTTATCTAAGCACTAATTCTAGAAGCAAGGGAACCAAGAGATTACCCTTACTTGCCCTAGTGCTCTCCGTCAAGCACCTAAGATGGAACCCTAGAAGCTCTCGGCTACAACTTGCAACAAGGTGTCTCGGCTAGGGCATCAACAACAACAACAACCACAAGTTAGATCTCATTATGAAGCAAGCAAACACTCATAAATCCTCATGTAGCTCTCGGCCAAACACCCCTTAGGGGCTCTCAGCCAAACCAACACACAAGCATAGCAAAACCAAACCTTACCAACTCACCTATGAAGATTCGGCAAAGCTTCCCCAATGAACAAGGTGGTCTCGGCCAAGGGAAGGGCACAACCAAGATGGGCTCGGCTAGGGCTTGGATCTTGCACAAGGATGAAGAACCATGTTAGATCTATCCCATCTACAACTCAACCATAACAAAAACACAATCAATCTTACCTTGAAGCTCTCGGCAATGGAGGTTAGAGGAGGAAGATGAGTTCGGATTTCCAACAACCAAAGGAAGCAAGCACAATTTCCTCTACCCCAAACAAGCCTCTCGGATCTACAAGAAGAGAAGAAGAAAAGCACAACTCCCTTAGGTGAAGCTTGGTTCGGCCATGGCAAGAGGAAGAGAAAAGAGAATGGATTTGAAGAAGCTTACCTTGGAAAAACAATGGAGAAGGAGATCAATTTAATCTAAGGAGGAGCTTGGAAGCTAGGGCAATGAAGCTTGGAACTTGGAGCTTCGAGCTTAGAGCTATGGAGATTTCGGCCAAGGAGAGGGAGAGAGCAAGTGAGGGTCGGCCAAGAGGGAAGGAGAAGAGAATATGACAAAGCCCTAGGTATTTTTCCCTTATTTTTAATTATAAAATACCTCTAAAAATCTCACCTTCAAATCCCACCAAGAGCACTTTCAAAAACTCATTTTAATTTCTCTACAAATGGCTCAAACTCAACTCCCAAGCCACCATGGTTCGAATCCTAGCTCCAACACTTTTATTTTCATTTTTCTTCTTTTAACCGGGAGGGCTCTAAACTTACCATAAATGGAACTCTTACCCTAGAACTTGAAACCGAAGAATAAACTAAAGTCCACCAACTCATAAACATTCTTGAAGCCCTGTCTTACTGCAACACTGTCTTGGGAAGGCAAAATGACCAAAATACCCCTGGAGGACAAAATGACCAAAATGCCCCTGGAAGCACAAAAAGCACTAACAGCCCAACCAACTCACTGGAGGAAAAACAGAATAAACCTGGAGAAGTAGAAGGAAATCTTGGGCTGTTACACCTAATTTCCCAAACAGGAACGACACGAAGGCCAAGACATAGGTCTCGAGTACTCTGCTGCTTTGTCGGCGACGTCTTTGATGCAGAAGAGGGTGCACGAGTGCATTGTGCTGGCTTGGCGATCGGAGATGTAGTTGAGATCGATGGCGATTTGGTGAGGGCTGCGTATGATGGAATCATCAAAGATTTTACCTTTTCGAACTCTGTCTATAACTCACTATAGGCTAGAGAAACAAAGAGAAGATGTGTACAAACGAAATATACAACAATAACAACAAGAAGGAAAAGGATTTAATAGAGGAACTCCCAGAACATTTGGTGATCTCGGATGTGTCGATATCGATGGCAACTCATTATTTTGATGAATCATTTCTACTGCATGTAAGAAGCTTATGTAAACACTTACTCGAAATCTCATTTATCGATTCCATTGTGGAAGACAATTTTTTTCGAAGAATTCGCCATGATATATCCGATCCATGCATAATATCATGAAAAATGGATACAAATATTTGGTTCGCTACTTAGTATCAACAATAGGTCCGAAAAAGTATCTAAAAAAAGGGTGTAATGGTCCACCCAAAAAAAAAAAAATTGTACATACAAGTTTAATTTTTTTCCTGTAAATTTATGTAAATAAACGAGAAAAAAGCCATTCAAGACGGAGACAAAAATTTGCGGAGTTTAGCACACCTAGAGCCTACTTATGGCTTGGAAAATACTCGTATTTTCAACACCCAAGAATTAGATTTCCAAAAGCGAAGGCTTAAGACTACAGGTCCGGCATGGCGAAGTACCAGAGGCGCGAAGGCGCATAAATGCGAAGATAGCGAAGCGCGAGAGAGTCCATTGGTCGCGCGGCGTAGGATACGACTAACGTGTATGTGGAAATCTTGAATTGTTCAATGTCTACTTCGGATGTGCATCCAAAGTGGAAGGGGTATGCTCAATAATGCAACTTGGAAGATTCGACATGTTAGCTTGTCATCTAAACTTTTTATATTTTGTCATTTTGTAATAATTTAGATTTCGTTACTATTTTCTTTTTGCTTTTTGCTTTTTTAAATTTGTCGTGTTGTAATAATGTAGTTACTGTTTGCTTTTCAATATTTGCTTTTTAATTTTGTCAGTTTGTAATAATTTAGTTTTACTTTTTGCTTTGTCAAAAGTGGTTTGAGTTCAAGGGTCTTGTCTTGCCTCCCACTTCTTATCCTTTGTAAGTTCAAAGCAATCGAAGTCTTTCGCTCTCTACTTCTTCATTTGAAGATAGAAAGAAATCGCTTGAAGTTTTGGATATCCGGTTGTAAAGATCATCCCCTATTTGCATATGAGCCAACCTTTATCCAAATTCAAATATCTCTCATATATCTTTATAATCTTTTATCATAAATAAAAGTTTGGAAGATTTTTATCTTTCTTCTTTCTCTACCTCTTGATTTTGCTCTTCTCATTTACCATTTCCATTTCTTGTGAAACCCTTTGATTGCCAGCCTGGTGTCTCTACTGGCCGTAAGTCGCAAAGAGCGCGATGAGTCCGATTGTGAGCAGCTGGAATAGGATAACGAGATTTCTATTTAAGATTAAAGGATTCAAAGGTAAGGAGAAAATTTCAAATGAAAAGGACTTCAAATCCTCATCTTCATTCAAAGAAGGTGAAGACCTTCACCTTTCAAATATGAATCAAAATGAACTCCAGATCGCCAAGGTTGAAGAAGCTCTTCAAAATTGGTCGTATGGCGCCAGAGGAGTTAAAGGAACTGAAGATTCAGTTGCAGGAGATGTTAGATCGAGGGTTCATCCGTCCGAGTGTGTCCCCGTGGGGAGCACCAGTTCTGTTTGTGAAAAAGAAGGATGGTTCTATGCGCTTATGTATTGATTACCGCGAGCTTAAATAAGGTGACAGTGAAGAATAAGTATCCGTTGCCCCGTATCGATGATTTGTTCGATCGGCTTCAGGAGCTTCGTGTTCTCCAAGATAGATCCGAGATCCGGTTACCATCGATTCTGCGGATCGGGGATGCCGACATTCCTAAGACGACTTTCTTTGTGTCCGTCGGATATGGTCACTATGAGTTTGTGGTCATGTCGTTTGGATTGACCAATGCCCCGGTGCGTTCATGGACATGATGGATAGGGTGTTCAAATCATTTTTGGACAAACCGTCATCGTGTTCATTGACGATATTCGATTTATTCGAGGTCTAAAGAAGACCATGCGAGCATCCGAGGCGAGTATTGGCGGCTTTGAGGAAAACCGACTTTATGCGAAGTTTTCCAAATGTGATTTTCTGGTTGGGAGCGGTGGCCTTCCTAGGCCACGTGGTTTCGAGAGATGGTATAGCCGTGGTCCCCGCGAAGATTGAGGTCGTGAGTTCATGGGCCAAGCCGACTTGATTCTTTGAGATTCGCGACTTTCTGGTTTGGCGAGTTACTACCGTCGGTTCGTCAGGACTTTTCTCGCTTTAGCCTCGCCCTTCACTCGTCGACGAGGAAGGGTGTCAAGTTTGTTTGGGACAGCAGTGTGATGAGAGCTTTGCGAGCTCAAGCGCGATTTGACTTTGGCAGATGATGTTGGCGATCCCGAGGGGACAGGAGGTTTCGTGGTCTCTGATGATGCTTCCAAGTTTGGATTAGGTTGTGTGTTGATGCAAAGACGGGAAGGTCATTGCCTATGCTTCCCGGTTTGGCCGTATGAGCAGAAACTACCCGACTCATGATATGGAGTTGGCGCAGATGGTGTTTGCAATCAAGATTTGGAGGCATTACCCGTATGGTGAGCGGATTGAGATGTTTACCGATCACGAGCCTCAAGTATCTGTTTACTCGAAGGAGTTGAATATGAGGCGAGAGGAGATGGTTAGAGTTGGTAAAGGATTATGACTGCGAGATTTTGTACCATCCGGGTAAAGCCAATGTAGTGGCCGATGCTTTGAGTAGAAAGACGTCGCGCACTCTGCGGCGTTGTTGTTGAGTTCCCAACCCGGTTTATGAGAGAGAGTTCGAGCGGGCCGAGGTTGCAGTGTTGTTGGGTGAGGTTACCGCTGGGTAGCTCGATTGACTGCTCAAACCGTCGATTAGGGCGTGGATTATAAAGCGGCCAGTTGGGTGACCCCGCACATAAGAGATTGGTTGTGAGTTAGTCTTGTGGTGACTTTGACTTTGTATATTCACCGATGATTGGGTTGACTTATAGAGGCGGTTGTGTGTTCCGGATATTGCGAGTTTATGAGCGAGTTGCTCGGAGGCCCTGATTTCCCTTTTTCTTGGCACCAGGGGGTACCAAGATGTATCGAGACCTTAAGCGGACCTTCCGTGGATGGGAATGAAGAGAGATGTGGCAGAGTTTGTCAGGTGTCTCACTTGTCGCCAAGTGAAGGCACCGAGCAGAGGCCAGTGGTTTGTTGCGACCACCGAGTGTGCCCAGTGGAAATGGGAAGAGATCTCCATGGACTTTATCTACGGTTTGCCAAGGACTCCGAGGAAGTTCTCTCGATTTGGGTGATAGTCGATCGTTTGACCAAGAGCGCACACTTCATTCCGGTAGAGACACTTATACCGTGGAACAATGGGCGCATTTGCTTTTTGAGCGAGATCATCCGTTATCACGGTGTGCCGGTGAGGATTGTGTTCGATCGTGACTCGCGGTTCACTTCTCGTTTACGAGAGCGCTCCGAAGGGTTTGGGCACAGTGAGTGATTCAAAGATGACTTTTCACCCTCGGGCGAATGGTCGGACTAAGAGAGTGAATCGATTCTCGAGGATATGTTGAGGGCTTGTGTGTTGGATTTCGAGCGATTGGGACCGATATCAGTACTTGATGGAGTTTGCCTATAACAACGATTACGATCGGCGATTGGATGGCTCCATTCGAGGCTTTGTATGGTAAGCGTTGTCGGTCCCCCGTGTGTTCGGGAAGAGGTTGGTGATAGACGAGTTTTGGGTCCCGAGTTACTGCGATTGACCAATGGTGCGGCAGCGAGAGAAGATTAGAGCTCGTATGTTGTTGACAGGCGAGAGCAGAAGAAGAGTTACGCCGATGTTCGGCGTCGAGATTTGGAGTTTGAGGTTGGTCAGCATGTGTTCCTTAAGGTTGCTCCGATGCGAGGTGTTACGAGGTTTGGTAAGCGTGGGAAGTTGAGTCCCCGTTTTGTTGGTCCATTTGAGATCCTAGAGAGGATTGGTAGAGTTGCTTACCGGTTAGCCCTACCTCCGTCACTATCGGTGGTGCATAGTGTTTTTCATGTATCGATGTTGAGGCGATATGTGCCGGACCCGTCGCACATTGTGGACTTTGAGCCTTTGCGGTGAATGAGGATTTGAACTTCGAGGAGAAGCCGGTGAGGATCCTTGCTTTTGAAACCAAGACGTTGCGTAATCGCGAGATTCGTTTGGTAAAGGTTGATTGAAGAATCGGGGTTTCGAGGAAGCCACTTGGGAGCGTGAAGACGAGATGAGATTGCATTACCCTCGAAAGTCAGTTTGTCTTAAGGACTTTTCGAGGACGAAAGTCATAAAAGGAGGAATATTGTAACGACCCGTGTTTTTCTTCCGGTCTTCCGGTATGCCCTAGGGGTAATTTGGTAATTTGGTCGGGCCGTCGAGTCGTTTGTGTCTTTTCGATTACTAAAATTATTGGATGGTGTTTGTAGGTTTTTGGAGGGGTTTGTGGTTTGGTTTGAGCAAGGTTTGATGCAAAAGTAAAAATAAAAGGGGATTGTCTTTGCACTGGGTTTGAACCCGGGTCTCTGGGAAGCTTGTGGAGATGTGTACCAATTGAGCCATTAGTTGCTCTTGTTGCTCTTTTCGCATCACATCTTAGTTAACCTTGGATCTTTGGTGTTTGGTGCATTCGATTAAATGAAAAGGAATTAGGTTTGTTGTGTTTTCTTCTCCAAAAGAGTTGTGGCCGCCCAAGCTTTCTCCCAAGCTCTCCTTGCCGATTTCTTCATCCCCTTTGTACTCGAGACTCCATCATCATTCGGGTAAGTTTTAATCCTCTTCATCTTCTCGTTTGGGTGTTCTTCTTTGGCCGAAGGTAAGAGGGAGAGCTTGTGTGTGTGTGTGTGGTTGCAGTGTGTCAAGTCCGCGGTACCGCCGAGCCGACGCTTTCGATTCGACCAAGAAATGCACCAGATCCGCCGAGGATCGCCAGATCGCTGTCGCAGACCACGCCTTGCCGCCGCCAGACGCCCTCGACCAAGCGGCACGCACCAGATCCGGCCGAGGATCGGCAGATCGCTCGTCGACGCCCAGTCCGTCGCCAGATCGTCGCCGTCGCACCGACTTGTCGCGACGCCCGGTCGCGGCCGAGGGAAGCCATCGCCGAAGTCGCCGCCCGTCGCCACGCCAGTATGAAGCTCGCCCATTGCACGCAGATCGCCCCATCGCACGCCCTCGCCGTGTCCGCTTGCCGAACCGCTCGCCGCAGACGCTAAGACGTTCGCCGCGGCGCGTGCCTCCTGAAAGCGGCTTCGTCGTGTCCGTGATCGCACGCCACCGCGCCGCGCGCGCCGCGCCGTGCCGCCGCCGCCGAGTCCCGTCTGTCGCGGCGCACGGCCGCGCCCCGAGGCCCATCCGTGCGCGCAGAGCGCGCGCCAGTAGCCGTGCCCGCCTGCCAGCCAGCGCGCTTCTTCGTGTCGCGGTGCGTGTGAGTGCTCCCGAGCCGAGCTCTTTGTTTTATTATATTTTTAGGGATATGGTTATGATTGTTACCATGTTTGTAGGTTCTCGATAGCTAGCTCGGAAGTGTTCGCGAGCCTAGGAATTTGTGTGTAGAAGTCTTCCCACCAAGGTAAGGATTTCTTACCGGGGTTGTGTGGACCCTGCGATGTTCTATGTGATTGATGTTGTATGTTTGTTTGTGATTATCAGCATGTATAGTTTAGGTGCTCTGTTCTGAATTCCTGACTGGCATGACTTCGTATGTTGTTCTTTCATGTTAGTCCATGCTAGGTTGTTCCGTTCTGGCATGCTCATATTCATTCTTGTTCTCGTAGTACCATGCTAGGTCTGCTTTGTATTCTTTCGAGCACGTATTGGATTGTTTGCTTTGATTGTTAAAGGCGAGTTAGAATTGGTAGATAGCATCATCCGGGCCCGATGCATAAAGTATCTTGCATCTATGGCAAGGACGTTCGAGACAGTTCTCCGTCCTTGGACCCCGTGAGGGATTAGCTATCCCAACCGGTAGGCCCTGCAATCTTGGGTGAGGGTGGTAGTCTAAGCGATACCCCAACGGTCGGGATGATGACTTGGCAATGCCTAGTCCCCGGCAGCCGGCACGTCCTCGGCGTGTTGGCGGTAGAGCCTTGATTGCCACTGTTAAGGTAAGGACGGCTTCTGGTGTAAGCCTACCATGACCCGTTCCTTAGCCTCAAAGTGTGGTGGTACAGGTGACATAGTTCACGTGTCAGTCTCACACCCCTATGTCGGTGACACCGATTGTAAAGACCCGACCCAAAAGGGGCTCTAAATGGGCCTTTACCCCAATGCATGTAGTGAAAATAAAAGACATTAAGAAAAATACATTTTGATTCCAAGTAAAAGCAGAAACATTCAACAACCAAAACATACATTTCTAAAAGCACACTGATCAGAGATTTATTTAAACCATTAAAACAATCCACAAGTACCAATATCTTTGGAATCCATAAAACGTAAGAAAACATCCACGGGGCTCTGTGCCCGTCTACATGCATTCAGGGAAATAATAAAAAGTGAAGAGTCATGATAATTAAAATAAATAATCGAGATGACAAAGAGGTTCCATGATCATAGCTCCTCCTTGACCATCCTGTCTCCGCCTTGATTTACGTGGAAAACCACAGAATAAGGGTGAGTAACGAATTACCCAGTAAGAATCCCCAACCGGGGTACAATACGATATACATGATCATCTAGAAGAATGTATGCAAGCTATGAGAACAAACACAGAGCGGAGCACATAGCTAAGTCCACACTTGGACCTCGGATGCCATCTCGTGGTCTTAGTCAGGAAAATACCACAACACACTAAACGCACTATACGGGAACAAGTCCGGCCTCGGCTGTCATCATCGATACGAAAGGTGCACTCGCTCAAGATCCCGAGGAGCTCTCGGTCGGCTACAGTAATGAGCGTAAGCGCGCACCGCATGCTACCGCAAACTCGGGGTGCCGGGTCAGTGGCAAGCTGCCCGAGTCGATCCACCATGCCTAACTAAATCTACGGATCGGTGTCACCGACATAGGGGTGTGAGACACGACACGTGAACTATGTCACTGTACCACCGCACTTTGAGGCTAAGGAACCGTCGAGGTAGGCTTACACCGAAGCGGTCCTTGCCCTAACAGTGGCAATCAAGGGCTACGCCGAACACGCCGAGGGCGTGTCGATCTGGCGAGGGACGAGGCAATGCCAAGTCATCATCCCGACCGTTGGGGCATTTAACGACCGCCACCCTCACCCAAGATTGCAGGCCTACCGGTTGGGATAGCTAATCCCTCACGGGGTCCAAGGACGGAGAAGCTGTCTCGAACGTCCTTGCCATAGATGCAAGATACTTTATGCATCGGGCGGATGATTCTATCTACCTCAATTCTAAACCTTAACAATAATAACGATTCAATCAATGCGTCCAATACGTGCTCATCGGATACAAAGAACCTAGCATGATACTACGAAGCAAGAACAGATATCGAACATGCTAGAATAGAACAACCTAGCATGGGCTAACATGAGAAACAATACAAGAGTTCATGCCATCAGAATTCGAGCGAGCACCTAGGCTAAACATGCTAGTAAACATACACAGGCATACAAAACAACAATCACAAATATACATGAGGTCCACACACCCCGGTAAGAAATCCTTACCTTGGTGGAAGACTTTTACACACAAATCCTAAGCTGCGGAACAATCCCGAGCTAGCGAGCGGGAACCTAGCAAACCAACAATAATCGGCATCTAAAATATCTAAACAACAATAGAACGAGCAAGCTCGGCTCGGGAACTCACGCGGCGCGACGACACGAGCTTGAGGTCGCTTGGCAAGTGGCTCGGCAAGGTCGGGCGCTGGCGCGCTACTGGCACGCAGCAGGACACGCTACCGTTGCGCTACCGCACGGCAGACGGACACGCTACGGTGGCGCTACTGGCACGGCAGCGTGGACACGCGCGCTGGCGAGCTGCGTCTGGACGCGCGCGCTTGGCTTGTGGCGTCTGGCGAAGGCGCGCGGCGAGCAACTCAGCAGGACAGCGCGCGCAAGCGAACGTCTCGAGCGGCGGCGCGCGGGCGAGCAGCTTCGGCAAGCGGACACGGCGAGGGCGTCGCGAGCGATCGGCTGGGACGTCGGCTGGCGCGCGGCGAGGACCTCGGCGCGGCGGAGCGACGGGCGATCTCGGCTGGCGAGCGGCGAGGTGGCCGCTGGAACAGTGCAGGCGGCGGCGGCGGCTGGCTCGACCGTCTGGCGCGGCGATGAGTGCTCGACCGATCCGGGCGCGGCGACGGTGGTCGGGCTCGACCGATCTGGGCGCGGCGATGTGGCCGGCTCGACCGATCCGGGCGTCTGGAGTGGGTGGGGATGATGGTCTGCCTCCTCTCGGGGTGCACAACACACACACACACACAACCCCTTTTTCTTACATTCGGCCAACAAACACCCAAATGAGAAGATGAAGAAGACGAAGACTTACCGGAATGATGATGATCGAACCCAAGGAGATGCAAGGATGAAGAACTCGGCAAGGCTATGGAGATGGAGAGCTTGGGCGGCCAAGAGGTGTTTTGGAGAATAAGATGGAATAACCTAATTCTATTTCATTTAACCAAATGCACCAAAACTCCAAACTCCAAGGTTAACTAAGATGTGATGCGTAAAGAGCAACAAGAGCACCTAATGGCTCAATTGGCACACCTCTCTACAAGCTTCCCAGAGACCCGGGTTCAAACCCCCACTGCGGCAGACAATTTCCTTTATTTTTACTTTTGCAACAAACCTTGCTCAAACCAAACCACAAACCCCTCAAAAACCTACAAAACCATCCAATAATTTTAGTAGTGGAAAAGACACAAACGACCATGACGGGCCGACCAAATTACCAAATTACCCCTAGGGCATACCGGAAGACCGGGAAGAAAAACACAGGTCGTTACAATATTCCCTCCTTTTTATGACTTTCGTCCTCGAAAGTCCTTAAGACAAGTAAATTTCAGGGGTAATGCAACCTCATCTCGTCTTCCCGCTCCCAAGTGGCTTCCTCGTAACCCCGATTCTTCCATCGAACCTTTACCAAACGAATCTCGCGATTACGCAACGTCTTGGTCTCAAAGGCAAGGATCCTCACCGGCTTTTCCTCGAAGTTCAAATCCTCATTCAGTGCAAAGGCTCAAAGTCCACAATGTGCGACGGGTCCGCACATCTTGCCTCAACATCGATACATGAAAAACACTATGCACCACCGATAGTGACGGAGGTAGGGCTAAGCAGGTAAGCAACTCTGCCAATCCTCTCTAGGATCTCGAATGGACCAACAAAACGGGGACTCAACTTCCCACGCTTACCAAACCTCAAAACACCTCGCATCGGAGCAACCTTAAGGAACACATGCCGACCAACCTCAAACTCCAAATCTCGACGAACATCGGCGTAACTCTTCTCGCTGCTCTCGCCGAGTGTCAACATACGAGCTCTAATCTTACGTGACCGCACCATTGGTCAGCTGCAGAACTCGGGACCCAACACTGTCTATCACCAACCTCTTCCCGAACCACGGGGACCGACAACGCTTACCATACAATGCCTCGAATGGAGCCATCCCAATCGTCGATTGGTAACTATTGTTGTAGGCAAACTCCATCAAATCTGAGCATCTGGTCCCAATCGCTCGGGAAATCCAACACACAAGCCCTCAACATATCCTCGAGAATCGATTCACTCTCTCGATCGACCATCCGTCTCGAGGGTGAAAAAGTCATGTTGAAATCGCACTCGTGCCCAAACCCTTACGAGCGCTCTCCGAAGCGAGAAGTGAACCGCGAGTCACGATCGACACAATCCTCACCGGCACACCATGATAATGGATGATCTCGCTCCAAAAGCAGCGCGCCTTTGTTCCCACGGTATAAGTGTCCCTACCGGAATGAAGTGTGCGCTCTTGGTCAAACGGTCGACTATCACCAAAACCGAGAGAACTTCCTGAGTCCTTGGCAAACCGGATATAAAGTCCATAGAGATCTCTTCCCATTTCCACTCGGGTACACTCAAAGTGGTTGCAACAAAACTCGCTGGCCTCTGCTGGGTGCCTTCACTGGCGACAAGTGAGACACCTGGTGACAAGCTCTGCCACATCTCTCTTCATCCCCATCCACCGTAAAGTGCGCTAAGGTCTCGATACATCTTGGTACCCGGGGTGCCAAGCAAAGGGGAACAGATGGGCCTCAGAGAGCAACTCGGCTCCGCAAACCCGCAATGTCCGGAACACACAACCGGCCTCTATAAGTCAACCCACTATCTGGGAATACACAAAGTCAAAGTCACCGTCGGCACTAACTCTGTCAACCAATCTCTTAAGTGCGGGGTCACCCAACTGGTCGTCTATAATCCACGCCTAATCGACGGTGAGCAGTCAATCGAGCTACCGGCGGTAACCTCTCCCAACAACACGCGCAACCTCGCCCGCTCGAACTCTCTCTCGCAAACTGGTGGGAACTCAACAACGCCCAGCAGAGTGCGACGTCTTTCTCGCTCAAAGCATCGGCCACTACGTTGGCTTTACCGGATGGTACAAAATCTCGCAGATCATAATCCTTTACCAACTCTAACCATCTCCTCTGCCTCATATTCAACTCCTTCGAGTAAGCAGATACTTGAGGCTCGGTGATCGGTAAACATCCGAATCCGCTCACCATATGTAATGCCTCCAAATCTTGATTGCAAACACCACTGCGCCGCCAACTCCATATCATGAGTCGGTAGTTACGCTCATACGGCTTGGTGACGGGAAGCATAGGCAATGACCTTCCCGTCTTTGCATCAACACACAACCTAAACCAAACTTGGAAGCATCATCAGAGACCACGAAACCACACTGTCCCCTCCGGATCGCCAACATCGTCTTTGAAGTCAAACTACGCTTGAGCACTCGCAAAGCTCTCATCACACCTCTTTGTCCCAAACAAACTCGACACCCTTCCTCGTCGACGAGTGAGGGGCGAGGCTAAAGCGAAAAAGTCCTTGACGAACCGACGGTAGTAACTCGCCAAACCAGAAAGCTGCGAATCTCGGCAATCGAAGTCGGCTTGGCCCATGAACTCACGGCCTCAATCTTCGCGGGGTCCACGGCTATACCATCTCTCGAAACCACGTGGCCTAGGAAGGCCACCGCTCCAACCAGAAATCACATTTGGAAAACTTCGCATAAAGTGGTTTTCCTCAAAGCCGCCAATACTCGCCTCAAATGCTCTGCATGGTCTTCTTTAGACCTCGAATAAATCGAGAATATCGTCAATGAACACGATGACGAAGTTGTCCAAAAATGATTTGAACACCCTATCCATCATGTCCATGAACGCTTGGTGGGGCATTGGTCAATCCAAACGACATAACCACAAACTCATAGTGACCATATCCGGACACGAAAAGTCGTCTTAGGAATGTGGCATCCCCGATCCGCGAATCGATGGTAACCGGATCTCGAGATCTATCTTGGAGAACACGAAGCTCCCGAAGCCGATCGAACAAATCATCGATACGGGGCAGCGGATACTTATTCTTCATCGTCACCTTATTAAGCTCGCGGTAATCAATACATAAGCGCATAGAACCATCCTTCTTTTTCACAAAGCAGAATCGGGTGCTCCCACGGGGACACACTTGGACGGATGAACCCTCGGTCTAACATCTCCCGCAACCGAATCTTCGTTCCTTTAACTCACTGGCGCCATGCGATCACGGAGCCTTCGAGATAGGGAGGGTCCACGGCTCGAGCTCAATAATGAAGTCAACCTCTCTCTTTGGGGCAACCCGGTAACTCCTCGTGAAACACGTCCGCAAACTCCCGCACGCCGGGCGGTGCACGATCAACGACGGCGAGGGGCGGCTCTTCCCGAACAACTTGGCTAGATAGCCCCAAGCTCCATGAGCTAGCAAACGACGAGCTTTCACGGTGACACCATCGGCGGGCAAACTCCACCTTGGACTCCACGAAACTTAAAAAGTTGGGCCGACTGGCGGCGCTGAACACTACTTCTTTCCGGTGGCGGTCAATCAACGCGTGGTTAGCGACTAACCACTCCATACCAAGAATCACATCAAAACCGCTCATAGGCGGAACTATGAGCGTAGCCACAAGCAACTCTCCGGATATCTCGATCCGGCCATCCTTAATCTTATCTCTAGCCAACATACTAACTCCGAAGGAGTTGCAACAGATAACTCAAAACCTAGAGGCTCTAGTCTTAACTTAGCATGCTCGGCCAAACAAACAGATACAAATGAATGCGTGGAACGAGAATCAAACAAGACAAATGCGCAGATGATCTAAAACAAGAAGCGTGCACCGCCACGGCGGCAGCATCCGTGCGCTCGGCCTCTGACGGGTCGTAGCAAACACTCGACCCTAACGCCGCTGCATTGGCCGAGCCGCCATAGTGGTGATCACAAAAACGGGCCATGTGCCCCTCTCTACCACAACGGAAGCACAATCTAGGTCCGGTGACAAGCTCGGCGTGGACTTTCCCACAAGTAGCACAAGCGGAAAGCGCACGGGTCTCTCCCGCTGTCGGGTGGAAACGGTGGAGCTCTCCGTGATCTCTGCTTCGAAGCGCCCTTGGCGGCGCGGCCGCCGCCCCGAAAAGTCAAACTTCCTCTTACGCCTACACATTGCTTGGGACGGGACGCCGAACAGAGCGGCAACAACCCGCTCAGCAGGATACTTCCCATTATAGATCGTGGCTAATCGGGATGACCCTAGCATAAGTGTCGGGGCACGAGCCACGACATCTGGAAACACACTCGCCTCAATCCGGATATGAACTTCCGAATCTTGACTCGGGGTGGCAATCAAGCGAGGAGCAAAATATCCATACTCCGAGAACTTGCGCTCATATTCCTCAATGGAATCGAACCCGCTTGAGTTCCGGAAGAGCTCCACCATCTTCTCCTGAGCCTCATCACCGATGAACTTTACCTTGAACTCGGCCTTGAAGAACTCCCAAGTAGCGGGTGGAGACCCGGTGGTCTCTCGCTCAAGGTGGACTCCCACCACCATCTCGCTGTGCCTCCTAGCACATGAGCCGCACATCTCGGCCTCTGAATATCGGGGCACACCATGATCGGGAAGGTGTACTCCAAATGGGCAATCCACACTGGCCGCCGCTAACGCATCACCGGTGGCATCAAACTTCTCAAAGCTTCCACTTCACAAAATCCTTGACCACCTACCCAATTCCTCGGCACCTCCCGCCATATCCGCCTCTGGGCTACTTGCTCTGTGGAGTGGAGGTGCTCATCGAGCTCTCTTTGAACCAATCGAGTCATTTGCTCGTCCTGGGCTCGGGACTCTTTCCGCTTGGCGCCAACAAGGCACAGGTCTCGCCTCTGGTCACTCAACATGCCGACCATAAAAGCCCTCATAGACTCGGCAAACTCTGCTCCAGGAGCGATCTCACGCGGCGCTTCGATCGCCTCAACGCCCGCTCTAGGCGTAACAGGAGGAGTCGCTGGTGGAATGCCATCGATGTCGGCTTGGGGCGATGTCCCTGCGATGATCGAGATCCGATCCCGATACCTCGACCGCTCTCGAACCTCCTCTCCGATGCGGGTGGTAGCATTTGGCGATCTACATCCAAACCAACAACGAATCAAAACTCGCTGTCACCATTCCACAACACCAAACAAGGCATACACTAGATGATAGGTATTGTAAATTCTTAACCCTTTTCCTTTCTAAAACAATAAATCTAGGCGTGCACTGATGTTGTCTGAGTCTTGATGATCATGGAAAACGACCTACAACAAAAGGTCGGTCCACAGAATCTATGACTCGAGCTCGATACCAATCAGAAGACCCGACCCAAAAAGGGGCTCTAAATGGGCCTTTACCCCAATGCATGTAGTGAAAATAAAAGACATTAAGAAAAATACATTTGATTCCAAGTAAAAATGAAACATTCAACAACCAAAACATACATTTCTAAAAGCACACTCGATCAGAGATTTATTTAAACCATTAAAACAATCCACAAGTACCAATATCTTTGGAATCCATAAAGCGTAAGAAAACATCACGGGGCTGTGTGCCCGTCTACATGCATTCGTGGGAAATAATAAAAAGTGAAGAGTCATGATAATTAAAATAAATAATCGAGAGATGACAAGAGGTTCCATGATCATAGCTCCTCCTTGACCATCCTGTCTCCGCCTTGATTACCCGTGGAAAACCACGAGAATAAGGGTGAGTAACGAATTACCTGGGTAAGAATCCCCAACCGGGGTACAATACGATATACATGATCATCTAGAAGAATGTATGCAAGCTATGAGAACAAACACGAGGCGGAGCACATAGCTAAGTCCACACTTGGACCTCGGATGCCATCTCGTGGTCTTAGTCAGGAAAATACCACAACACACTAAACGCGCACTATACGGGAACAAGTCCGGCCTCACTGCCTCTCTCGCCGACACGAAAGGTGCATCGCTCAAGATCCCGAGGAGCTCTCGACCGGCGTTGTAATGAGCGTAAGCGCGCACCGCATGCTACCGCAAACTCGGGGTGCCGGGTCTAGTGGCAAGCCGCCTGAGTTCGACCACCATGCCTAACTAAATCTCCGGATCGGTGTGTCGACATATAGGGGTGTGAGACACGGACACGTGAACTATGTCACTGTACCACCGCTTTGAGGCTAAGGAACCGGTCGAGGTAGGCTTACACCAGAAGCGGTCCTTGCCCTAACAGTGGCAATCAAGGGCTATGGCCGAACACGCCGAGGGGCGTGTCGATCGCCGGGGACGAGGCAATGCCAAGTCATCATCCCGACCGTTGGGGCATTTAACGATCCGCCACCCTCACCCAAGATTGCGGGGCCTACCGGTTGGGATAGCTAATCCCTCACGGGGTCCAAGGACGAGAGAACTGTCTCGAACGTCCTTGCCATAGATGCAAGATACTTTATGCATCGGCCCGGATGATTCTATCTACCTCAATTCTAAACCTTAACAATAATAACGATTCAATCAATGCGGTCCAATACGTGCTCATCGGATACAAAGAACCTAGCATGATACTACGAAGCAGAACAGATATCGAACATGCTAGAATAGAACAACCTAGCATGGGCTAACATGAGAAACAATACAAGAGTTCATGCCGATCAGAATTCGAAACAGAGCACCTAGGCTAAACATGCTAGTAAACATACACAGGCATACAAAACAACAATCACAAATATCCGCAGAGTCCACACAACCCGGTAAGAAATCCTTACCTTGGTGGAAGACTTTTACACACAAATCCTAAGTCTGCGGAACAATCCCGAGCTAGCGGCGGGAACCTAGCAAACCAACAATAATCAAGCATCTAAAATATCTAAACAACAATAGAACGAGCAAGCTCGCTCAAAGGGAACTCACGCGCGCGACGACACGAGCTTGAGGTCGCTTGGCAAAGCCGCTCGGGCAAGGCGGGGGCCAAGCCGCGCTACCTGGCACGGCAGGACACGCTACCGTATTGGTTGCGCTGTGGCACGACACGACACGCTGCTGGCCGCGCTACCGGGCACGCAGCAGGACACACGCGCGCGGGCGCGCTCGGACGGCGGCGCGCGCGGCGCCTGGCGTCTCGGGCGAGCGCGCGCGGCGAGCAACTCAGCAGGGGCGCGCGCGGCGAACGTCTCGAGCGGCGGCGCGCGGCGAGCAGCTCGGCAAGCGGACACGGCGAGCGGGCGGCGAGCGTCGGCCGACGCGGCCGGCGCTGGCGAGGACCTCCTGGCGTCGCGGCGAGCGACGGCGATCTGCTGGCTGGGCGAGCGAGGCGGGGCGCGGAACAGTGTCAGGCGGGCGTGCGGCGGGCTGGCTCGACCGATCCGGGCGTCGCGGCAGTAGCCGGCTCGACCGATCCGGGCGTCGCGGCGAGGGTGGCTCGACCGATCTGGGCGTCGCATGTAGGTGGCTCGACCGATCTGGGCGTCGGAGTGGGTGAGGATGATGGTCGCTCCTCTCTCGGTGTTGCACAACACACACACACACACAACCCCTTTTTCTTACATTCGGCCAACAAACACCCAAATGAGAAGATGAAGAAGACGAAGACTTACCGGAATGATGATGATCGAACCCAAGGAGATGCAAGGATGAAGAACTCGGCAAGGCTATGGAGATGGAGAGCTTGGGCGGCCAAGAGGTGTTTTGGAGAATAAGATGGAATAACCTAATTCTATTTCATTTAACCAAATGCACCAAAACTCCAAACTCCAAGGTTAACTAAGATGTGATGCAGAAAGAGCAACAAGAGCACCTAATGGCTCAATTGGCACACCTCTCTACAAGCTTCCCGGAGACCCGGGTTCAAACCCATTGCAAAGACAATTTCCTTTATTTTTACTTTTGCAACAAACCTTGCTCAAACCAAACCACAAACCCCTCCAAAAACCTACAAAAACCATCCAATAATTTTAGTAGCTGGAAAAGACACAAACGACCATGACGGCCCGACCAAATTACCAAATTACCCCTAGGGCATACCTGGAAGACCGGGAAGAAAAACCTGGGTCGTTACACCGATCCAGAGATTTAGTTAGGCGTGGTATCCGGATATGGGCAGCTTGCCACTAGACCCGGCACCCCCATAGTCTGTAGAAGCACGCGGTGCATGCTTACGCTCATTCTGCGTCGACCGAGAGCTCCTCGGGATCTTGAGCTAGTGCACCTTTCGTATCGGCGAGACAGCGGTGAGGCGGGACTTGTTCCCGTATAGCGCGTATAGTGTGTTGTGGTATTTCCGGACTAAGACCCTGAGTTGGCATCCGAGGTCCAAGTGTGGACTTAAGCTATGTGCTCTATTCTGTGTTTGTACTCGTAGCTTGCATACATTCTTCTAGATGATCATGTATATCGTATTGTACCGGTTGCTGGGATTCTTCTTGGGTAATTCGTTACTCACCCTTATCCCGTGGTTTTCCACAGTAACCAAGGCGCGAGACAGGATGGTGAAGGAGGAGCCGTGATCATGGAATCTGCTTTGTCATCTCGACCATTTTATTATATCTTGACTCTTGACTTTTGTTATTTCCCCGAATGCATGTAGACGGCACGGAGCCCTAGGATGTTTTCTTACGTTTTATGGATTCAAAGATATTTGTACTTGTGGATTGTTTAAACGGTTTAAATAAATCTCTGATCAGAGTATGCTTTTAGAAATGTATGTTTTGGTTGTTGAATGTTTTTTTGTTTTACTTGGGATCCGAAAATATATTTTTCATAATGTCTTTTATTTTCAATACATGCATTGGGGTAAAGGCCCATTTAGAGCCCCTTTTGGGTCGGGTCTTTACATTTTAGTACAGCGACTTCTAGGGACGGAAGTCTTCTAAGGAGGGAGTATTGTAATAGCTCGGTTTTCAGCTAAATGGAAAATAGTGTTTTTATATATATATATATATATTTGAAGGGTGTTATTTGGAGGACTCGAACCCTTGGTCAAAAAAGAGGTTTGGAAGCTTGGATTTAAATAAGGAAAAAATAGTGCGTCAGCTAGGGCTCGAAGGGGGGAAGCCTTGGGAAGGGAATTTGAGATTCCCAAAAGCCTATTTAACTTAGGGAAAGAAGGAAAAAAAAAAAAAAAAACTCCATTCTCACGCAAACCCTCACCCCAGCCTCACCCCAGCCATGCCCTCGCCGCCGTCGCACCAAGCCGCACCAGCCCAGCCTCCGCGCTGCACTTGGTTGCATGCCCTACTTCGCCCACTGCCGCCCGCACGACAACGCTTAGCGCCGTCACGTCTCAGACGCTCGCGCCCACCACGGGCTGCGTCGCTCGCTCACCCCGCGCTCCATCCTGGGGCCGAGACCGCACGCCGCGCGCGCGTCTCGCAGCCAAGTCGCTTCGACGCGCCCCACCGCCCCTGCCGCCTTGCGCGCGCGCCGCCCGCTGTGGTGTCGCTCGTCTTGCCGCTCGCCCGAGCCAGCGCCCAGCACCAGCGCCTCTGCCGCACCAGCAGCACCCATTCTTGCCCCTTGCTGTCGAGACCGCGTGTCTTCGCGGTTGGTAATTCCCGAGCTTTTCCTCTTTTAGACTTAAAGTTGCTGGCTACTGTTTACTTATTTAGGATGTTTTTATTGTATGCCTAGGTTTCTCGGGTTTGCTTTAAGCTCGAGGGTCGTTAATTGGTTCGGGATAGTTATTTCCCACTTGTTTCCAGGTCAGGATTTCTTACCCGGGGTTGTGTGGACCCTGCGAATACTTGATAGCATATTGATTATTGTAACCGTATGAGTTTCTAGTGGATAGGATTCATGCTTGCTTTTGATTTCGTGTTCGTGTTATGTTTGCGTTCCGTTAGGTCCATGCTAGGGTTCTCCTATCCTGACATATCTATGCTTTATGTTGTATTCTATTAATTCCATGCTAGATTCTTCAATCCTGGCATATCCATGTTCCCCATTGTATGCTGTTAGATCCATGCTAGGGTTAGACAGGTGATGTAAGGTGCAGAAGATTGTTTGCTAAAACCTTTCAAACATATGAGAAGGGGGAACCCTTAAAACATAACCAACAATTTCATTTAAACCAAATCAACAAAGTAAAACAACCTGGCCAGTGTTTATGAAAATATACAATACAATTTAAACAACTTTTAAACAATGTTCCCTTAGGACTCCTATCCATCTACATGCTAAATAAACAATGCAATAATAAATGATAGAGTGTCGGCGGCTCCCCATGATTAATCAGCTCCCTCCGCTAGCCATCCTGGTGTTGTCCCAAGTTACCTGAAAGATAAATAAGGGTGAGTATAAACATACTCAGTAAGAATCCCTAACCGGGGTACAATACGATACATCAGTCATCTAGCACCTCAACATGCAAGCAAACAACTATCAACGCAAATCATAGCTCAACGAGCTCATAAAACAAGATCTGGAGCCATCGGAAGTCTCTTACTTCTGGCCTAGGGATTGGATACACTGACCAATCCTGGACATAAGGACATTAACCCGGGGGAGCTCTCCGAACCGGCAACTAACGCGTGTGAGCACACACTGCATGCTGCTGCAACCGGCGTAAATGCGGGGGCCTAAGGGCAAACTACGCGGGCCAGGTACGCATGCCTATGACTCGGAAGCTGTGTCACTGATCACAGTAGCGTGAGGCCCTCGGTGTTCATCTATGCAGCATGATCCACCAACCTGAAGCTAAGAACCGGCCAGGGCAAGCTTACACCGATGGCAGGGTTCCGCTCTAGCAGGCTACAAACTAGGCTTATGCCGAAGTGGGTAGCTAAGTCCACAACCGGCGGGTCAGGGGGGGAAGCAAGATACGTTATGTTGCGCACACTTTACTCCCGACCTGAGCTAAATCCACCTTAGCGACCGGGGGGAAGGAAGATACGTTATGCTGAGCACACTTTACTCCCGATCAGTGGGGACAAAGTACGTTATGTCCGCTCAGCCTCTAGATGATGACAAACCCTACAACTCTATCTAAGAGTACAAAGAAAAATCAATGATTCCTGGCTAGCAAGCAATGACCGACATAAATCACATTACCTAGCATGATACTACAACTTAAGCAGGAATCATAAGCATGCTAGAAGAACAAACCTAGCATGGCACTAACATGTAAAATCAAGCAAACATGCTAGCAAGAGATCAATCAAAGCTGCATATCACTATCATGCTCATAACAATCAGCAAACATACAAGGTACAATCATGATATATCGCAGGGTCCACACAACCACGATAAGAAATCCTTACCTGGAACAAGCAGCAAACAATTACAATCAACCAAGCAATCCTCGAGCCTCTATCGAACCCAAACAGCCTAAACATTCAAATAAAGCACCCAAATCAAATGCATAAACAGCCCAATAAATCCATAAACAGCAGCCAACAAATCAGGGCCCAACGAAGAAAAGACTCGGGAAATACCATCCGAGAAGCCACAAGGCTCGAGCCAACCAACACACCAAAAGCAGGCTGTCAGCAGGGGCTGGGCTGGCTGGGCGCAGGCACTGGGCGCGCAGGGGCTCGGACACGAGCGCAGGGGCGCAGAGCTGCGAGCAGGCGCGGGCTGGGGCGAGGAGAGGGCGCGCGGGCGCAGGAGAGCAGCTGGTGGGCGGCGCGGCGCACGCGCGGCTTCGCAAGACGAGGGACGGCGCGGCGACACGGCGCCACTGAGGATGCGCGCGCGGCGGGGACGCGCGTTCTCGAGGACGCTTCGGGATGGCACGTCGAGCTACAGGGTGCACGGGCTCGGCACAGTGCGAAGTGGCACGGACCAAGGCGAGGGCGAGCTGGGCGACACGGTCGGGCGGCCTGGGAGCTGGGCGACGCGATCGGGCAGGCTGGGCGAGCTGAGTCAGACCTGGACGACGCTGGCACGACACTATGCGGCTGAGCTCGGGCTGGCTCAGGCGTGAGCGAGCTGGGCGGCCAAGGCTGGGCGACCAGGGGCTGGCTCAGACGTGGGCAGGGGATGGGGTCGGGCTGGAGGAGAGAGAAAGGGAAGAAAAGGAAATTTTGGGGATTTTGGGAAAAATGGGAAAAATAAAGGAAAATGGGATTTTTATTTCTTTTTTCTCTTTTATTACTTTCCATCCTTATCCAAATAAATCCAATTTTCCAATTTCTAAAATAAGCCTTAAAATCCTTAAAATCCCATTTCCCAGCTTCCTCCTTCGAAACCCGACTGAAGCCACCTTTTCCACTGAATAAATCTCACATAGAACAGCCTCCCAAATCAACACTGAGGGCCCGACTCGAATCCAAAAGGAAACACCCAAACAACCATAACTTTGCCCAAAACCCGAATCACAACCGAACTCCCAAACGAATAGCCCAAACATCTCGGGACTCGCAGCCACCAACAAACAAGCCTCAACAAAGGCAGGAGCTGCCTCGAAGCCCTAAAAAACCACAAATCCTGTCCGGGGAGCAAAAGACCAAAATACCCCTAAGGGTCAAAATAGCTCTAACGGCCCAATCGAACCACTAAATCTGAACTGGAAGCTCCTCGAGAATCGGGATAGAAAACTGGGCCGTTACAGGGACGGCTAGCGGAGGGAGCTATTTGATCATGGGAGCCGCCGGCACTATGTCATTTATTGTTTGCATAATTTGTTCAGCATGTAGACGGACAAGAGTCCTAGGGGGACGTTTTTAATAGTTGTTTAAACTGTGTTGTATGTTTTTATAAACACTGGCCAGGCTTGTTTTACTTTGTTGGTTTTGCTTAAATGAAGGTCGTTGTTTATGTTTTAAGTGTTCCCCGCTTTTAAATGTTTTGAAAGGTTTTAAATATGAGCACTAAACCACTTGGTGAAGTATTTTACTTGCATGCTGAATGAGAACCTAGGTTTAGGACCGTATTTTGGGTCGGGTTCTTACATCTTTGTGGTTGGTAGTGCGGTCAACTACCTTCGAGTGCCTAAATTTAAGGAGAGTTGTGCATTGTAGATGCGAGTTTGGTCCAGTAGAGGAACTATGAGTTAGATGCCTCATGAGATGAGTTGGATGTCTTTTGTGTAAAGCACACTTGGTAGAGACGTTGGTATGAGGTAAGTTCTGTTTGGCATTGTTATGCTTTAGTAGAGCAAGGTGGCCACAACTTCGAGTATCGTGTGGAGATGGAACTTTTGGTGTTCCTTTGGTTGACTGTATCCCCGCCGGAAGTTAGTTGTTGTCTTTTTAGAAAGCGCCTGTTAGTTTTGGATCTCTAAAGGAAGGTTGGGAGCTGTGCACCCAAGTGTACCTTTTGTGTAGTTCGTTCTGGTGACGAGAGTTTTGGAACCATGTAGAGTTTGCATTGGAGAACTGGTGCTCAGTTCTTGGAGAAGTTGGACTCCAGGTGGATGTCGTAAGGCTTTAGTTGTGGTTGTAAGGATACCAAGCTCGTAATCGGGTTGTTTCTTAGGCAAGTTTGTTAAGTTGAACCTAAGCCTGGTTGGAGAATCCTCTTGTTGCTCAGGGTTGGAGTTCAGGTGGTTCTGAGCAATTGGTGGTTGTAGTGAAGTCGCGCGTAGTTCCTGACTGTAGTTGCTAAGAGTGTTGCTCGGAATCCTTACCCTGGGTGGAAGCTACGATGTGGCTGATGCTTTGAGTAGGAGGATGACACATTCTGTAGCGTTTCTGGTATTTTGGTTTCGAGGTTCGGAGCAGGCCAACATGGTTGTAATGCTGGAGAAGGAGTTGTTTGTTCGGGCAGTTGACTGTTAGACCGTTTGACGACAATGTGTGTTTGAGGGTTGCCGAAGAAACCCTAGTTGTGGAGAGCCTCACCAGAGCTCAGTCAGACCTAGGTAGTGAGTTTCCGTTGGCAAGCCTGAGTCGTGTAGGTTGTAGACCTCGAGTGAGTTGCTGGCAGTTTTGGCAGGCAAGCAAGCTAGAGTTTGTTGAAGTAGAGTCCGGATTGGTTCATGTGTGGTGGCAAGTTGGTGCTTGGTGTTGACCGAGGTGTGGTTTTCGAGTTGCTTGAAGTTAGCCTTGCTCGTGGGGCAAGTGGTTCTTGCCATGTCGGATGTTTTCCTATTGCGAGAGTTTTAGAAGTTGCCCCTCTTTTGGCGTTTGGGAGTGAGTCTTTGCTAGTTTGTGGTTGGCGGTTCAGTCTGTGGTTTCCCCCCCCCCCCCTTGTTGTTGCCTCCGTGACCCTTACATGTTGTTGCTTTTGCTGAGCAAGACAGCGAGGGTGTGTGGAGCTCTCTGTCCTTCGGATGTCCGCTTGTAAGGATCTGTTTCCTCTTAGGAGTTGTCAGATTATTTCTTGGTCTTGGAGTTGGTGGTAGTGGTGCTAGCAAGAGGGAAAGTCGGTTGGCAGCCTAAAAGCAGTTGTTTGTCCAGTTAAGCGGACTCTTGAGTGGTGTTCTGGAAGTTGATGTTAGGGTTGTTCCGCCTCCTGTGAGTGTTTGGCCTAGTCAGTTAAGGTATCTTGTGTGTTTGGCCTGGGAGCTGTTGCACAGTTGTAAAGACCCGACCCAAAAGGGGCTCTAAATGGGCCTTTACCCCAATGCATGTAGTGAAAATAAAAGACATTATGAAAAAATACATTTCGGATTCCAAGTAAAAGCAGAAACATTCAACAACCAAAACATACATTTCTAAAAGCACACTGATCGATCGAGATTTATTTAAACCATTAAAACAATCCACAAGTACCAATATGCTTTGGAATCCATAAAGCGTAAGAAAACATCCACGGGGCTCTGTGCCCGTCTACATGCATTCGGGGAAATAATAAAAAGTGAAGAGTCATGATAATTAAAATAAAACAATCGTGAGGTGACAAAGCAGGATTCCATGATCACGGCTTCCCCCTTCTTGACCATCCTGTCTCCGCCTTGATTACCGTGGAAAACCACGAGAATAAGGGTGAGTAACGAATTACCCAAAGAAGAATCCCCAACCAGGGGTACAATACGATATACATGATCATCTAGAAGAATGTATGCAAGCTATGAGTACAAACACAGAGCGGAGCACATAGCTAAGTCCACACTTGGACCTCGGATGCCATCTTAGGGTCTTAGTCCGAGAAAATACCACAACACGCTAAACGCACTATACGGGAACAAGTCCGGCCTCGGCCGCATCACTCGTCGACACGAAAGGTGCATGGATCAAGATCCCGAGGAGCTCTCTCGATCGGTATTTGTAATGAGCGTAAGCGCGCACCGCATGCTACCGCAAACTCGTGCCGGTCTAGTGGCAAGTGGCAGGCGCGCGAGTTCGATCCACCATGCCTAACTAAATCTCCGGATCGGTGTCACCGACATAGGGGTGTGAGACACGGACACGTGAACTATGTCACCTGTACCACCGCACTTTGAGGCTAAGGAACCGGTCGTGGTAGGCTTACACCGAAGCGGTCCTTGCCTAACGGTGGCAATCAAAGGTACGGCCGAACACGCGCGAGGGCGTGTCGATCGCCGGGGACGAGGCAATGCCAAGTCATCATCCCGACCGCTGGGGCATTTAACGATCCGCCACCCTCACCCAAGATTGCGGGGCCTACGGTTGGGATAGCTAATCTCACGGGGTCCAAGGGCGGAGAACTGTCTCGAACGTCCTTGCCATAGATGCAAGATACTTTATGCATCGGGCCGGATGATTCTATCTACCTCAATTCTAAACCTTAACAATAATAACGATTCAATCAATGCGGTCCAATACGTGCTCATCGGATACAAAGAACCTAGCATGATACTACGAAGCAAGAACAGATATCGAACATGCTAGAATAGAACAACCTAGCATGGACTAACATGAGAAACAATACAAGAGTTCATGCCATCAGAATTGTAACAGAGCACCTAGGCTAAACATGCTAGTAAACACATACGGGCATACAAAACAACAATCACAAATATACCGCGAGTGGTCCACACAACCCGGTAAGAAATCCTTACCTTGGTCGGAAGACTTTTACACACAAATCCTAAGTGCGGAACAATCCCGAGCTAGCGAGCGGGAACCTAGCAAACCAACAATAATCAGCATCTAAAATATCTAAACAACAATAGAACAGCAAGCTAGGCTGGGGAACTCACGCGGGCGCGACGACACGAGCTTGGGGTCGCTTGGCAAGCGGGGCACGGCAGGAGGCCTTGCTACCGTGGGCTGCTACCGGCACGGCAAGGACGCGGCTATGTGCCGCGCGCTGCTGGCGGCACGCACGGACACGCTGCTTGCTGCGCGCTGGCACGGCAGCAGTGGACACGCGCGCGCGCTGGCGAAGCGCTCGGGGAAGGCGCGCGGCGCTAAGCGTCTGGGCGAAAGGCGCGCGGGCGAGCGCTCGAGCGAAGGCGCGCGCTGGCGCTGGCGTCGCGATGCGCGACACGGCGAGCAACTCGGCGAGGACGCGCTGCGCGAACGCGTCCGAGCCGGCGCGCGGGCGAGCAGCTCGGCAAGCGGACACGCGCGAGGGCGCGGCGAGCGTCGGCTGACGCGTCTTTGGCGCTGGCGAGGACCTCTCGGCGTCGCGAGCGATCGGGCGATCTGGCTGCTGGGCGAACGGCAGCGAAGGGCTTGAGACAGATCTGGGCGTCTGGCGGGGCTGGTTCGACCGTCCGGGCGGCGACGGCGTGGCTGGTTCGACCGATCTGGGCGTCGCGACAGTGGCTGGTTCGACCGATCTGGGCGTGCGAGTGGTGGCGATGATCATTTGCTCCTCTCGGTGGTTGCACAACACACACACACACACAACCCCTTTTTCTTACATTCGCCAACAAACACCCAAATGAGAAGATGAAGAAGACGAAGACTTACCGGAATGATGATGATCGAACCCAAGGAGAGGCAAGGATGAAGAACTCGGCAAGGCTATGGAGATGGAGAGCTTGGGCGGCCAAGAGGTGCTTTTGGAGAATAAGATGGAATAACCTAATTCTATTTCATTTAACCAAATGCACCAAAACTCCAAACTCCAAGGTTAACTAAGATGTGATGCGAAAGAGCAACAAGAGCACCTAATGGCTCAATTGGCACACCTCTCTACAAGCTTCCCGGGAGACCGGGTTCAAACCCTACACTGCAAAGACAATTTCCTTTATTTTTACTTTTGCAACAAACCTTGCTCAAACCAAACCACAAACCCCTCAAAAACCTACAAAAACCAACCAATAATTTTAGTAGTGGAAAAGACACAAAGGACCATGACGGCCCGACCAAATTACCAAATTACCCCTAGGGCATATACGGAAGACCGGAAGAAAAAACACGGTCGTTACAATATTCCTCCTTTTTATGACTTTCGTCCTCGAAAGTCCTTAAAAAAGCTTACTCGGGTAATGCAACCTCATCTCGTCTTCCCGCTCCCAAGTGGCTTCCTCGAACCCCGATTCTTCCATCGAACCTTTACTAAACGAATCTCGCGACACGCAACGTCTTGGTCTCAAAGGCAAGGATCCTCACCGGCTTCTCCTCGAAGTTCAAATCCTCATTCAGTTGCAAAGGCTCAAAGTCCACAATGTGCGACGGTCCGGCATATCTTGCCTCAAAGATCGATACATGGAAAACACTATGCACTGCCGATAGTGACGGAGGTAGGGCTAACAGGTAAGCAACTCTCGCCAATCCTCTCTAGGATCTCAAATGGACCAACAAAACGGGGACTCAACTTCCCACGCTTACCAAACCTCAAAACACCTCGCATCGGAGCAACCTTAAGGAACACATGTGACCAACCTCAAACTCCAAATCTCGACGCCGAACATCGGCGTAACTCTCTCTGCTGCTCCGAGTTTGTCAACATACGAGCTCTAATCTTTCGTGACTGCACCATTGGTCAAGCTGCAGTGATGGTCGGGACCCAAAACTGTCTATCACCAACCTCTTCCCAGAACACACGGGGACCGACAACGCTTACCATACAATGCCTCGAATGGAGCCATCCGATCGTCGATTGGTAACTATTGTTATAGGCAAACTCCATCAGAATCTGATCATCTGGTCCCAAGCGCACTGGAAATCCAACACACAAGCCCTCAACATATCCTCGAGAATCGATTCACTCTCTCGATCGACCATCCGTCCCGAGGGGTGAAAAGTCATCTTTAAATCGCACTCGTGCCCAAACCCCTTACGGAGCGCTCTCGAGAAACGAGAAGTGAACCGCGAGTCACGATCGGACACAATCCTCACCGGCACACCATGATAACGGATGATCTCGCTCCAAAAGCAGTGCGCCCCATTGTTCCACGGTATAAGTGTCTCTCAGGGAATGAAGTGTGCGCTCTTGGTCAAACGATCGACTATCACCCAAATCCGAGAGAACTTCCTGAGTCCTTGGCAAACCAGATATAAAGTCCATAGAGATCTCTTCCCATTTCCACTGGGGTACACTCGGTGGTTGCAACAAACTCTTTGGCCTCTGCTGGGTGCCTTCACTTGCCGACAAGTGAGACACCTGGTGACAAGCTCTGCCACATCTCTCTTCATCCCCATCCACCGGAAAGTCCGCTTAAGGTCTCGATACATCTTGGTACCCGGGGTGCCAAGCAAAAAGGGAACAGTGGGCCTCCGAGAGCAACTCGGCTCGCAAACCCGCAATGTCCGGAACACACAACCGGCCTCTATAAGTCAACCCATCATGCTGGGAATACACAAAGTCAAAGTCACCGTCGGCACTAACTCATCAACCAATCTCTTAAGTGCGGGTCACCCAACTGGCCGTCTATAATCCACGCCTAATCGACGGGTGAGCGATCCAATCGAGCTACCACGGCGGTAACCTCTCCCAACAACATCGCAACCTCGGCCCGCTCGAACTCTCTCTCGCAAGCGGGCTGGGAACTCAACAACGCCGCAGAGTGCGACGTCTTTTCGCTCAAAGCATCGGCCACTACGTTGGCTTTACCGGATGGTACAAAATCTCGCAGATCATAATCCTTTACCAACTCTAACCATCTCTCTCGCCTCATATTCAACTCCTTCGAGTAAGCAGATACTTGAGGCTCGGTGATCGGTAAACATCGAATCCGCTCACCATGCGGTAATGCCTCCAAATCTTGGTGCAAACACCATCTGCCGCCAACTCCATATCATGAGTCGGGTAGTTCTGCTCATACGGCTTGGTGACGGGAAGCATAGGCAATGACCTTCCCGTGCTGCATCAACACACAACCTAAACCAAACTTGGAAGCATCATCAGAGACCACGAAACCACTGTCCCTCCGGATCGCCAACATCAGTCTTTGAAGTCAAACTACGCTTGAGCACAGCAAAGCTCTCATCACACCTGCTTTGTCCCAAACAAACTCGACACCCTTCCTCGTCGGGACGAGTGAGGGGCGAGGCTAAAGCGAAAAGTCCTGACGAACCGACGGTAGTAGTAACTTTGCCAAACCCAGAAAAGTGCGAATCTCGGCAGAATCGAAGTCGGCTTGGCCCATGAACTCACGGCCTCAATCTTCGCGGGGTCCACGGCTATACCATCTCTCGAAACCACGTGGCCTAGGAAGGCCACCGCTCCAACCAGAAATCACATTTGGAAAACTTCGCATAAAGTGGTTTTCCTCAAAGCCGCCAATACTCGTCTCAAATGCTCTGCATGGTCTTCTTTAGACCTCGAATAAATCGAATATCGTCAATGAACACGATGACGAAGTTTGTCCAAAAATGATTTGAACACCCTATCCATCATGTCCATGAACGCGCGGTGGGGCATTGGTCAATCCAAACGACATGACCACAAACTCATAGTGACCATATCTAGACTGAAAGTCGTCTTAGGAATGTCGGCATCCCCGATCCAGAATCGATGGTAACCGGATCTCAGATCTATCTTGGAGAACACGGAAGCTCCACAAGCCGATCGAACAAATCATCGATACGGGGCAACGGATACTTATTCTTCATTGTCACCTTATTAAGCTCGCGGTAATCAATACATAAGCGCATAGAACCATCCTTCTTTTTCACAAAGCAGAACCGGTGCTCCCACGGGGACACACTTGGACGGATGAACCCTCGGTCTAACATCTCCTGCAATCTGAATCTTCGTTCCTTTAACTCCGGCTGGCGCCATGCGTCACGGAGCCTTCGAGATAGGGAGGGTCCTGGCTCGAGCTCAATAATGAAGTCAACTCTCTCTTTGGGGCAACCCCAAGAAACTCCTCAGAAACACGTCCGCAAACTCCCGCACGACCTGCAGTACACGATCATCAGACAGCGAGGGGCGGCTCTTCCTGCACAACTTGGCTAGATAGCCCCAAGCTCCATGAGCTAGCAAACGAGCGAGCTTTCACGGTGACACCATCGGCGGGCAAACTCCACCTGGACTCACACGAAACTTAAAGCTAGGCCGACTGGCGGCTGAACACTACTTCTTTCCGGTGGCAGTCAATCAACGCGTGGTTAGCAGCTAACCACTCCATACCAAGAATCACATCAAAACCGCTCATAGGCAGAACTATGAGCGTAGCCACAAGCAACTCTCCGGATATCTCGATCCGGCCATCCTTAATCTTATCTCTAGCCAACATATTAACTCCCGAAGGAGTTGCAACAGATAACTCGAAACCTAGAGGCTCTAGTCTTAACTTAGCATGCTCAGCAAACAACACAGATACAAATGAATGCGTGGAACCAGAATCAAACAAGACAAATGCGCAGTGATCTAAAACAAGAAGCGTACCTGCCACAGCGGCATCCGTACGCTCGGCCTCCCGACGGGTCGTAGCAAACACTCGACCTGCTGCTGCTATTGGCCGAGCCGCCATAGCCGGGGTGATCACAAAAAACGGGCCATGTGCCCCTCTCTACCACAACGGAAGCACAATCTAGGTCGGTGACAAGCTCCGGCGTGGACTTTCCCACAAGTAGCACAAGCGGAAGCGCTCGGGTCCTCCCGCTGTCGGGCCTGAAACGGATTTGGAGCTCTCCGCCGATCTCTCTGCTCTGAATCGCCCTTGGCGGCGCTGGCGCCTCCCCGAAAGTCAAACTTCTCTTCTCGCCCCACAGTTTGCTGGGACGGGACGGCGCCGAACAGAGCGGCAACAACCCGCTCAAGCAGGATACTTCCCATTATAGATCGTGGCTAATCTGGACTGCCCTAGCATAAGTGTCGGGGGCACGAGCCCCGACATCTCGGGAAACACCCGCCTCAATCCGGATATGAACTTCCGAATCTTCACTCGGGGTGGCAATCAAGCGAGGAGCAAAATATCCATACTCGAGAACTTGCGCTCATATTCCTCAATGGAATCGAACCCCGCTTGAGGTTCGGAAGAGCTCCACCATCTTCTCCCGAGCCTCATCACTAATGAACTTTACCTTGAACTCGGCCTTGAAGAACTCCCAAGTAGCGGGTGGAGACCCGGTGGTCTCTCGCTCAAGGTGGACTCCCACCACCATCTCATTTGTGCCTCCTAGCACATGAGCCGCACATCTCGGCCTCGAATATCGGGGCACACCATGATCGGGAAGGTGTACTCCAAATGGGCAATCCACACTGGCTGCCGCTAACGCATCACCGGTGGCATCAAACTTCTCGAAGCTTCCACTTCACAAAATCCTTGACCACCTACCCAATTCCTCGGCACCTCTCGCCATATCCGCCTCTGGGCTACTTGCTCTGTGGAGTGGAGGTGCTCTTGAGCTCTCTTTGAACCAATCGAGTCATTTTGCTCGATCTGGGCTCGGGACTCTTCCCATTGCATACGCCAACAAGGCACAGGTCTCGCCCTCCGGTCACTCAACATGCCGACCATAAAAGCCCTCATAGACTCGGCAAACTCTGCTCCAGGAGCGATCTCACGGCGCTCGATCGCCTCAACGCCCGCTCTAGGCGTAACGGGAGGAGCTCTTTGGTGGAATGCCATCGATGTCGGCTTGGGACGATGTCCTGCGATGATCGAGATCCGATCCCGATACCTCGACCGCTCTCGAACCTCCTCTCCGATGCGGGACGGATGGTAGCATCTTTGGCGATCTACATCCAAACCAACAACGAATCAAAACACACTGTCACCATTCCACAACACCAAACAAGGCATACACTAGATGATAGGTATTGTAAATTCTTAACCCTTTTCCTTTCTAAAACAATAAATCTAGGCGTACTGATGAGTGTCCAGATCTTGATGATCATGGAAAATGACCTACAACAAAGGTCGGGTCTCTGAGAATCTATGACTCGAGCTCTCGATACCAATCAGTAAAGACCCGACCCAAAAGGGGCTCTAAATGGGCCTTTACCCCAATGCATGTAGTGAAAATAAAAGACATTATGAAAAATACATTTGAATTCCAAGTAAAAGCGAAACATTCAACAACCAAAACATACATTTCTAAAAGCACACACACGATCGAGAGATTTATTTAAACCATTAAAACAATCCACAAGTACCAATATCTTTGGAATCCATAAAACGTAAGAAAACATCACGGGGCTCTGTGCCCGTCTACATGCATTCAGGGAAATAATAAAAAGTGAAGAGTCATGATAATTAAAATAAAACAATCGAGAGGTGACAAAGCAGGATTCCATGATCACGGCTTCCCCTTGACCATCCTGTCTCCCGCCTTGATTACTGTGGAAAACCACGAATAAGGGTGAGTAACGAATTACCCAGTAAGAATCCCAACCGGGGTACAATACGATATACATGATCATCTAGAAGAATGTATGCAAGCTATGAGTACAAACACAGAGCGGAGCACATAGCTAAGTCCACACTTGGACCTCGGATGCCATCTCGTGGTCTTAGTCAGGAAAATACCACAACACGCTAAACGCGCACTATACGGGAACAAGTCCGGCCTCGGCCGTCATCGTCGACACGAAAGGTGCAGCGACTCAAGATCCCGAGGAGCTCTCGATCGGGCGTTGTAATGAGCGTAAGCGCGCACCGCATGCTACCGCAAACTCGGGGGTGCGGGTCTAGTGGCAAGTCGCGCGAGTTGATCACCATGCCTAACTAAATCTCGGATCGGTGTCACCGACAGGGGGTGTGAGACACGGACACGTGAACTATGTCGTCCACTGTACCACCGCACTTTGAGGCTAAGGGCCGGTCGTGGTAGGCTTACACCGAGAAGCGGTCCTTGCCCTAACAGTGGCAATCAAGGGCTACTGCCGAACACGCCGAGGGCGTGTCGATCTGCCGAGGGGGACGAGGCAATGCCAAGTCATCATCCCGACCGTTGGGGCATTTAACGATCCGCCACCCTCACCCAAGATTGCGGGGCCTACCGGTTGGGATAGCTAATCCTCACACGGGTCCAAGGGCGGAGAAGCTGTCTCGAACGTCCTTGCCATAGATGCAAGATACTTTATGCATCGGGCCCGGATGATTCTATCTACCTCAATTCTAAACCTTAACAATAATAACGATTCAATCAATGCGGTCCAATACGTGCTCATCGGATACAAAGAACCTAGCATGATACTACGAAGCAAGACGGATATCGAACATGCTAGAATAGAACAACCTAGCATGGGCTAACATGAGAAACAATACAAGAGTTCATGCGATCGAGAATTGAGCAGAGCACCTAGGCTAAACATGCTAGTAAACATACACAGGCATACAAAACAACAATCACAAATATACCGCAGGTCCACACAACCCCGGTAAGAAATCCTTACCTTGGTCGGAAGACTTTTACACACAAATCCTAAGTGCGGAACAATCCCGAGCTAGCGGCGGGAACCTAGCAAACCAACAATAATCAAAGCATCTAAAATATCTAAACAACAATAGAACAGCAAGCTCGGCTCAAAGGGAACTCACGCGCGCGACGACACGAGCTTGGGGTCGCTTGGCAGCCGGGCACGGCAAGGACGCGCTATTGGCTGCGCGTAGCACGCACGGCAAGGACGCCGCTACCGGCGCTGCGCTGGCACGCACGACACGGACACGCTACTGGCCGCGCTACTGGCACGGCGCAGCAGCAGGAGGACGCGCGCGCGAGCGAGCGTCGGGCGCAGCGCGCGCGGCGCTGGCGTCTGGCGGCGGCGCGCGGGCGAAGCGTCTGAGCCTTGGCGCGGCGCGGCGCGGCGATGCGGACACGGCGAGCAACTTCGGCGAGGGGCGCGCGCGCGGGCGAAACGTCTGAGCGCGGCGCGCGGGCGAGCGGCTCGGCAAGCGGACACGGCGAGGGCGCGGCGAGCGATCGGTGGACGTCTTGGCGCTGGCGAGACCTCTGGCGCGGCGAGCGATCGGGCGATCTGGCGACCTGGGCGAACGCGAGCGAGGCTCTTTGGGACAGATCTGGGCGTCTGGGGAGGCTGGTTCGCCGATCTGGGCGTGCGATGTGGCTGGTTTGACCGATCTGGGCGTGCGATGTGGGCTGGTTCGACCTATCTGGGCGCGGCGAGCCGGGTTGGCGATGATGGTTGCTCCTCTCGGTTGGCTGCACAACACACACACACACACAACCCCTTTTTCTTACATTCGGCCAACAAACACCCAAATGAGAAGATGAAGAAGACGAAGACTTACCCGGAATGATGATGATCGAACCCAAGGAGAGGCAAGGATGAAGAACTCGGCAAGGCTATGGAGATGGAGAGCTTGGGCGGCCAAGAGGTGCTTTTGGAGAATAAGATGGAATAACCTAATTCTATTTCATTTAACCAAATGCACCAAAACTCCAAACTCCAAGGTTAACTAAGATGTGATGCAGAAAGAGCAACAAGAGCACCTAATGGCTCAATTGGCACACCTCTCTACAAGCTTCCCAGAAACCGGGTTCAAACCCCACTGCAAAGACAATTTCCTTTATTTTTACTTTTGCAACAAACCTTGCTCAAACCAAACCACAAACCCCTCCAAAAACCTACAAAAACCAACCAATAATTTTAGTAGCTGGAAAAGACACAAACGACCGTGACGGCCCGACCAAATTACCAAATTACCCCTAGGGCATACCTGGAAGACCGGGAAGAAAAACCTGGGTCGTTACAACAGTGGTAGTTGAGGAACCCTTTGTATCAGTTGTGGGATGAGTTTGCGCCATTGTGGCTGGTCTCGGGTCTTGACCTTTGAGGGATCCTTGCCGGTTAGTGTAGCTTGTTCTCCGCCAGCCATTGTTGGTATTCTTGTTCATGGTAGCTGGTGTTAACCGGGTAGTGGCGTTCCGTTTATGAAGTTTTGGTGGGAAGGTGCAATAAGCTTAAGCTAGAGGGTATAAGCCTGTTTGTGTTATCGTTTGGACTTGTGAGATGTGTTTTATATTGAGGCGAGCTTTGTTCCGTTGCTTGCATGAAGGTAAGTTAGTGGAGGGAGCCCTCTGGGGCCCTGTTGATAGCGGGTTGACTTCTCTAGTCAATGATCTAGGTCGATCTAGAGTTGAGTAGATTGGCGTAGTTATGCAGTTTACAGTTGTTTGGGCTTCCGAGTTCGTAGCACGCAAGTGGTTGGATTGTAGGTTTCAGTGTGGGAGCTGATAGTAGTTGAGGTTGTTGTGTGAGTCGGATTTTTGGTGGATTAGTTTCGGTAGTGTAACGGCCCAATTTTCTATTCCTGTTTTCCAGGTGCCTTTGGTTCAAGATTCGGTTGTTCAGTTGGGCCGTTAGAGCTATGTTAACCCTTAGGGGTATTTTGGTCTTTTGCTCCCCGGGCAGGATTTGTGGCTTTTCAGGATTCCAAGGTCGCTCCTTGTGACGAACCCGACCCAAAACATGGTCCTAAACCGGGGTTCTCACTCAGCATGCAAGTTAAATATGATAACAAGCGGTTTAGTGCTCATATTTAAAAACCATTCAAAACATATGAGAAGGGGGAACCATTAAAACATAAACAACAGTTTACATTTAAAACAAATCAACGAAGTAAAACATCCTGGCCAGTATTTATAAAAAATATACAATACAATTTAAACAACGTTTTAAACAATGTTCCCCTAGGATTCCTGTCCATCTACATGCTGAATAACAATGCACTAATAAATGACAGAGTGCCGGCGGCTCCCCATGATCAATCAGCTCCCTCCGCTAGCCATCCTGGTGTTGTCCCAAGCTACCTGAAAGATAAATAAGGATGAGTATAAACATACTCAGTAAGAATCCCTAACCGGGGTACAATACGATACATCAGTCATCTAGCACCTCAACATGCAAGCAAACAGCTATCAACACAGATCATAGCTCAACGAGCTCATAAAACAAGATCTGAAGCCATCGGAAGTCTCTTTCTTCCGGCCTAATGGATTGGATACACTGACCAATTGTAACAGCCCAGTTTCCTATTCCAGTTTTCGAGGTGCCTTCGGGTCAAGATTCGGTTGTTTGGTTGGGTTTTAGAGCGGTTTTGCCCCTTGGGGGTATTTTGGTCTTTTGGCTCTCCGGGCAGGATTTGTGGTTTTCTGGGCTTCGAGGTAGCTCCTGCCTTTGTTGAGGCTTGTTTGTTGGTGGCTGCGAGTCTCGTGGTGTTTGGGCTAGTCGTTTGGAAGTTCGGTTGTGGTTTTGGGTTTTGGCAAAGTGATGGTTGTTTGGGTGTTTCTTTTGGGATTCGAGCCCGAGCCTTTAGTGTTGCTTTGGGAGTTGGATTTAAGTGAGTTTGATTGATTGGAAAAGATTTCTTTGATCGGGTCTCGAAGGAGGAAGCAGGAAATGGGATTTTGAGGTTTTAAGTGGATAAGGATGGAAAATGGAATTAAAAATCCTATTTTTTCCCTTTTTCCCATTTTCCTTTTATTTCTCTTTTTCTTTTCTTTTTCCCCAAAATGCATCTTTCTCTCTCCTTCTCTCTCTCTCCGAGAGCACCCCACCTAGCCCACCCCTAGCCATGGCTCGCCCCACCCGGCCGTGCGGCCTTGGCTCGCCACGCCAGCTAGCCCGAGCCCAGCGTCGCCAGAGCCAGCCCGAGCTCGCCCAGCGCCCCGCGCGCCCCTGCCTCGCCCGCCCGAGCATCGCGGCGCCCTCGCCAGCGTCGCCCAGCTCGCGCGCCCTCGCCCTGCCCTGGTCCGTGTCGCCCGGTGCGCCTGTGTCCGAGCCGCGCCCAATGTCGCGTCGCGTCGCCGCAAGCCTCGCCCAGCTCGATCGCGCGTCCCAGCGCCAGATCTCGCGCCCCCGCGTCGTGTCGCTCGCGCCCGCGCGCCGTCTCTATCTTTGGCCGCGCGCGCGCGCCAGCTCGGTAAAGCAAGCACCTCGCCGCGCGCGCCAGCGCTGTCGCGTCGCGGCCAGCGCCCCTCCGCGCGCAGCTCGCGCCCAGCGCCCGTGCCAGCGCGCCCCAGCGCGCCCAGCCAGCCCCTTTTGGCGCCTAGCCCGTGCAGCCGGCTCGTTCGAGTGTCAGCCGCGCCTCGTGAGTTGCTCCCGAGCCGAGCCCTGTTTATTTTAGTGTATTTAGGGCTATTTTATGATTATTGATGTTTTTGTTTGGCTCGATATAGGTTGCTCGGGTTCGATCGCAGTTAATTTTATTGTGTGTTGTTGCCTTCCGACCAGGTAAGGATTTCTTACCGGAGTTGTGTGGGCCCTGCGATATTGTCATGATTTTGCCTTGCTTGTTTGCTGACTGTTATGAGCATGATAATAATAGAGCAGCTTTGATTGATTTTCTGCTAGCATGTTTGCTTGATATTACATGTTAGTGCCATGCTAGGTTTGTTCTGCCAGCATGTTTGTGATTCCTGCTTAAGCTCGTAGTATCATGCTAGGTAGTATGATTGATGTCGGTCTTTGCTTACTAGCCAGGAATCATTGCTTTTTCCCTGTACTCTTAGATAGAGTTGTAGGGTTTGTCATCATCCAGAGGCTGAGCGGACATAACGTACTTTGTCCCCACTGATCGGGAGTAGTGTGCGACGCATAACGTATCTTGCTTCCCCCCCCGGTCACTAAGGTGGATTTAGCTCAGGTCGGGAATAAAGTGTGCGCAGCATAACGTATCTTGCTACCCCGCCCGACCAGCCGGTTGTGGAATTAGCTACCCACTTCGGCATAGCCTAGTTTGTAGCTGCTAGAGCGGAACCTGCCACGGTGTAAGCTCGCCTTGGCGGTTCTTAGCTTCAGTCGGTGGACCAGCGCGCAGATGAGCGCCGAGGGCCTCGCGCGCTCGTGATCGGTGACACCGCTTCCGAGTCTTAGGCATGCGTGCACGGCCCACGTAGTTTGCCCTTAGGCCCCCGCATTTACGCCGGTTGCGAGAAGAGCATGCGGTGTGCGCAAGACACGCGTTAGATGCCGGATCGAGAGCTCCTTCGGGCTAATGTTCGTGAGTACACCATTCCTTCCGTTAGAGCCTGACTTCGGGTACTCTCCCGTAAGTCCAGATTAGCAATGGTAAGAGGCCCTTGAGGACATCCTTGGGATCGGTTTTTGAGCTGATCAATTGGCTGAGGGAGAAAGACCCTCAGAGATGTCCCGAGATTGGTTAGGATAACCAATCATTAGGCCGGAAGTAGGAGTCTTCCGATGACTCAGATCTTTCTTTGTAAGCTCGTTGAGCTATGATGCATGTTGGTAGTTGTTTGCTTGCATGCTTTGGTACTAGATGACTGATTATATCGTAATTGTACCCCGGTTGGGGATTCTTACTGAGTAATTCGTTACTCACCCTTACTTATCTTTCAGGAAACCATGGCGCGAGGCAGGATGGCTGGAGGAGGAGCTGTGATCATGGAAACCCGTTGTTCAACTCTGAGATTTATGTTTATGTTTTAAATGTCCTCTGAATGCATGTAGTTGGGCACGGAGCCCTAGGTTGTTTTATGAATGTATTTCCGGATTCTAGCATTGTTGTAAATGTTGTAAAGTTGTATGATTTTAATAAATCTCTACGATCGAGTAAGTTTTGGAAATGTATTTGTCTTGGAGCAGTGCTTGGAAACAGGGACGAGTTTCAAGAATTTTGTATTGACTTTTAAATGAACTCTTGCCGGTTTTTGGTTTTTACTTAGAATCCGAAACAACCCTATTGCAAATTCTAGTGTTGATTTGTATGCATGCATTGAGGTAAGGGCCCATTTAGAGCCCCATTCGGGTCGGGTCCTTACAGTTGGTATCAGAGCTCAGAGTCATAGATTCTGTAGACTGACCTTTTGTTGTAGGTCGTTTTTCCATGATCATCAGCACTCCGACAGTCATCAGGTACGCCTAAGTTTACTGTTTTAAAAAAAAGGGGTAAGAATTTACAATACTTTTCATCTAGCTTTTATGCCTTGTGTTGTGTAGCGGAGACGCGAGCGAGTGTTCGACTCGTTGTGGGTTTGGGCTTAGTGAGCCATCATGCCAACTTTTCGCAGTGATGCAGCGGTTTGTTTAGCGGCTTGTTGAGGTATCCAGATAGATTCGGATGCCCACGGGACATCGTTCCGAGGGAGGTAGAGCTTAGACTCCGTTGGCCATGTGTGGCCCGATTCTTTGCTTTTCCCCTAGTGAGAGGGTGGAGGTGCCGTGCGATCGCCGGTATGTTGATCGCACCTGCAGGAGCGGGGACGCTTGGCAGGTTCGACCGAGGAGTTGGACCGATAGTGTTGATGTTGAGGCCGCGTCCAGGGTTGTTAGGCCCGCATGCCAGATTTGGCCCCGGCAGTTGAGTTGCCTAGAGGAGGGGGTAGAGGCTAGTAGCGCCTCAGAGTGAGACTCCTTGAGCAGAGTGTGCTCTAGCCATGAGAGTTTTGATGGCAGGTCTTTAGCTATCAGAGAGCAGAGACCCAGGCGCAGTTTGTAGCGCGTAGTGAGGAGTCCCGGGCACGGATAGCCCAGCTGACAGAGTTTGTTTCAGCATTTCCCCCAGCAGCTCTTGTAGCCCCGGAGGTTCCCGGGAGGGCATGATCAGCAGGTTTATTCAGATGAGTTGGTTGGCGTTGATGGAGCCGCCCAGTTTGGCAAATGGATGCCTGTAGAGCTCGATGTTTTAGTAAGTCCTGCTGCTAGTAGTAAAGTAGTTGGCCAGGTTTGAGTTTAGCATCCGTTTGTGGGATGCCCTGCTGTTCAGAGGCCGAGGTGTGCCGTTCCTGTGCTGTTTGGTTCAGCAGTTGGTGGTGGTAGTCCCTTGAGAGAGGTGGACTAGCAGAGTCTCCACCAGTCGCCCGATTGATTGGCAAGTTGCGGTGTTAGTGGCTTGAGGCGGATGAAGGGTCATCTTTGCTCCCTTGCGAGCCTGCTGTTGTTTAACAGCCCAGCTTCCTCAGATGTGGATTTGGTAGTAGTAGCACTTGAGGTGCATTGGTTGGTGTGCCACTTTGGCACTAAGTCTGGTTCAGGCTTGAGTTTGGCTTGGGCATAGCAGATGGTTCTATGCCGTTCGGAGTTCAGCGTACTCCTTTAGCCTTGGATCTGTTTATGGCAGTTGCACCCGTTTAGGTCATGCCAGAGGGCTAGTTCAGTGGTAGTCGATGGACTACAAGCAAAAGGATGCTCGAGAGGAGCCGGAGCCTCTTCCTAGTGTTTCTGGAGGTTGAGTAAGTCAGTAGATTGGTTGGTAAGTGTTGGTGCGCTTGAGCCTCGCGCTAGTGTTAAGGCCAAGAGTTTTCTTGTGGTTGGTAGTACGGTCAACTACCTTCGAGTGCCTTTATCTGAGGAGAGTTGAGCATCGTAGATGCGAGTTTGGTTCAGTAGAGGGACCCTGAGTTGGATGCTTTTGAGGCGAGATGAGCTGATGCCTTGCGAGAGGATTTGGATGCCTTATGGGTAAGCACCCTTGGTAGAGGCTTGGTATAAAGTAAGTTCGGTGTGGCATGGTTATGCCTTGGTAAAGCAAGGTTGCCTCAGCTTTGAGCATCGTGTGGAGTTGGAACTTTTGGTGTTTCTTCGGTTGGAGTTCAGTTGGAAACTGAACAAGTGCGGTGGTAGCAAAGCCGCTCAGTTTTTGTTCGCCTTGGCTAAGAGAGTTGTTTGGATCCTTTCCTTGGGTAGAAGTTATGTTGTGGCCGATGCTTTGAGTAGGAGGACGACGCATTCGGTAGCGTTTCGGATCCTCTTGGTTCCCAAGGAATTGGAGTTGGCCTGCATGGTTGAGATGCTGGAGAGAGTTGTGCCTGTTCAGGCATTTGGCTGTTAGCTCGTTTGTCGGCCGTATGTGTCGGAGGGTGATCGGAGGATCCCTAGGTTTTGAAGAGCCTCTCCAGAGCTCAGTCAGGCCCTGGTAGTGAGTTTCAGTTGGTAAGCTGGAGCCGTGTAGTTTGTAGCCTTGGTTGAGTTGCTAGCAGTCTTGGTAGACTAGCTAGCTAGTGTTTGTTTGGAGTAAAGTCCGGATTGGTTCCGGTGAGGTGGCAAGTTGATGCTTGGTGTTGACCAAGGTGTGGTTTGGAGCTGCTAGTGATTTGCTTTGCTCGTGGGACGAATGGTTCGTGCCCAGTTGGTTGTTTTCCTGTTCCAGGATGTAGAGTTGCCCCTGTTGTTGCCCCGTGAGATTTAGATGTTGTTGCTCTAGTGGAGCATGACAGTGAGCGTATGTGGAGCTCTCTGTCCTTTGGTTGTCTGTTTGTAAGAGCCGTTTCCTTCGGGGATTTGTCAGGTTACTCCTTTGGTCTTGGAATTGATGGTAGTGGTGCTAGCAAGAGGGAATAGTTTGTTGGCTGCTTGGAAGCAGTTGTTTGTCCAGTTAAGCGGATTCTTGGATGGTGTTCTAGAGGCTGCAGTAAAGGTTGTTTTGCCTCTTGTGAGTGTTTGGCCAAGATTTGGTTCTCTTGTTGTTTCGAGTGCTAGTTCGGTTCTAGCTGGAAGGCGTTGCCCTGAGGTCGTGTTCTTAGTCAGTAAGTTGTGGGAGTTGACCCCTCCCTCGGCAGTTGAGCAAGTGCTGTTTGTTTCGGATTGGAGATCCGATTGGTTGAGATATTCCTTGGGTGTTGCTTCCAAGAGAGTTGGTTCTTTGTTGCCTTGGGTTTGAGCAAGTCGAGAGTGTGAAGTCCGTTGCCCTTCAGAGTTGCTTGCTGGGAAATTCGTTTCCTGTTTTTGTAGAAGTCAGCTTAGCTCCAGAGTTGTGTAGTTGGTCGGAGTAGCGCAGTGGTCAGCCCAGCGAGAGTGTCCCTGCATTGTGTTGTTAGCAAGCAAGAGTTGTTTGTCCCCGCAAGGGCGGTGGCCAGCCAGTAAGAGTTGTTTCTGGCAAGTTGTTGGTTCTTTGGAGAATGAAGATTTCCCTTTCCCCCTAGCCTCTGTGGTGGTTGAGTTGCTCCATGGATGTCAGCCTCGAGTGTTAGCTTCTGAGGTAGTCTTGCGGAATCGTGTGGCTTAGGATCCGTAAGCTTTGAGGTTGTCGTCATCCGTTTTCCTTGTAAGGTTTCGGGAGTGGAGCTTCTGGTTGGAAGTTGAGTTAGGCCTAAGCTTAAAGGAGAAGTCCTTTGAGTAGTCAGTTGGATTTTAAGAGTTGAGAGGTAGCTTGGAGGCGAGCGTTGCTCGTTATAAGTTTGGGTTGAGTTCTACTGAGCAAGCCCTTCTCGGGCTTTGTTCCTTGTTGTTGTGCGCTCGCATGATTAGAGTAGCAGAGCCGTTTGAGTGAGTTGGCACAGAGGTGCCATGGCTTTGGTTGGTAAAGCCATTGAGCTGTTTTCCTCAAGGTGTTGTGCCGTAGAGAGCTGCGTGATGGTTTAGTCCTTGCAGCCCGAGTTTTCCTTGAGAGGAATTTTGGTGGTTTCCTTGCCTGGCAGTGTTTTCTTTGGCCAGTTGCTAGTAGATTTGCATGGAAAAGTTTGCTTTCGGCCGTTTGGTTTTTCGGAATCTGGAAGGTTGATTGTTTGCTTGATTTGTTGAAGGGTTGAGTTTGTTTGTTGTCAAGCTGTGAGCTTCGGAGGAGTTTTGCCAAGTCGCGTGGTGTAGAGCTTCATAGCTTGTGGCGATCCTCGAGATTGCTGAGAGTAGCACCGTTTTAGAGTTGGTGCGAGTTGAGGACGTGGTTTGCCGTCTGTTCCCTTGGAGTTCAGTGTATGCCCAGTATGGATGGCATTGTGGCCTTGAGTTTTTGAGAACCCAAGAGAGTTTTGGTTCTCGAAGAGGGCTAGTGTTGTTGGCCGAGAAGTTCAGTTGGCTGGATCAGTGGAGTTTTCCTGGAGCTGTTTCGTCTTAGGACTTTCGAGGACGAAAGTCTTATATGGAGGGAGTATTGTAACAGCCCAGTTTCCTATTCCAGTTTTCGAGGTGCCTTCGGGTCAAGATTCGGTTGTTTGGTTGGGTTTTAGAGCGGTTTTGCCCCTTGGGGGTATTTTGGTCTTTTGGCTCTCCGGGCAGGATTTGTGGTTTTCTGGGCTTCGAGGTAGCTCCTGCCTTTGTTGAGGCTTGTTTGTTGGTGGCTGCGAGTCCCGTGGTGTTTGGGCTAGTCGTTTGGAAGTTCGGTTGTGGTTTTGGGTTTTGGCAAAGTGATGGTTGTTTGGGTGTTTCTTTTGGGATTCGAGCCCGAGCCTTTAGTGTTGCTTTGGGAGTTGGATTTAAGTGAGTTTGATTGATTGGAAAAGATTTCTTTGATCGGGTCTCGAAGGAGGAAGCCGGGAAATGGGATTTTGAGGTTTTAAGTGGATAAGGATGGAAAATGGAATTAAAAATCCCATTTTTTCCCTTTTTTCCCATTTTCCTTTTTATTTCTCTTTTTCTTTTCTTTTTTCCCCAAAATGCATCTTTCTCTCTCCTTCTCTCTCTCTCTCCCCGAGCACCCCCACCTAGCCCAGCCCCTAGCCATGGCTCGCCCAGCCCCAGCCCGTGCAGCCTTGGCTCGCCCACGCCCAGCTAGCCCGAGCCAGTGCCGCGCAGAGCGGCCGAGCTCGCCAGCGCCGCGCGCCCTACCGCCGCGCCAGCCCGAGCATCGCGCGCTCGCTGGGCGTCGCCCGGCTCGCGCGCCTCGCAATGCCCTCGTCCGTGTCGCCGCGGTGCGCCTTTGTGCCGAAGCAGCGCGATGATGTCGCGTCGCGTCGCCGAGCCTCGCCCAGCTCGATCGCGCGTCAGCGCCAGATCTCGCGCCCCGCGTCGTGTCGCGCGCGCGCGCGCTGCCTGCCGTCTCTATCTTGAGCGCGCGCGCGCCAGCTCAGCCGAGCAAGCACACTCGCTCGCGCGCGCGCGCTGTCTGTCGCGTCTGCGGCCAGCGCCCCTCGCGCGCAGCTCGCGCCAGCGCCGTGCCGTGCGGCATGCGCCCAGCGCGCCAGCACTTTCTTTGGTCGCTTAGCCTGCGGCAAAATGGCTCGTTCGAGTGTCACCGCGCCTCGTGAGTTGCTCCGAGCGAGCCGAGCCCTGTTTATTTTAGTGTATTTAGGGCTATTTTATGATTATTGATGTTTTTGTTTGGCTCGATATAGGTTGCTCGGGTTCGATCGCAGTTAATTTTATTGTGTGTTGTTGCCTTCCGACCAGGTAAGGATTTCTTACCGGAGTTGTGTGGGCCCTGCGATATTGTCATGATTTTGCCTTGCTTGTTTCTTCGATTATTATGAGCATGATAATAATAGAGCGGCTTTGATTGATTTTACGCTAGCATGTTTGCTTGATATTACATGTTAGTGCCATGCTAGGTTTGTTCCCCGGCATGTTTGTGATTCTCGCTTAAGCTCGTAGTATCATGCTAGGTAGTATGATTGATGTCGGTCTTTGCTTACTAGCCAGAATCATTGCTTTTTCCCCTGTACTCTTAGATAGAGTTGTAGGGTTTGTCATCATCCGAGGTCGAGCGGACATAACGTACTTTGTCCCCACCGATCGGGAGTAGTGTGCGACGCATAACGTATCTTGCTTCCCCGGTCACTAAGGTGGATTTAGCTCAGTCGGGAATAAAGTGTGCGCAAAGATAACGTATCTTGCTACCCGCCCGACCAGCCTGGTTGTGGAATTAGCTACCCACCGGCATAGCCTAGTTTGTAGCTCGCTAGAGCGGAACCCCGCCACGGTGTAAGCCCGCCTTGGCGGTTCTTAGCTTCGGTCGGTGGACCAGCCGCATGGATGAGCGCCGAGGGCCTCGCGCCATCGTGATCGGTGACACGCGCCCGAGTCTTAGGCATGCGTACACGGCCCGCGTAGTTTGCCCTTAGGCCCCGCATTTACGCCGGTTGCGAGAAGAGCATGCGGTGTGCGCGCGACACGCTGCGTTAGATGCCGGATCGGAGAGCTCCTTCCGGGCTAATGTTCGTGAGTACACCATTCCTTCCGTTAGAGCGACTTCGGGTACTCTCCGTAAGTCCAGTTAGCAAGGGTAAGAGGCCCTTGAGGACATCCTTGGGATCGGTTTTTGAGTGATCAATTGGCCGAGGAGAAAGACCCTCGAGAGATGTCCCGAGATTGGTTAGGATAACCAATCATTAGGCGGAAGTAGGAGACTTCCGATGACTCCAGATCTTTCTTTGTAAGCTCGTTGAGCTATGATCTGTGTTGGTAGCTGTTTGCTTGCATGCTTTGGTACTAGATGGTGATTATATCGTATTGTACCCCCGGTTGGGGATTCTTCTTGAGTAATTCGTTACTCACCCTTACTTATCTTTCAGAAACCATGGCGCGAGGCAAGATGGTGGAGGAGGAGCCGTGATCATGGAAACCCGTTGTTCAACTCTGAGATTTATGTTTATGTTTTAAATGTCCTCTGAATGCATGTAGTTGGGCACGGAGCCCTAGGTTGTTTTATGAATGTATTTCCGGATTCTAGCATTGTTGTAAATGTTGTAAAGTTGTATGATTTTAATAAATCTCACGATCGAGTAAGTTTTGGAAATGTATTTGTCTTGGAGCAGGTGCTTGGAAACAGGGATGAGTTTCAAGAATTTTGTATTGACTTTTTAAATGAACTCTTGCTTGGTTTTTGGTTTTTACTTAGAATCCGAAACAACCCTATTGCAAATTCTAGTGTTGATTTGTATGCATGCATTGAGGTAAGGGCCCATTTAGAGCCCCATTCGGGTCGGGTCCTTACACCAATCCTGCGACATCACCGAGGTATCTGTCACTCGGGGGGAATACACTGATCCCTAGAATGTCCTCAAGGGCCTCCTTGCCCTTGCACTAATATGGACTTACGGGAGAGTACCTGAAGTCAGGCTCTAACGGAAAGAATGGTGTACTCACGACATTAGCCCGGGGGAGCTCTCCGAACCGGCAACTAACGCGTGTGCGCGCACACCGCATGCTCTCTGCAACCGGCGTAAATGCGGGGGCCTAAGGGCAAACTACGCAGGCCAGGTGCACATGCCTATGACTCGGAAGCGGTGTCACTGATCACAGTAGCGCGAGCCCTCGGCGCTCATCTGTGCAGCCTGATCCACCGACCTGAAGCTAAGAACCGGCCACGGTAGGCTTACATCGTTGGCAGGGTTCCGCTCTAGCAGGCTACAAACTAGGCTATTGCCGAAGTGGGTAGCTAAGTCCACAACCGGCGGGTCGGGGGGGTAGCAAGATACGTTATGCTTCGCACACTTTACTCCCGATCAGTGGGGACAAAGTACGTTATGTCCGCTCAGCCTCTGGATGATGACAAACCCTACAACTCTATCTAAGAGTGCAGTTGTAAATACCCGACCCGAGAAACGGTCTCTAACCTAGATCCTTACTTAGCATGCATGATTAAGAATGGAAAACATCATTCAGAGTTCCCAATTTAAAACCTTGAAATCAACAATTTAAACAGTTCGAGAAACATAAAATAGTTTTTGAGTGCTTTTCCTAGGGACCCAAGTCCCACTTCATGCTAAATCATAAAAACAATAAAAGGAACGTGCAACTCAGAGTCAGCTATCCATGATCATCCAGCAGCCTCCTCCTAGCCCGCATGATTAAGAATGGAAAACATCATTCAGAGTTCCCAATTTAAAACCTTGAAATCAACAATTTAAACAGTTGGAGAAACATAAAATAGTTTTTGAGTGCTTTTCCTAGGGACCCAAGTCCCACTACATGCTAAATCATAAAAACAATAAAAGGAATGTGCAACTCAGAGTCAGCTATCCATGATCATCCAGCAGCCTCCTCCTAGCCATCCAGCTTCTGTCCCAAGTTACCTGGTGGAAAACCATAGAAAATAAGGGTGAGCAACGAGTTACTCATTAAGAATCCCCAACCGGGGTACAATTCGAAAACATCTCATTTAGCACAAGCACATGCAACCATACAACGACTTGGAGCAAACAATTGGGTTAGACCATACGCCCGCCTGGAGCCTGCCTATTCGAAGGCTTACAGCTATAAACTACCCTAGGTTCTACACCTGGATGCCCTTCGGGCCTTACACAACATAGGACTCGCAGTCGCCCATCGGGACTTACACACCTAGGATGCCTATCGGGGTCTTACACCTCCAACTCAGTGATGCCCATCGGGGTCTTACACCTCCAACTCAGTGATGCCCATCGGGGTCTTATACACCTAGGATGCCCATCGGGGTCTTACACCTCCAACTCAGTGATGGCCATCGGGGTCTTATACACCTAGGATGCCCATCGGGGTCTTACACCTCCAATTCAGTGATGCCCATCGGGGTCTTATACACCTAGGATGCCCATCGGGGTCTTACACCTCCAACTCAGTGATGCCCATCTGGGTCTTATACACCTAGGATGCCCATCGGGGTCTTACACCTCCAACTCAGTGATGCCCATCAGGGTCTTATACACCTAGGATGCCCATCGGGGTCTTACACATCCAATTCAGTGATGCCCATCGGGGTCTTATACACCTAGGATGCCCATCGGGGTCTTACACCTCCAACTCAGTGATGCCCATCAGGGTCTTATACACCTAGGATGCCCATCGAGGTCTTACACCTCCGGATGTCCATCGGGGTCTTACCCGAGCGGGACCTACACTAGTTACCCCTACAATCCTCTACACTATACGACACATGTCTTGTAAGAACCCGACCCAAAACATGGTCCTAAACCTGGGATCTTACTCAGCATGCAAGTTAAATATGATAACAAGCGGTTTAGAGCTTATATTTAAAAACCTTTCAAAACATATGAGAAGGGGGAGCCCTTAAAACATAACCAACAATTTTCATTTTAAACAATCCAACAAAGTAAAACAACCTGGCCAGTGTTTAATAAAATGTACAATACAATTTAAGCAACGTTTTAAACAATGTTTCCCTAGGACTCCTGTCCATCTACATGCTGAATAAACAATGCAATAATAAAAGACAGAGTGCCGGCGGTTCCCCATGATCAATCAGCTCCCTCCGCTAGCCCTCCTGGTGTTGTCCCAAGTTACACAGAAAGATAAATAAGGGTGAGTATAAACATACTCAGTAAGAATCCCCAACCGGGGGTACAACACGATACATCAGTCATCTAGCACCTCAACATGCAAGCAAACAGCTATCAACACAGATCATAGCTCAACGAGCTCATAAAACAAGATCTGGAAACATCGGAAGTCTCTTACTTCCGGAATCATCGGAAGTCTCCTACTTCCGGCCTAATGATTGGTTCTCATAACCAATCCCGGGACATCTTCGAGGTCTTTCTCCTCGGCCAATTGATCGGCTCAAAAACCGATCCCAAGATGTCCGACACCCTCGAGGGTCTTTCTCCTCGACCAATTGATTAGCTCAAAAGCCAATCCCAATGGGTGTCCTCAAGGGCCTCTTACCCTCGCTAACAATCTCGGACTATCGGGAGAGTACCCGATCGCTCTAAAGCTGGAAAGAAGCTGGTGTACTCACGAACATTAGCAGGGAGCTCTCCGAACCGGCGACTAACGCTGCGTGTGCGCGCGCACACCGCATGCTCATCTGCAACCGGCGTAAATGCGGGGCCTAAGGGCAAACTACACGGTCGCACGCATGCCTAAAGACTCGGAAGCGGTGTCATCGAACACGAGTGCGAGGCCCTCGACACTCATCTGTGCGCACTGTACCACCGACACGAAGCTAAGAACCGCCAAGGTAGGCTTGCA